>JANQDE010000020.1:2276174-2341210 GCA_037157785.1 Cephalotes varians
GCGAGATTCGTGTTTAAGGACGAAAGCCAATTTGCGTGGGACGAGGCGACGCTAAGCGGCACGTAAAATCGGGTGATGCGCTCTTGCGAATGCAAACGACCGCCCGTGCTAACGATCGCGGTCGGGCGAGAACGGTCGCTAAAATTGAAAACCGTCTTGTCGGTCACGTAACGCGAGATCGTCCACTCCTGTAATTCCGGCGGCTATACCGTCGCCGCTGGCTGCTGCTGCTGTTGCTGGAATGAGATTTAAGCGCGCCGCGTGCGCGCTCACTCAAATTCAGCCCCGAAGAGCTCGCGGCGGATGCGCGAGCGTCAATTTGCGCGTTCGAATTCTGCCGGCCGTTAAAGCAACGGGGAACCTAATTATCCCAGGTGTCCCGTAACAAGCGAGTAAAGGGGATTACCGCTGAATCTCTCATCGCCATTCGTCCGCGTTGCCAACAGCGTCGATACACGTTACAAACTGATACGGCTGCAAGTCGCGCCGGATCGCCGTCATCCCGTGATATATCGAAGAGCTGTCATTGATAATCATCGCGGTGCTTTGCGACTATGCGTTACTCATAGTTTAAACGGATCTGGAATGTGTCGGGCGGAATTAGAGATCGATGTTTCTCGAGTAATGTGTATATGTCTATTATACTTGAACCAGTTACTAGACAAGATTGATATTCGAGAAAAATTATTCTTACTATTTCATTCTTATATGTCTAAATTAATAAATTAACAAAATCTTATGGACGATTCTATTAATTAATACCATAAACAAATGCAGGTTTTTACAAATCTACATCTTCTGTACGTGATAATATTTATTTGTCTCCGTATTAATTCATAGATATAAATAGATACAAATAACTTTAATCTATCTGTTTATTTATTTGTTCGATTGATATATTGTTATAAGTTTATTCGATGTTTTAATTTCAAACATTCGAAAATGATTAACGAAATATATAATTGCAATATATTAACGTATATCTGTAGTACGTTATCATTTCGCGTATGGTACATGTAATAACGGACAAAGAAAGTGGCGCGTGCACAGAATATTACTAGAAAATTTTTATTCGTCTCGCGCAGAGAGCGAAATGTGCGGATGTATTAAATATAAATGAAGCGCGATATGAAAATTGGTTAACCGGCGATGCGCGGGTCTTTCAATGCTTGTGCGACCCCGACAATCCCGCAGCTCACCTTTAGCGCCTTGCAATAATCTCCTCGGATTTATACGGATCGTTCCATTCGGGAGAACCGCGTTAGCTTATACGTGAAATTCTGTCGCGCCGCTGGATTATAGTTTTATATATAGTCGCCGAAACGTGCAGTTTACTTTTGCGTTTCTCGCACGTTTGCGATTTTGTCGATGAAAGCGGCACAAAACGCGATCACGTTATTATTGATACGCGGGTTATGCCATAACGGATTTGCGACATGTCGACCCGCGATCACGTTCCATAACTGTATCGCGATATAAAGAACGTGAAACTATTTTGCGCTCTGGGCGTGGAATGTGGAGTATCGTCCCCACGGCATCGGGGATCTATGATTTTCTCGTTCCCTGCACCCCGACAAGAGCTTCGACGTGGCACGGAAAAATTACAGTCGCTCTTTTCCGTGCCAGCTACCACAAAGATGATAGTTACAGCGAGGTCGATGGAGAGAAAAGCCATCGAAGTGGCTTCTTTGAAGGTAGAGGTAATAAGATCGCGTTACGATGCATTAGCCTTCGAGCGGATTAATACGCGATTTTCCTCGGTGCAGCTCCATCAGATATAACTTTTCGCATCTGCGAGGGCGCACCGTGGACCTACCAATTTCCTGTTGTTGCCTACCATGGGCGATATAATTCGGAGGTAAAATATAAGGTTACGGTATACATAGAGCATCTCGCATAAACACGTCGGCTGCATAACTTAAGACGGTATTGTATAGATAAGAGTATTAAGGAGGAAAGGAAAATCCAGAGGAATAACCTGATTCGTTCGTCGAAATCAGAACGTTCTCTCTCGTAACGTTTCTCTTTTATCTCTCTTTAATATTTTAAGACGTTCAACCAGTTCATTTTACCTGCAGCGTCCTATATATTTCCCTGGCAAAAGGCGCGTTGTTTCGCTGTAACGTGCGACTGCGCTGGAAAGAGGAAAATCGGAGAGGCGCATTAAAGATAAGAACAGCGTGGCGTATCTCAGCAATGACATTTTGGATCCATCAAGCTTCATCATCTTATATTTGTGTTGAGCAGTCGGGATATTAACTTTTGCGTAAAATATGGAAGAGACAAATGCGCGTAAAACCCTAATGTTAAATCGGCGAAAGTTAGTTCTGGTGAGTCGAGTTATAATCTCGTTACTCTCGAAATACGATTATTCGTCGTTGTCCAAGAAGGAATCGGATTTACGATGTTCGCGTACGACAATAACATCGTTTGAAATTTCGATTCCGGAAAGAAGTGATTATTTCCTGCTACGTAAACAATTTTTGATGAAGCTTACCGAGTAATGATTAATAATTTATCTGTTGCTTCTTATCAACTAATTTGAAGTGCCGCGGATATTGTCTTCTGACTTCAAATTTAGATAAATTCTAAATTCCTTGGCATTAATTAAAATTATGCAATACTTTCCATTTTCAGTAAATCTACTTTTTATGTATCGATTTAAAATAATATAAATATAAATATAATTATCTTGATTAAAGTAGATTGTTTTAAAAAATTTGAATTCTAATTTATGAATAGAATAAAAAAAATAACGAAATACTTTTATAAATATATATCAAATTTTGATGTTACATTTTTTTAAACTGTAGATATATAATAGAACTTAACTATTAATAATTAGAATTTGAAAAGAATAAGTTAATTATAGAAAAAAACGTTATCATAAATATGAAGTCGCGACAAACTTCGGCAAGAAAAACTTTGATTATATATTACCTTTGCGTTACTGTTAGTATTCTTCTCTCTCTCTCTCTCTCTCTCTCTCTCTCTCTCTCTCTCTCTCTCTCTCTCTCTCTCCAATTAAAAGAGTTAAGATTATATTTTCTGATAGCTCATTCCTATAGTCTGTTCGCCAACTACCGTAGCTCATCACGAGATCCTCGCACCTTCTTCGCCGTACTTATTCCTTTCTACGTATTAAAACCGCAGCCTTCCCCTCGCTTCTCGACCCCCGTCGCCCATTTTTCCCCAACTTTTTTTCTAACTCCTTTTCCATCTCATAATTCTCATTCTCGTATGGCCGAACAAAGAGGGACGTTCGTTCCCTCGCTCCTTGCAAACGTCGAGACAACGCCGTCTGCCCATTTTGTCGACTTTCTTTTCGCATCGGCTAACTTCCGTTTTCTCCGTGCAATTTCCACCGTTATTCCGTCTTCGCCCGCGTCGCGCCGCGTCGTCCGAGCAAATCCGTCCGGCGCGTTAGCGGACTGGCGAATGCAGACGTCACGGGAGGAAATTAAAAAGACATTGTGCTCTCCGGCGAATTTCCTGGCGGTCCCGTGGGATCGGAATCCTTATCCGCAGATAATCCGGGGATCGAGGCTATCACACTCCTTCTCTACTCATTATATCATTTATGCACGCCGTGTTCTCGTCGCGAACGCGGCGAACAAGAATGCCGCGTATGTAAGAGCACGCATCCATTATAAGACTGCATATACAGGCTACTTCTGCAATATGCATATATCTGAGAAGCGGAGGGATACGAGCTCAACAACTTCTTTTTTTCAAAAGAATCTTGCAAAAGTCCGCAATGATGGATAAGACTCATAGAATAAAAAATTTACTTTAAAAACGTATTAAATAAATATGGATGAAATCAATTAGATTAAAATTTGCACGCGATACACAGCATAGATCTTTCTTTTCAATGGAATAAAGTCGATTTATTTGAATAAAATTTATTATATATGAGAAAAATGTATGTCTTTAGATTTATAATAATTCTCTATTATCTAGCAATTTTTTTCCTCCCCTTCGATAACTGGCAAGTTGATTTACTGAGAACAATTATAATATTTGATTTTAATTATTAGATTATTTAAACTTTTTTTTATATGATTGCTCAACTATTCTGTTTAAAAAGAATTAATAGTAATAAGTTTAGTAGAAAATATTAATTTAAAGAATAAAATTTATTTTTGTTCTGGAATTGGAAAATTATGTAATTATAAAATTATATAATTGGGGAAAATGTGAAAGTTATGTAATTTATTATTATTTTTCTCTTCCAAATTTTGATGTTTTACAAGAAGTGATTTGAATAAAGCAAAGAGAAAAATGAATTGCCACGTTTCTCGCGGCGATCCTGATTTATTAAAAATCACAAGATAAATTTTTTGATTTATTAAAGTTGTATACATATGATTTTATTCTATTCAGGATACAAAATTTAGCACAAAGTCATAATGAATTAACTCGCACACGAATGCTTTTTTGATCGAGGCAAGTCAAATTTTACTCTTTAGAGAAGAAATAAAGAAATGTCATATCTTTACGCGATGATAATCGTTTGTCAGAATTATTTTAAAGTACAAGAGATAGGATGTGAATATACTTCATAAAATATTTAAACATTTCGATTAGATAAAACCAACAATCGGTTGGCCTTAGGGTATATTTTTGTAACGTCTAACACGCCGCTGCGTACTGAAGGTCGCCGCGTCTCTATTCGTACGCCGACGCTCGAGCGAGCCGGGAGTATTACGAGTCGCTCCGCGCAGCTCCGCATACCGTCGTATTAATCGTCTATTAGTCTATTAACCGTCGTATTAATCGAAATGTGATTATTCTATCCATGTAATTAATGTCGAAATGTGATTGTTCCATATACGCAATTATAAACCTGCAATCGATTACTCTCTATAATTAACGATTCGTAAATGTATCGAGATACCATTCGAAATAATTCGTTGCGCGAAGTAAGAATTAAAGCATTAGGGAAGTGAATGAATTATCGTTTCATTGCGGTAATTGTTCTTTTTTTTCTTTCTCTCTCTTCAGACTGAGAGTGCCGGATCGGTTTAAATAACGGAATATCGCGAAATATGTTCATCCATTCGTCCATTCGTCCATATATTCGTCCGTTCAATATTATTTCGCTAGTGATCAATGCTAATATACGATCGTAATTAATCGCGTCTCGCGAGTGTTGTGATGAGTGAGTGCAACGAACTTGCCCTGGCAACTTGAGAGGAGGAGGTGGCCTGAGAGGCATCGGGCGACGGCGGAGCAATCATGGGGTAAGTACTTACATATTATTTCTTACTTGCAGAATCAATCGTTCAATCCCATTTTAAATTTATTATTTGAATGATTCAAATATGAATTAGAGGCTTCTACTTCGAAAACTTATAAAAGTTTCTATTTAAAGAAAGAAACGACTTTATTTGAAATTTAATTGTTAAATATTTATTCGACGAGTAAATAATTTGATGCACGTAATAATGATTTTTTCGAAAAAGTACCAATTATTTGGAACGCTTCTATAAGAATTTTGTATTTGTATTTTGCAGAACGTAGCTACAACTCCGCTGTTGCGCTTCGTATTGGTGAGTGTGAAGTTTATTTTAATATGAGGTAATAAATCGATGAAATATCAGAGACAGATATACTTTAGAGATTTACTGCCTCGAAATGAATAGATAAAATCGGTTAGTACCAGGAATATTTAATCACGGAATATATATGTGTAATATATATAATTTTCATTTTAGTGTGCACGCAGAGATATATATAAATAAATTTAATAAAAGTTCATAAAATAGAGCTTAGCATTATTATGCATCACTGACCGGTTTGATCACTTATGAAGTTTTCTTATGAAATAGAATAATAATTACAAAGTGCACGAGTTACTTGAAGTTTATAAGAAATTTAAGTTTGCGGACGTAAATGAAAAAACAGCAGGAAATATTAGAACTGTTGTTTGGTAAAAAGTGATGAGAAATAATTTTCGCGAAAAAAAAAAATTATTGTAAATCTGATAAAATTTTATCGTCCCTATACTTTTTACTAAACACTCTATATAAATAAGATTTTTAGGATGCAATAAAAACACCATGATGATATGATATATTAATTGCAATATCCAGTATATTAATTTTCTGTAAACTTTTGAGTTTGTTGCTCGATAATAGATAAAGGAAAAGAAGCAAAATAAAATAACAAGTAAAATGCTGACATTTTTAAAATATACAGCTTGAAAAATATTTAAATTTAAATATTTTCATGGTGTTCGCGTATATCATAGACGCGCAAGATATCTATATTTTGTATATTTTTATGTAAAATAAAAATAGATAATATCTACAAGACACGGTAGGGAAAATTCATTTATTTTAGACGTGTTTCTTCATTTTTCCTTTATCCTCCTCGCGAATATATTCGAAGTAGAATTTAAGGTCTGCATTTTGCCTTCATATATATTTATAAGATTAAATATTAAAGAAATATTATCAACATGTGTGCAAGAAGCATAAATAAAAAAGAAGAGAATATATTTGATAACCACATATTCTAACTTTATTAATAAAGAAATATGTATGCACATCTGTATAAGAAATCTTTAATTATTTTAAATCAGCATGCAGCATTAATCTTTTAAAATCATTAAAATACTTACATATTTATTCAATTGTTGACGAGTACATTTGAGATCCGTGCGGAGCTTTTAACTAAATCATTATATGCGCGATTTAATAGAGTTACCGAATTTCTTGTAAATGCACGTCGTTAATACGTTCTCTAATGGTAAACGCACAGCGCATAATTTCACCGAAAATTGTGTCACGCAATCAGCGAACCGCGAGTATAAACGTTATATTTGCACGTATGCAAAAATTCCGTTTCAGTCCTTGACATTTGCATAACCGAGTTTCCTGAATTGCCACACGTGTCCAAACTATGAGATTGTCGAGCTGTCTGTACAAGCGTCGCGATACACGGACACATATTTCCGTATTGCGATTATAATTGAATACAGCAAATCGAGATTCTTATGCATGCATCGCGCTATATCGTAACATCAGTCTTATATTGTTACATATAACATAAAACACAATTGTTGCGCTTTAATCGAAGTCACTTCCAAATCCTCGAATGAAATATATTCGCCTTTGAATTTGAAAAGAATTGATGTCATCATGTTATCATGACAAAGTTAACAAGATTATCTCAAAATATAACATGACGAATTGCAAACTGCGGTATTTCCTGTTTTTGTTGCAAAAGATTATTAATGAAATTATAGCCAATCAGCAAAGATACAGAAACAGAAAACAAAATCAGTTAACGGATGCATGCAACTTGATATTTCAATTATTCTTATATATTTCGTATCTCGTGAATAAACTCGAATCGACGTTGGAGATGATGTTTGGTCTTCTGAAATGTATTTCGGTCGTGTCGTTGTTTTTTCGCGAAAGAAATTAAACCTATGCTTATTATTATTAGACTCGAGGTGTATCACGTTCGAAAGAGATCTCGACCTGCTTTGCGAAATCGAGTCACGACTGTTTAATTAAATTAGAATGGATTGATTTAAGTTAAATTAGAATTCGACTCCATCAAATTTCAGTTGCCGAACTTCGCGATTCCCCGGATGGCCGGCGGCAGTTTTCTCAGAGACAGCAAACGAAGGGCGGTCGCCGGATAACGGAAGGGTGGGAAAAGCAAACACGCAGATGAAATCCCGCGGTATTCCCGCATCGCGCAGACAAAGGGACAGGGATTAATTTGCTAATGAATTTCAAAAGGAATTCGAAACATACTTTGCTACAGGTCTTTCGTCATAGTAATTTGATTTGCGCTTGATTGTGCGGAAATCATTTTGTTTATTTATACGGATGTTAACCGGGGAGAGATAATAGAAAAAAAAAACTGAATACTCGGAAAATATGGTGGCTCATGCACTCATTACACGTTCGAGGTTACTGACTCGGGAGCGATCGACTGGAATTATTTGTTCCACCGCGAGGGATGCTCACAGACACGAACGTTACAGTGCACTTGCAAGTGTCCTCTTTTTGGTTCAAATATTCACGCAATTTATTATAATGAAGTAGGGCGACATATTAATTGAAATTATATGAGATGGTTAAAGTTGAATAAAAATTTGGACGTGTAAAATTTTATTTAATCGATAGCAGAATTTTTTTTTAAATATAATATCTTGCGCATGCTGATTTATTCTAACGTAAAAATTTTGTTCATTTTTAATTCTTATGACGTAAAAGTATTTTAAATTGTACGTTCCATCTCTTTGTCAACTTAGAGAATATTTTCAAAACTCCCTTCGTGAAAAACTTTAAAACTATTAGTTTACTTTCGATCGAGATTGCAAAAATGCAAATTTTCCAAAAGACTAATACGTCATATGAATCGCTTAGATTGGCCTTTGTCTCTGGCAGAATTTTTCTGCCGAATTTTTGCTGCAAAAAATACCAGGGCAAAAAAATGCCATGCCCTATCGATCATTCACCTTTTTGACGTTATCGGCCCAGCTGCCGCGTTACACTTGATACATGCATAAACATGCCTTCATAATGATTACGTTGCGCGATTTCTTTTAAATAAATCCTTCCATGCAGTCGACGAACGTTTATACGTATAACTCGATAGAGAATAAATGTATCACAATTAATTTCCATTTATCAATAAATATTTTTTCTTTTATTATTGTACTGATAAAACTATAATAAATTTTTGTTATATTCGCGTGACGGAAAAAGTAATGCGAGTCTTATAAACTTAATAACGTTTATATTTTACGATAGTTAGTTATAGTTAAATAAATGAATTTGCACAGTCTTTCTCCACAACTCGGAGAAATAAATAACAATTTGCTTTTTGCGTTTATCTGTCCTTGTAGCTCTTTAGATGCCGACGTCATCGCCAACGCCAACGCATCCTTAATAATAGCCCGACGAACAGGAAGGCGTCGCGTTGCGTTGCACTTCGTTTTTGTTGCGAATTTACGCAGATATTTACAGGGAATGAAGCGATCCGGAACTTTATGCTCTGCTAAAGTCAAATACATATTTCGCTCATGCGAAGAGATTTTGTCATATGCAATACGGATTTAAAAGCGTGTGCTGCCAGGAGAAGCATGTTTTAATATTGTCCACGTTTTAATACTCGCGAAGCTCTTCAGCCATCCCTGATTGCGTGAAGTCTCGATTTAACATCGAGATTTTAAATAAAATATAAGTTAGCTTTTTTTGCCAGAGAGAGGAAGAGTATTGGATAATCTAAAAATTTATTCTTTTTTATTGTTCCTACAAAGAAAACAAAAGTTTAAACGTCGACTATGTAACAAAATGGAGATACAATTAAATGAAAAATTGTTTGCATATGTAATATCAAACTACGTACTTTATCTCCTCGTGGAGATAATAATTTTTTATTTACAGCGTAACTCCACATTTTCGCTAAGAGAGAACCGACTTCTAAAAAGAATCCATAAAGAGCATCGTAAAAGAACATCCGGTAGTTCTAAAGTATCTTCTATAGGGCGTTGGACGAAAAGCTAGGTACAGAAAATGTTATTTTCGCTCCGTGGAAGTACATCGATGTACGTCGTCGCCATCCGACGCAGCATCATCGAACCGCATTCGTTTGCTGCAAACGAGCTTCCGCTTCCACCCGCGTCGCTTTTACGAGTAATAGTAACGGGCGTGACGTTGTCATCTGCTTTATACGAGGTTAGCTCGTTCCGCGAAGCAACAATCGCGACAGCTGAATATTTCTGATTATCTACTGCTCGTTGATCATGTCGACAACACGCTACTCTACTTCTCGTTCATATCAATCCGCGACGCAAGATGATTGTGCACACATGACGCGTGAAGATGAGGGTTACAATTTACATCGTGTTTGCACGTTTGCGGAGAATTTGAATGTTCCTGGAGCAGGAAATACGTGCATATAATTTGCGTTGATTGACCGAAGTGTGACAATGCGCGATTTCATATAAAAAGAATTTCATTTTTAAGTGAAAGAAAGAAAGCTGTTCTTATTTGTTGAAATATTATATTATAAAATGGAAAAGATTTTTTAGCATTTTTCATAGTAGATTTAATTCGACTTTGATGTATTAAACGTATGAAACGAAAATTAGTGAAGCAATTGAACCATTGTATTATTTAATAATCTTCATTATTTGTTTCGGTACAAAAACGTCATCATACTTGACAATAGATCTATCGTATATACGATATGCATTAAGCTTCTTGTAATTTTTATCAAAGCTAATTTAAAAACCATAGACTACTCGACAAGATCACTTTACATTTCTGATAAGGAGAAAAGTGCATTTAAGAAGAATACATTTAGAAAGTAGGCAGGAAGTTTTGATTCTATTACGCTTTTGCGAGGACATTCTTTTCATTGCACAACTTGTCATATCACATTACGTTCTTAATGAAAAGACTAGAATGTCTTGTCGGTATTAAACTCGAACTTTATTAGACTTGAGCAAAGCATGCCATTCAAGTGTTATTTTCTGATAAAATAGTTGTATTATTTTAACAGTAGTAATATAACTAACTTGCAAATAACACACATTAATTGTATAGTCAGGAATTTAGAAACAATATCTAATTCTATATGTTTTAATTTAAAATGTACTTAATATTATAAAATTTAGACTAAATCATCAAACTTAATTTTATCAATTTATGTTAAATATTAAATTATAAGAAGAATTTAAACGATATTAATCTCGTGTGACTTGAATTTTTACCAAACTAAAAGAAAACTTCAAATTTGTTGAAATTTATGGATGAAGTTGAATACGTTGCGGAAATAGAATATATAGTATATAATAATATTTTAATTACAATTTATACTATCCGTACGGTGTAATAGATATATATCGTTCATGAAAATATCGGAAAAGATACTTTTTCTTCAGTTAGATTCTGACTGGCTGTACGAGCGACGTGACTCAAACCACTAACCGCGACATTGCGGTGTTCGTCATTAAGCTCATTATTGCTCTCGTCGCGCCGTTTGACGAATTACTAATCGATGGGCGAGATACTTCTAACTAGTGGCGGCGCTTGATTGCCACGTCACGAGCGTAATCACTGTTTCATTTTGTCACTTTCCCCATTAATTTCCTCTCGTGTCTTTATTAGCGACGACCGAGAGCATTCTTTCATGTCATCGCAACGTATGAAAATCACGATAGGTTCATCGCTCTCCGCTCGATTTCACGCGGTAAACGAGCGCGCTCGCAATAGGCGTCGATTGTAATTAGAAGCTGAGTTATTTAATTACCTCGTGCTTTCGGCACAAGTTTTAACAGTTCGAAATAAATATTATGAAATATTATTGGAGAAAATAATTCAATTTGGCAAATTCGCACGTGTCATAAGTCTCTGTCATTTTGTGAAAGAATGTACGTGGCTTTTTGAAATTCGCTGCAGCGAGATCATAAGCGTAATTAAATAACGATGACAACCGAAATTTTGATTTTTATTGCTCTACATAACGTGGAAGACACGTGCATTTATGTATGCACACACGTGTGCAATGTAAAATATTGAAATTCTCTTAAAAGAATTTCTCTCCCTCTCTCTCTCTTTTTTTTTTAATCACAATGTACGTGCGGAATTTTGTATTGGCGTTTGTGATGACATCGGCTTTGATTGAATTCTAGGCGAATAAAATTTCATTTCGCGAGATCAACATCCGATCAGAGAGAAGATGTAATCCAAAAAGTAGCGACGCGTATACAATTTCAATGTGCTAGAAAAGAGATTTGTGCTCTGAATAGACGAATGTATTTCAACGGCCAATATAGTACATTGCTCATAAGAAGATTAAAAGAGTCAGAATGAATGTATTGTTATTAATCGAAAAAATTTTTTTTTATATTCTCGTTTTGTATGAATTTAATTTTGCAATTTTTAACTAACAATTTAAAACTTTGCAAAGCTCGAAGATTCTCCGCGATTGTAAAGATTTTTATTTCAAATGATTGTAAAAATGCGCGAAACACAAAACGTTTTTAACAAGCTTGAATTGCGAGCTGAATACTTAAGAACCGTATAAAATTTAGCTGCCATTTATTCGTTTAACCAGTTTTAATTTCCATGTAGACGGAAATTTAACGGAAAGCGAAAATTGTAATGCTAGCGTACGAATTAAATTGTAACGAATTAAATCTCGATTTTTAAAAATGTCATGTAAAACAGATATTTTTAAAAGTAACATTTGCTTGTTCGTTAAAAAAAATTATTTAAAAAAAATCGTACCAGCTCTTACAATTTGCGTTTAATATCTTACATGTACAAAATTTTTTTTATTAATTTAGATTATATTCAGATCAAAAATTTAAATTATTTATTAAAAAGGGAAATGTTTTTTTAACAAAAATTTCGTAAATTACATATTGATCCTTATTTTTTTTATAATTGGTGAAATGTTGTTTTTGTCAATTTAAAATGAAAAAATATATATATCCGTCTCTCAGCCTATTTTTTAGTTTTATTGGCTTTCAAAAACAGAGTTACGTCTTCTTTGATCAAACAGTTTCAATATCGTCATATGGAAAATAGTGGAGATCTTTGCGGGGTGAAGGATACGTCAACTAAAATAACAGACATTGTTATTAACGAAGCAATAATCCATGCCGGAATCGATCATCGAAGTCGATCACGTACCCGTTCGTAGAGTAGTCCGTTCTCGTTGTTTTTGGTTAAACGCGCGATACCACGAAACTGGCGATTTATTTGAAGTGCTCGCGGACAGATGGAAACGATATCGGAAATTCCAAATGAAAGTAGGTTCTGATCGGATTGCCGATTGAATAGTGGCGACCAACGGAAGTGGTTTTCCGATATTTAAATATCAGTCGTCAGAATTTGTACGAACTGGAGGGACGAGCTTCGCTTGTGTAATCGTGTCATCGTTCCCGACAAAAAGGAATTAGACTCGTGTGTTTCAGATCTCGAAATCATCTATGTCGTTTTACCTATTTTTATATTCCTCCTTTAATAGGCATAACAATTTTCTTTCGGCAACATGACAAGTTTTTTACAAACTTAGACTACATTCCTTGTTATATCTTGCCTATTAATTGTTATCTTTTTATACGATAAGGATATGATAGGAGGACATGAAAATATAAATTTCATCAAACGTTTAGACGCGATATCTTGTAATTGAGAAATCAATATTAAATATTACGATATTGTCGTGTTATTTTATCAACGATATGTTATACAATATAACATAGAGAAGAAAAAATTGCTCTATTCTGATAAAACGATATTTGTGTTTTGTCGATAATTTCTCATCGATTATCTTTTTGAGATCGTTCTCAAGGCTTCTTTAGACCAGCGAAGTCTTTTACAAAGAGTTGAAAGTGCTTGTTGTAAGACCGCAGGTAAAAGATGCGGGAAAGGATTCTACACTCGCCGTAACCTATTGGAACTTCATTTTCGTGCTTAAGAGGCAGGCAACTCAGGATTTATGAGTTTGTAGAACACTTAGGAAACTTAGTCTTGCTAAATGGATTACGGATCCAAGCGCGGAGAAAGAGAGAGAGAGAGAGAGAAAAAAAAGAACATAAAGCAAGCTTATCTATAATCTAACAAACTTATACATCTTTTTAGTGTCGAATAGATACGAATGAATTTAGTTTTCTTTAATCTAATCATAGTAGACATTATATTAGCATCAAAAATTATTACTCAGCTTCGCCAAGACACATACGAGCATTGTCTTAATCGTAATTTTTTTTAAACTTTTTTTTTAACGAGTCGAGAAATGTGATACGTTCAGTTCAACATTCTCGATATCACTATCAAACACAATCACACTCTACATTAATTGTAATCTTGCTTACATGTGCACATAAATGAGATAAAAAAGGATATGATCCTCCGATTTTATCTCTGAATGCGAATCAATTACAATCAATCACAATTTTGTAACTCTGTTCTTTCGCGATACTATTGGATTCGCCTCTCGCGAAAATAGAAAATAGAAATTTTGCCCGTGTTGCTCGAGGCGTGCCTTGACTAGCTGAGGATATTGCACGCTCTTATTTACAGAGGGACAACTATAGCCGCGTATCTTCGAGTTTCGGAAACTTAGAAACTCCATCTTAATGCTAAACGGCTTACAACTTGCGCCCCGGATAGAGAGCATAAAGATAACTTCGCCCACGTAGGAAACTCGTTCGTTTTATAACATATATTGTCGCAGATGCAATTTTCAAAAGCACGTAGCGCAACGGATGAGTTTATGCAACTTCCGAATAATCATAATTTGCGAAGAAATTAGTACATGTGTCTTCCGTTCCGCACGATTGCTTCGCGTGTACGTAACATACTTTCGCGGATATTGAAAATGTTTCTTTTTATGAGTTTCTTTTTAACGTGCGTAATATATCAAAACGAGAAATAAGTCTCAATCATTTTGATACATCACTGTTATTATGTACGTGCCGAGTTTGGAAAAAAAAAACTTATCTCTTCCTGTTTCGCTTATATCGATCGCACTCGCTGAAAGATTACGGCAAAGTTTTGAAAGCGTTGAAACTTCGTCGTAATGTTAAATGGTTTATGGAGGCGGATGAAGGGAAAAGGCATTGAAGTTAAGCGCGCCATTGCCGACGATCTGCTTAGCATGAGGGATCCTTTTTAGTAAGTAAAAATACATCCTCCGTAAAGTAGCAAAAAGGCAAATGCTGCTTCGCTTAATCCGCGAGCCCTGTTTAACTCTTTTAAAAATTTTTCCTTATAATCTCTGCGCGCGTACAGCGTCGGTGTTTGCGCAAGGATTTGCGTTACAATGAGTATAAACGGTAGGATAAATAATAATAAGAGTAACGGGTTTAACGAGGATTAATTTGTGACAATGAGGTCGGGATATTTTTAGTCGCGATCAGAATGACGTATTTTAAGATTTTTCACTCCGAGTATCTTTGAATATTTTTAAAATTCTCACGAATTAATATAATTATGTGCGGCGTAAGGCGGTTTACAAGCGATTTACGTGATAGCAATTATTTTACGTTTTAATAATGGGTGCGAGATTTTTTTTCAATATTTTTCGATTTTTCGCTTTCTTTTTTTCCTTTTAGCGTCACATGTATCTAACCGTGTATTTAAATTATTTATGAGTAAGATTGAACGAACATGGTACAGAAGAGCGAAACGTTTTGACATGAAGAGAATGGAGAATAATAATAATGAAAGTATTAAAGCGCACGGATAAAAATATGCAGGAAATATAAAATATTTGAAATTCAAAGCAAGTTGACCGCGAATGTGTGTCTGTGCATGCAGGTATCGCGATGCGCGGCACGAAGATTAAAACAGGATGTGCGGCAAATGTGCCGCGTAGATCGCGATGACTGACAGTGCAAAGCAGTGCGATCGACGCAAACCGCTACGATTTTATAGAGCGTCAAAGACGGTGCCCCGCCGGTGACAACTTGCAAATTGCTTTTCCTGAGCGAAACGATACGTGCGCGCGAATCGTTCTTTTTCATCTTTGGTCGACACTACTTTGACGCCGTTGAATTTTCAACCACGACGGGGGGGGGGAGCATGGGCGTGGGGCTTCTTCCTCGTTTCCCCAAAGGCACCGGGATATCGTCCCCTTCTCGCCGCATCTCGCACAAGTTTGTCCGCAAGTCAAACTGTCAGGATCGATTGAAACTTCGCCACGAGCATCGCCAGACAATTCTCAAGGATGGGAATTGACGGTGATACGTTGCGGTGATCCCGAATATGACAGGATGTCCTCCTTGGTGAAAAGAATATCACGGGGAGTCTCGTCCGCTCGCGATTGCCCCGCAATGTAGAAGTTTTCATGGAGAACGCGAAGAAGTCGGACGGGAGATCGACTCTTCCTGTTTTGCAATCTCGAGGACTTGTCGACGTGGATCAACGCGTTGGACCATAATTCTTGCCGCCGTAATAACGCGAGCGGAAAGGTCATAAAATATGTATTCAGTTTCCACAAAATGTCTGATTTAAAATTCTGGTAAACCTGGCTCAACCTGCAAATAAATTAATTCCAGATCAAGAAAGACGAAAATTAGGCACGAGATTTTTAGACACTTTTTTTTATTTTGATCTATGATTTCGCGCGTATGCAAAATTTATATGCATCACTCATAGTAAAGCTAAATTTGCTTGTTCCCGAGACGACAGTGCTCGTCGAGCTCTTGGCAGATGAACTTTTGTAGAAGTTCGATAGAGTTGGCGAAGTAGCGCAAGCTGGACGCGAGTGTACCGAACTGTATGCTGTGGCTAATATATGGATTCTATTTAACCGCTGTGCTTCACTTGAACGTTTATATACACATTCGATAAAACGCATCTTACTTGCCACATACATCAAGTTTAGAGTTTAAGCAACTTCCTTTGAATCAGCTTAGCTAAGACGATTATATAGGAAATTGAGTAACGTTTTTTTCTCAAATAGAGATTTGAAAATGAATTTTACTTAAAAATTTTTACTTAAAAAGTTTTTTCTTTTCTCTTTCTTCACGCGAGGAAGTAATGTAAAGTGAAAATAATTTTATTAAAAACTTACGAAAAAGAATTACGGTTTAATAATAGGTTATTTGTATATCGATCGCAAAATATATTCAATTGGCGCACCAGTAGAAAGAAAATTTCTTCTCAAAATAATTTCATATTTTATGTATATATTATTAGATTTTGATTGACGTCTCACAAAAAAGTTTTGCGGAACATAATTTTGTAACTCTTCTGTATCGCGTGCAGAAAATTAACTGAAAATTTTATGCAACGCGAAGCAACATTTCATTCGATGCGAATCGTGATTAAAAATTATGTTGAGACCGATAATGAAACCGCGGCTACCGAAGTGTATAATTAACGCTTTATCAGAAAATCACAGAAAATTTTTTTGGCTACGTAAAACAAACGTTTCCTGAGTCAAAATAAAAAATTTGCCTTTGTCATAATTTATTATTATCTCTTGCACTTAGTAATATTTGAGAAAATGATGTTTCTAATGAAATTTTTTTGCAAGTGTTTTATATAGCTTTTTATTGTTGTATACAACAAATGTTGTGTACATAACAACATTTAATATATAATGTAAATATAATAAATTATACATTTTAATTGAATTTAATTTTAAAAAATTAAAAAAATGAAGAGAAAATATACATACAGTTAGAATTTTTTATTTATACTCACAAGAATATAAACCAATTAGAGAAATTAAATTGCGAGTATGCATGGAAATAAAAAAAGAAGAAATAAAAGAAGACACCTACATATGTTTTATTGAGCAAATATATTTTTTATGATTATCGCATACATATTTTATTTATATCCGTTGCGTTATGATAGTACAATATCAATTAAATAATGATACCAATGAAATAACTAGACGAAGCAAACTTAACTTAAAAAGCAAAATTAGCTTTCTGATAGAATGTTATGAAAAACTTTCGTTCAACTCGCTAGTCAGAATCCATTTGTGACAGAGAAAAGATGGGGCATCGGACTACAGTGGAGTTCGGAAATGAAGAATAAAAGGGAGATGAGAAAATAGCTGTGCAAGCTGCAAGGATAGAGAGGACATCAAAGGACATAGTCGATCGGGGTCGCCGAACGCAATTAAAACTTTTCTACTTCCACTGGTTAATTTGTCTTTGTTATTGACGTGACGGTTTGGCACTTCCTTTTGTTATGAAGCGTCGCTTATTTGATTCGCTTTTTCGACGCCTGTTAGAAAGAGTTCAGCTATTACTACTCCAATTATTGAATATTCCATCAAAAATAAACTAAACCTGAAAAGTATTCCGTTATCGACGCCGCGTTTATACAGAATTGTGTGAATAACAATGATATAATTAAATGATTGTACAATGTAACCTGATATGTAAGTTACACTTAGTTAATTTTGTTTAAGGTATTTGTAGAAGTTACGACAAATAAAGTTAATATTTTTGACTCGCGATTGAGCGTAATGTACATATGTATATATGATGCATTTTTTAAAGAGGAATATTTTATTACATTTATGTAAGGTCTGTTTATAAAGAAAGTTTTATAAATTTAAATGATTAAATTATGCATTTATCTAATAGATGGAAAATGATTGAAAATTATAAATTTAATACAAAATACATATAAAATTCAACAAGTTTTTTTTTCAAAACATTGAATATATTAATTTGTAAGATTGATTAGAAATTTATTAAATATTGCAACGCTTTAAACATCCGAAAGAATTTATTATGAATATGAATATGAAATTAAAAAACACGAAGTCTTAATCTTAAATTCAAAGCAAAAATATGTAATAGATGAAAGTATGTTATAATACATAGTATACATTTTTTATTGCAACATATTTTATAAGCAGCGTTGAAATTAAATTCAAAATTCAATTGCTTTTACAACTCCATCGGTCAGCAGAATTTAAATTCTAAAAATCTCTCCCGCTTTCTCTCTCTATCACATTTCGTAAAAGGATTTTTTATTCATTATACGACGCAGATGGTTACTTTTGGCGATGGCTGGTCTTTCGAAGTCCTGAATATTCGAGAAGGGATGAAGCGGAATGTTTAGGAACGATAAAGGGAGAATCAGAACAGAAGAACAGAAAGTTTGAACGCCAGATGGCTGCTTTTTCTTTAGCATTTTCTTTAAGGCTTGTGAACAGGTTCTTGTCACAAGACGTTCAAAAATCGCTTAGCTTCCGGTAGATAAGCGGTCGATAAAGGATGACCTAGACTGACATAACGACGTAACATCCGTTCTTTTTCACTGTCGTTCGACTTCTTTCTGCAATGTGAGTTGATGAAAGGCCGTTCGCAGTTCGACCCTTCAGGTGACTTTTTACATGAGAGATAACTAGAATCTTGGTTCAGTTACGATTTCTGGAAGCTAGAAATTACTGTATAGATTGTCGGAGAATATCTTTATTATAATTATTTTTTATTCATTTCTCTCCTCATAGGATTTATTTGATATGATAATAAGCAGTTTCTTTGTAAAGTATCAATCTTGTGAATAAAAATCACGAAAACGATTTTTAAATGCATTCGATGGTAATGCAAACTGTTCGAAAGGATAATTCAGTATGTGTGGAGCATAAAAGAATTATAAATGCCATATCCTGTTCTGACATACAAGAGGAATCCTAATAACACCAGCCGATGCCGGAAATAGAGGCACTCGCGTTTGTCTATGTTTCCTAGCGACAGCGACATTCTTTCTCCTTCGTCCCGCTGCGTTTTTCCTTTACAATTCGTATCACGATTTCGTTTCCAGACGTCGACTAGTCGTCTCTGTACGTTAGAAGAATTCTTATGGCTCTTACTCGGTGAACGCAAAAGAACGCGAGCGACAGACTTTTCTTCTTACGTTCCGGCAGGCCATGTTTGATTTGTCAAAGGATGATTCCGTCGTTCTTGACATAAATAAACCCGTGCTGCTTCCGTGCTTTTACAATCTTACCGTATTCGCGAAACTCATTACGCGAATAGTTTAAATGAGTTGAGAGATTCGCGTTAGCTACAGCCCGGCCGTTTTTCCAGATCTCATTTGTAGGTAGTCGCGTTCAATCTTTATTTAGGAGAGATCACGGCTGAAAGTTGAAAAGAAAACCTCTGTGTATATGTATGCTTTTACACAGGATTTAACGTCGCTTAATTATTCCGACGACTTCTTTACGCGTTTGACGACTCCTTTGCGAGGAAAAATTTTACGTAAAGAAAGTCAGTTCTAATAGTTAGAAAGAATGTTAACTGTAAATTACTAACAATTAATATTACATTCAAAATTATAAAGAATTTGATTTGATAAAATGTCATATTCAGTTACATATTACATTAATAATTAATATTACATTCAAAATCTAGAGCTTGATTTGATAAAATATCATCTTCAGTTACATGGAAATAGTAGCTTAAAGCTTTGAATAGTCACAATTAACATCCTAAACTAACAAACTAACTAACTGTGTTTAAACTAACAAATCTAATTCGTATTAAGTAACGAATTAAAATCAGAACTCCTATTCGCAGTTTTAATGCACAAGATGTTGGGTTCACATTTAATATGTATGAGATAGTCACAGTATACTCTTTAGTAATTCAAGCATCTTGAAAGTTTGCAGTTTGTAGTACGTATGGTTTACCTCCGTACAGTACTATCGATTACTTAACCGAATCTTAGCTAAGGATGCTTAAATCTACAGATACTTAATCAATATATCAAATATCTTCAGAAACATTTCACAATATCATATATGAAAATTTAATTTTATCAAAATTTAATTATTATAAATTATTAATTTCACATTGTCCGAATATTTCTTACGTCGCGATTTTAAAACGACGATCATTATCGCCAGACGCGCACTATGTTACGGTGAATAATTTCAACGTTGAGTTTCTTCACTTTCTTCGTTATTTCACCTTTTTCTTTGCTTTCACGTGTCCCTGCAATTCCCCTTTTCTTTGATCAAGCGCACGTTTGCTTTCGAAGGTTTATTAGTTTCTTAACCTACTTTTGAACAATATACGCATACAGAACGGCTAGAAATCTTTCAACGATATCTCTAAATTTTTATAAATAAAGCTGCGATGTATTGTCTGCGTATGATTGTGCGCGAATTTTTTTTTATTAAGGATCGTGGTAATGCATTGCAATTTTTTTAAAATAAATTTTATAAAATAAAATACTTTTGCCGACATATGATGGTTTCGAATAAGCAGAAATTTGTAGAGATTATGTCATTTAATTAAAAGTACATTCTATATTTCTGTAGACCATTTTTAATCCATTTTTATCGACCTAATTTATCACAATTCCGAGAGGATCTTAGCAGAACTTTAATTTAAGATTTAATATCACGAAGCTTTAATGCTGACAAAGTTGCGGTAAATAATAATCTCCTTTAATAATGTCATGAAGAAAACCTCCAAGTTTGTCAGTCTTATTCAATCTGTCCTTTAAATTAAATACATTATTCTAAACCGCTCTTTATAATGCCATCGCATGATAAATATAAGAATAAAAAATAGCTTAAATATATTTTTACTTGCGGTAGCTCGTACATTTAATATATTTTTATCACCGAAGACCGTGGCGGTGGAGATAGAAATTTTCTGGAGCCTTAAAGGTTGAAACCAAATAAGACTAAAAGACGCGAATAATGGTATTCTCCCTAAGTTCGTTTTCCAATTCCGCCAACCTCCTGCGTCCCAGAACAATTCCTTTGTTCTTTTGTTGAATTTCTCCGAGGTATCGTTAAAGCTACACTCCGGAAGCGTCGTCAAAAATACACGGACACGGACACGTATGTATGCCTACACCGACATTCTATACGAAATGAAGAAGTTAGTATATATATGTAGGAGCAAAAAAAGAGTAAAATAATACACTGGAACGTAATGAAATTAACATTGGAAACAGTAAAACACAAGAATAAGCATAAAAAAGTAATGGGAAAATTCGACGCATAGAAGAAAACGATAAAAAAGGTGCAGAGTGAAGAAAAGGGAGATAGGTACGAATTTTCGCTTTCTGTTCACATTGCTATTGGCAATTTTGAAAGGGAGTACGGAACCGATAGTCTTATTTATACGTAGACCTCAGTTCTGTAACCAAAGAAACAATAAGTATCTCAAGAAAGGGTGAAGAGACGCGCGAATCGACGAGATCGGAAATAAAAATAGGGGAGACAAGAATACGAATCGAAAGCTTGAAGAAGGGTAGACGGGTGCGCGCCAAATAAAGAGTTACGGATAAAAAAAAAAAGTCTGTTCCGGCGCTGTAATATATCCCTCCTTTCCTCCGTCTCTCGAGGGAGCTCGATTCAACCACTCTGTTTCTTCCCGACATCCAATTTCCATACCATTAAGGGTAGTTCCGCCCACACGCGAAATGTATCTTCAGCGCGTGGCGTATTTTCTCGACCGCCGTCGTGTTTAAGATCGCCACCTACGAGAAACGGTCGCGGGGATACGGCAGACATCAAAGGGCGACGGGCGATATCCTTTGGATAACGATGCCGATGTACGATCGCTTCTAGCGTGACTGCGTTATTACTGATGACATAACAATGAACTGAATACGAGTAAGTGGACGTCGAAACTGTGGGCTTAATAACACAATCAAGCCGCGTTGCTATTAAATTATAATTACGCGAGCGGGTCAGGATGATTAATAAACTGTGTAACAAAACATTTGCGTTTAACGCAACGCAATGATAGGATAAAAGAATATCCGCGCATTTCTGATACATTGAGCACGCTTTGGATTTTACACAGCAAATTTTTTTATTATTGCACGGAAAAAATGATTTTGTTGAAGTATCTAAAAATTTAGCTAGATATAAATTTGAAAATAATTTTGTCAAAATAATTATGTAGGACGCTGATAAAATGTCAAAATTTTTTGCAGCATTGCTCATCATATTTAAGTTTTTTACATAATTATTTTGAGGTCTAACAAAATTATTTTCAGATCTGTACCTAATTAAATTTTTAGATACTTCGGCAAACTCATTCTTTCTGTGTATACTTGTTTCTATTAGTTTATGTACATTACTAATTTACATATTTTGTTTGTAAAATTTATGAAATTGATCAACGGAAAATATAAAAAAATTAATTGCTACAACATGTTTAAAATATCATAACATAGTATTTTTACTAGATTTTTACTGTTTTATAAATTTAATAACAATAAAAATCGAAGTTGCAATAGAATTTGTTGGAAAGAAAGAGAGAGAGAGAGAAAAAATTGAGTCTATGACGCTAGAAAAGTGCCAAGCACTTTCATCAATGCATTAAAACAATGTTCCAAGAAATTTAAGAAATGGATCGGCTGTGTAAAACGCTTCTTGAAGGTACGAGAAGCGATACAACGTGCTTACGCCATGTTAGCTTGATGATATGTGCGAACGATACATCATCATCGTCGTCGTCGGGGAAAATGGCGGGCGTAAAACGGTTTTCACTACAGTTCTGTTATTAAAGAGGTGCACAGCGCGATAAATGCGAATACAATGACATCGGTAGAGTTGATAAACGATGTTAATAATCGAACGAACTGCGCAACGTAAAACCGGATTACCGCGACGAAGCAAATTCCCTTTGTGGCACGCGAAGCGTGAAATATGAATTGGCGTGTTCGTGTGTAACAGTTACTGCCAGTCATCGTGTAGCGATTGCCAATAAAGAAACGAGTTGTATCGGCACAACCGTTGGTCTCTTTTTTTCGTTACGATGGCTGATGTCCGAGGAACAACCGATACTGAAGCGATCCGTGATGTACAACAAAGCAAACAATCGTGTTATCGCGTTTGATTCAGAATGGTATTTGTATTTTTGAAACCAGTCTCTGCCCAGTTATTTTGTCCGAGAGTAACCAAAATCAATATTACTTCAGGAATTATTGCCACTCGATTGTAGTGACTGCTGTTTCTCTCGCGCAATAAACAAGAAGAGCTTCGCAATCAGCAATGACCATCGCGGTCTCTAGATAGAATATTCGATAAATCTACATAGATAGTTCTTCCTTGAACCATAATTTATTCTTTACCCTTCTTCTAAATTAGCTGAAAAGGCTCGTGGATTCTTCGCCGCTTATCTCGATTTGCCCTTCTTTCTGCTGTGCTCGCGATCCAACGAACGCGGTCTCTTTGGAAGTAGAACTTCCAGCAGAATGCTATCGCGCTCTAGATACTATCGCGAGACTGTGGAAAATACCAGCGTTAAATTCCAAGTCATTTCGGGACGAGCGTATATTGCGCATCCTTAATCGGTGAATTAACGAAAGGATGTTTTGTAGCTTTGGAAGACATTATAATTTTCTTCCTCTCCTTCCGTTAATTTATAACAAAGTATAAGTCTAAAAAGCGATGCGAATTACTTTCTTCGCATTATCTCGAAAGTCTGTGTAAAAAGTCTTATCGGTGCGAATTTTTCAAAGAAATATTAAACTATATATTCGGTTGCCGCACAGCGGGAGAAACGAAATGCTGGAGAGCATTCACGCTCGCGTGCGTAGTGAAATCCTTATAAAATATTAAATTTCAGGTTAGTCTCTCTGTGCTTTCTCATGCCGCGATAGTATTTTTTCCACATCTGTTCTTCTCTTTTTTTTCTTTTGATTTCCATCTTTTTCCTTCGAGATAAGAAACTCTAGCGGACCGGAAATGAAATATAAGTGAACGCTTAACACTGTCCTTTTAATAGTTCGCGTCGAGTTATAAAAAAGAGCATCTCCCCGTCGACGACCTCGTAAATTCTTATCACGTAGGAGCGATCTTGAGGGATAACGATGTTAAGTGCTGCCAAAGCTTCACGCTATCAATTGCGAAAGTTGCGCTTTTTTGCGGTTCACTCAGTTACGGAAAAGACGTTAGAGTAATAGAAAAGGTAATATGAGACTTATATAAAAATATTTCCTCACTTTTTTCTTATCTCTCTTGACTTCATCAAATCATCTGAAGTTGATCTATGAGAGCAAGTTCGATGAATTTGTTGTTTATTGCAGATCAGTTTTAGTATAAAAATATTTTGTTACATTTGTATAAAATTGAAAATATAAATTAGGATTAAAGTAATGCTCTGGGATCGAAAATTATTTAAATGACAGTGTTATTTTTATTTATATATAATTTACAAAATTAGTAACTGATACACAAGAAGTTACTTCTGCGATTCTAACGTTCTACTTCATAATATGTCGTTGGTGAAATCCATATTATTCTCATCGAAGAAGGAAAAAAGGGCAAGCAGGAAGGCAACATTGTTTGAAAATACTCCTCGAAACTTTATAATGGAAAAATTTCTGTATTTTTATTATTTTTCTTCGATACTTCAATATGATTCCATTTTTTTGCTTCATCAAAGCGAACGAGTTCCGAGTTTCTCCTTCATCTTTCTTTGCCCCTATAGGTTTTTTGCGGTTAAATCAGCGGGAACTCGCGGCACGGTTACGTTTCTTACTCGTGTAACTTTCTTACGGATTTCTTACACACTTGGATTCCGCAACGGCATGCGACATCCGTTCCCAGTTATTCGCGCCAAGTTTCAAGTTTCATTTCGGAAAGTTCCTGCTGACGCATACGCGCTTGGATTTACTCGTGTAGACGTGCGAGCTACAATCGAAGATTAAGGGTTGGCAGAGTTTAGGGCAGTTCGAGCATAGAATTCGCAGTAACGCGCACTTCACGTCGCATACAGAATTAAAATGAAGTATTTAAAGTTTGAAGGAAACGTTTTACAATTTAGTTCGTATAAAACGGACGCTGATTTCCTATCTGCATTATTATGCATCTAAATTGAATTGCAAGTCTGAAAGTTTAACCGTCTTTTTATCGCCATGTAAATTTCTAAAATTTGCATAAATCTCGAGAACGATTTTACTAACGATTTGTTTTGCTTCCTTTATATTACTTACTCATTAAACAAATATTATATATTTGATCCGTTAAACATACGTTAATATATTTAATCATTAAATATTAGTAAAGATTAACATCCATAAATAATACGCGCAAAGCGTAAATAATTACGTAGTATAATAAAACAAATAATAAAATCTCGTATTGGTATTAATCGAAAGCGACTTGTTCAATAAAATGTTGAATGCGAGTATGATTTTGTTCTTTATTCGAGCGCACACATTCACAGTATTTGTATGAAAAATAACCCGGCATACAATGGAGTTTACATGAAAACATAAACATTTAATAAAAATATTTTATTGTGCTGAAAGAGAAATATGCGTTATAATAATAGACGATTCGATGATATAAATTTTTTAGTATCTACGGTTGCGCATGCGATGGAATTACATAATTTATTCGTGTTGCCGTCGATAAACTATGTACACTCATAAAAATTCTTATTGGTATGCGCATAATTCTCTTTAAATTCGAACACCGAGGTAACAATATCTTATCGATAGCTATAAAAGCCCTAAATTTTCCTTGGTTTTATACGGTTACTTTTATGTTGTTATTTTTGTATGTGATGTATTTTTTATATATTTTAATTTTTTGCTGAACAATATGACATGTTGAATTAAGCTGAATTCCGTTGAGTGTTTTACATCATTAGATGCGAGCGAAGACTAATTTAATCGATTATTAGCATCTTTTTCTAGCCAATTGGATTTTAATCATTCAGATTCATTTCTGTCGCTCTTTTAAATCAAATCTGCAATTACCTAACGATATCACTCTTATTTTACAAAATTGATTTACCGCATGAATTAACGTGATAGCTCATGAGTAATATTCACAATAGCATTTGATTGCAAAGCTTTTGATACGTATGTATATTTAATAACGTTTACTCGCATTGTCATAACGTCGGGAAATTGAGTCAATGGACTTTCAATATTTAATCGCTCGTTACATCGATTAATATCGAGAATAATATAGCTCTTTAACTTTTCTGAGACAAGATGCTAATTTATTGTTTCTAGAATTATCGATTTTTATGTCATTTGCAATGAGTTCCAGATAAATAGCGTTTTTTTTCCGTAGACGCGATAAAAGTTAGCTTCGATTACTTCCGAATCTCATAAAGTAACTTCCACGATATTGTTACGCGCGGCATAAAACGCGACGTTAACGTCGCCGTTTTGAGAGAGTAAAGCGCGGCATCGTGATTTTTCGCGGTAATAAATGGTACATTACACTTCGCACTAAAGCGTGTACAAAAGGAGAGGTCCATGAAGATTTAAAGAAAAAAATATTGCATTCTATACACGTCAGCGCCGCGCTATTAAACTTTTATGTTTGCGGGAAAATGATCTTTCTCTTTTCCGTGATTTACTACCATGGAAAGAACAGTTTTGTTAAAGGATCTAAAAATTTAGCTAGATACAGATCTGAAATTATTTTTGTTATAGATCGTTAAACTAATTATGTAGAAGCTTGAACGATGACAATGCTGCATAAAGTTTTATAATAACATTAGCAATCAATTTGAATATCCTACATAATTATTTTCATAATCCAAACAAAATTATTTTTAGATCTATATTTCAGCAAAATCTTTTCGTAGTTATAGAGTAGTATTCTATATGACAATTCTTCCAAGAATTAATTCATTTTTTAATAAAAATATCTCAATAGATTTCGAGTTATCGAAATGCATTGGGAATAAAATAAACAGCTATGCAAGTAAATAATGAAATTTAATTTGATAATTACAGATTGTTATCAAATTGTAAAATATTATTATAAATTATAAAATATTATTGCAATTTGTTTTAATAATAATTACTTTAAAATCTAGTGTTGTTTGAAATGAGAGATGTCTAAAATAAAAAAAATTAAACATAAATGTACACATACATGTACACATACAGTATTTATTTCTAAAAAATACATGTCTAATAAATTCTGCTATTTTGCCCGCACAAATGATTTTGTAATTATTATTACTCTTACTATACGCAATCGGATCGCAGTGTATCATCTAAGATAATTGCATACGTTAAGCTGTGCCGCATTATAATTACAATTGTGTATGCAGGATACCGGCAATGGCAATGATACGTAGAATCCGATTTGGTAACCATAATTACCGCTGCGGTTACGGTATTCACTTGTCGCGCTTTCGGGGATGCAACTATCGTATCTGGTACGCGGACATTAATATGGTTGAGTACGAAATCGTAACCGCGCTCACGTTCGCGAGGCCTGTTATTATCACTTAGCTATCACGCGCCCGTAGAAACGGGCGATCGTTGATGCCGATATATTTGATTTCGCAACCGTAACCACCGTTATGTTTAGCGTGCCATTCTTGTACGTCTGGAGTTTGCACGCGGCGCGATAATTGCTAATGATACGCTTGTGAAGCAAACTTTAAACGCCGTCGCGTAAAACGCCATCACGTGGAGAGAACGATGATAACTACCGACGCGATTAATCTCGTCGCTACGCTGAAAATAATATCGCCGTTTTATTTAATTTAATGTCACCGATTATTTCAGCTTCGCCGCTTCCGCAGCGTCTGCAACTTTTGCAGAATTTATTTACGTTTGTTTCAGATAACGATAAATATCGTATAATTATGTTTTCAATTATGTTTATCGCGAGACTAATCGTTTCACGTCACCAAAACCCGAACTCAGTTAATGCAAAATAAATATTGTAATAATTTAGAATTTTTAGTTTATTAAAATTTGTGATTACATGTTAAAGTTAGAATTACTAAAAATTTAAAATTAAATTTTATTTTTAGTTAATTTTTCATTTTCTCTCTCTCTTTTTCGTGAATTTTAAATGAATTTAATATTTATAATTTACATTACAAAAGATATTTAATATAAAAGATTTAAAAACTGTGACAAATAATGATAAATATTTTCGGATTTCTTGCTGCAAAAGAATAGATTTTTCCAAAACTGTCATTAAGATATGTTTATTCAAAAACACCGAGTGCGTACAACGCTCTTTTCATCAACATATGCGCAAATTTTCACGTGCCTTAAAACGCATAAAAAAACTTTTATAATATCTATTTTTTTGTTTGAAATGCTAAAAGCCAAAGATTTTGTCAATATTTGATCTGCGATAAGCCGAATTCGCCGCAGAAACTGGCTGCAACGTTTCTCTCTCGTGTGTCACCGAGATCCGCATCTATCCGATTATCCGATTATATATCCGACATTAAACTTCGCGATGACTATTGACGATTACGCGACTGATTGTGGCACGTATAAACCGTTATCGCATGGCACATTAACGTACGTTAGCACACAGCTTCAACGGTCACGGTCTCCCGTAGCGGAGCCCGTCTGCCTGTAGGCTGACACTCACTACTACCCGTGGATTGCCACGATGCCTTACCTGCTGTCAGCATTATCGCGTTCCATTACTACTGGGCGCCGGCCGCGGACTACGGCTTGCCAGTACTACTGATACCGAGGCCCGGGGTTCAATGCGGAACTGTAACTGCTTGTAATGTTCGTTGACGTTTCTATTGGCGGAGTCGGGGAAATCTATTGACCCGCGGCGCGAGGAATCGCCAGATAACAATTATTGTCTCGCACAGCTTAAAGAGAATCGCCGCGAGACGTTCTTACCGTCGCCAAATGCAATCCTTATGCACTATGAATTTTTCTACTTTTAATATAATAAAGTTTTCTACTTTTAAAAGTAAGGTTACATATAACAATAAGAAGTTATATATAAAGATTGCAAATTATGAGAATACGCGTTTCGTCAGAAGAAATAGATGTCTTAAAAAAAAAAAAAAAAGTAAGATAGACATGTATTCGAAAATATCATTTTTACATAGAAAATGGATGTACTCGACAGAATGATTTATTGGGATTTTCAAGCGGCAAGAGCTTTCTGTCCTATCTCTCTCTAGTATCACTCTAGTGTCTCGAAAAACCAATAAATCTATCTCTGAGTAAGCAGAAACAGTCGAAGTAGGATAACGCCTTCTAGACTCGATGCTCATCCATTTCTCTTTCTGTTTTCTTTTTCAGAACCTGAAGAATCAGATCATGACGACAAACGTTTGGGTGGAACAAGTGAGTAAAATAATGTTTTTTATTATGCAACTCTGTGTATATTAGACTTGAATTAGAATTATGTTTAAAGTATACAAGGATATTTATAATTTTGTTACAATTATTCATAAGAAAAGGACTCAAAATAAAATTAAAACAAAAAATCTTAATTGATAGACTTGATTGAAAATTAAAAGGGAGTTCTGCATAATATAGTTTTTGAGTAAAAAGAACTATATTTAACATCTCTGAAGGAATTATAGATATATATAAGATTTTTTTATTATGTTAATTAAAGTATTTTATACACGGAAAGAACAATTTTGATGAAATATCTAAAAATTTAGCTAACAGATCTGAAAATAATTATGTAGGACATACAAGCACAATGAGCAATATTGCAAAAGTTATGACATTCTAACAATTAATTTTAGTGTCATAATTATTTTTATAATATAACAAAATTATTTTTAGATCTGTATCTGGTTAAATTTTTAGATATTTTAGCAAAACCATAATTTCCGTGTAAAACTGTTTTTAATTTTTGTAGCAAATTAATATTTTAATGAGAATTAGGGAGCTTTCTTTCGCTTCGCGTTATATTTAGGTTTTGTTGTTGCAACTATTATTATGTTAATAGAATCATTATCGCGCCATTAATGCAACATCTATATTAATAAGTCTCTACGATTATCGATCAATTGGAGCTTATCATATTTTATTAAGTAATTAACAATTAAATAGAGTACCTAATAAAATATATAAGGGATATATGCACTTTTGTGAATTATTCGCAACTTTGGTTTCATAATATGAAATATTAATGATACTTATTATTGAGATGTTTTCTTATGAATGTGGATTTTATTACCAATCAAGCGCAATGTTATTTCTAATGTGAACATTTTAAGTTTTCTGTTATTTGGAAAAATACTTTTTCATTAAGGATTTTTTTTTAATTAATGTATAAAAAAATTTTCTTATTTGGAATATATGAAATATATGAAACGCAATTGCCAAAAATTAAAAATATATTTTTTAATTAAAAAAGAATACATTTTAAGGATAGAATATTATATTGAGATGCTATGGAAATTTATTTTCCTTTTTTTTTTATTATGGGTTCTGTAAGAATTTTTTGAAATTCTTAAAAATCTTTATAAAGTGAAAAATAATTATTTTAATAATTTTAAATACAAAAAAAGAACTTTTTTTTACAAAGCATATAAAAAATGTTGCATTTTTGAAAATTGATCTGGTGTAATATTTTGAAATTAAAATTAAAATTTCATAAACCCCAGATGCTACAATCGAAGTAATTTCATTGTTAACTTGATTTGCTAATCAAGTTAACCATAAAATGATAATTTGTAATCAAATTCCATTGACATGCATGATGAATAAGATGATATCGTATAAGCTACTTAAAGATTGCAAATGCCGACTGTTGAAATTCGGTTTCCATTTTCGTGAGTGCTATACGAGTGCGACGCTATCGTATTGCTTTGATTGTCAGGATCTACCCTTTCGACGTAAGACGGTGGTTTGGAATTTCAAAGCAGGCGAATTTCATTCGCGCTTGTCGACGACGAAATTCGAATCGGATAGCAGTTGGCCTTTATTGTAATACCCTTTTGTGTCTTCGCGAGAGGAACAGCTTTGTGACACGATCGTTTCTCGTCTTGCGAATTTATTGATCGTAACCGTTTTTGCCTTTTAAAGATTGTATTTTTTCTTCTTTGCGCCATCACTCACTGATGACCTCACGAGCGCTGTTTGAAAATCACTTTGACAACTAATTTTGACGGATTTCAATGGAATTGATCTTTTTATCCTGTTCTCTTTAACCAGATACCTTTTGTCTATTATGAAAAATTTTAACTTTTAAATTCGTAGTCTCTGAAGGATGCATTCAGCTTTTTAGGAAATATTTGCGGGATGATTTCCTCGAGAAATTCCACTTTTAAGATAGAATTGCATAAATATGAATATATAAATTTATTCACAGGAAACTTGTGTGTAAAATAAAATACATCTTCGATGTTTATTTATTTAATTTTATTTTAAGAAGAATAAGAAATATTTAATGAATACATAAATTGACAAATAGGTGTCTGACTCAGGTACTGAATCAGTCACAAATGCGTAAGGCGACAGTTACTTCGGTTACAAAAATGTAATAGTTACATTTACATGAATTTTATGTCCTGATAATAGAAAATGAAGAAGGTAAGATTATGATGACAGGCAGTGCGTTAAGATAGGGTTCGTTGAAAGAATATCTCTAACTTGGTTCAGAACATCAAAAAGCTTGTGCCTCGCCTTACAGAATCTGTAAGCGACGTGGCGGTGTCGGCGGGATGCATTTTAATTGCAAAGCAGTCCGGGCGCACGTACTTGCTCGTGGATGCAACCCTCGTCTTGCAACGTGGAAAATTTGGAATTCTCGAAGAGTCGTCGGCCGTCGCTGGCGACGATCCAAAAAACTTTGGTATCGCGATAGAATGGATTTCCTCGGAATGATATCTGTTGGTTGACTTTGGCATAACTTTTTGAAGGTGTTCCAAATTTTCTGTACGTGCGACGCAGAGGAAAATCTACGAGTTTCAATATATGCATATCGTCGCGCAAAATCAATAAGAAACTATATAAATCATAAAATAAAGCGAGTTTGATTATATTTGGAAATTAATGCGTTTAGGGAAATAAATTCATGCTCTAGTTGTATGATTCATACGACAATTTGCGATTTAAGTTTTTATTTTTATATTAAGTTAATTTCTTGCAAATGCCGGCGTTGCATTCGAGTGTCGAAACAGTCGTACGAAATTCTCATGCAGCTAATTACGTGAACGAGTTTTGGAGAATTTCCGAATGCGACCGAGAGGAATATTTTTAGTCGTGGACAATGTCTTTGGTAGCGAAATCGAAGACACGAAAGTTTGCCGGAAGTTTAGCCGAAAAGTTGATCTTAGGCAGGAAAGTCTCAACTTTTTATATAGCGCAATCGCGCACTTCCCGTTTGTGTGGAACTTTTTTGTCGCCCTCCTTTTATCCGGTTCGTTACGACCGTTTGTCAGTGTCGATAGAGCGAGATCGGCTTCTTTCCTNACGTTGACCCGCAGGACGATAGCGGATAAGTGAGCCGGAGAATGTAGTGGAGAGTTAGAGGTGAGCTCCCCTTCGGCGTCACGTCAGTCCCGTTGAAGTGGCGCCCCTTTATCGGCATTTCGGAATTGCTTGCGATTATCGTTCGTCAGAGAGAAGCGAGCCGAGAGGCCGACTGGCAGTTTCAGCGATCCCATGATGGGTTCGGAAGTTCCGCAATACTCAGGAAGTAAACAGTCATATGTTTTTCTTGACAGAAAGATGGTCGAGGCCGGACAGAGAGACAGCCAGGGAAAAGTTTAATCGAGTCCGTGCATCGGTGTCTTATTTGCGAAACAGGATGGATATTATCCTCATCCAGAAGACAAATTGCACCCGATGGAAACAATAGGCGAGAAAATCGGCTAGAAGAAATATTTTCTCGTAAGCGGAGAAGAAAGACACGAGGGATGCCGCAACGGGGTATTTATTGGCGATTGTACAAGGCTCGGCGCGATCGATTTCGCGACCGGATTTATCAAGCATGAGTGTCTCGTGAACGTACGCTGCGGGTTGCTGCCGCTATTATTGATATTGTTAGAATAATTACAACGGACCGGAACGCGAGAGGCGCGATTTAATGCACGCGCGGCTGCGTATCCAGCCGCTGTCGACATATCGGTTGGATTTCATCGTCGATGGGAAATCGTAATCGACTGTGTGCCGCGCTGAATTGCACAAAGCTCAATTACGATGCATGCGGAAATGATCGGCGACTTTATCGAAAAATTATTTAATTGGGTTATCGCCGTATCATTACTGTCGCATCGTTTGTGCCTCGCTCGCCTCGCTACGCGAGGAAGAAAGAGAGAGAAAGAGGTAGGAACATCGAATTTCACATTCGCGAGCTCTCGTTATTATCAATAGATGGGTTTTCACGAGATGGTTCACTCGTCCCTATTGTCGCGCATGTCGTCAGAAATCGATCCGAGCTCGCGACACGCGATCGAAGAGCGATACGGAGAAATGTTTCTGTTTGACGATGTTTGTACTGTAAATATGGCGGATGTATTCCTTCTTGGTCTTTGTAACTGCAACATAATATAAGCAGGAGTCGGATTCTCGCTCTTCACGTCCCTTTTGTTCATTAACCGATGCGCCGACCCAACGCTCGTGCCGCATTACTTAACTCCTCGATAGCATGAAGAAGGCGTCGTCCGTTACAAAGACTGGTCTGAATACTGATTCAACATCGAGCATGGATTTACATAGCGAAGCAGTAGGCTTTGTCGCTCCGTTACCATGTAACGTTATTGTATCGCAGCTAAGTCGTTTATGCAAGTTTATCTTGTTTGTTCACGAGTTCATATCGCGATTATTATCTAATAACATTCCTGTTAAAATCGATGTTTATGCTTAATAATTATGAAGGAAACATGCTACGTATAACGAGATTGATGTAAAAAATGTGAAGCTAATTACTTGCAAATGATTTATAAAAAGTCCAGGTTTTATTAGGGAATGTTATGAAACATGCTTAATTCAGCAAAGCTTGGAAACACATTTTTTTCTACGTACGTCCAACAAGTAACTTTCGAGAAACGTAAGCTGATGTTTTATGGAACCCCATCGCACATTTTTTTTACAATCCAAAAATGCGAATACCAGAAGCGATGTTTGTTCCGAGCCGATGTACTTAAATCGCGTATTGTTGTTGCCTTCCCTCGGTATTTTCTGCAGAATGGCTGATCCAGGGATTACGGATACGCGCGACCCGAAGCTTGTTTAAATAAGACAAGATGTTTGCATCGCGCGTATTTATTCTACTATTCTGCCATTGTTGCTCGAAGCTGGCGAGTTTTACGGGGCTTCCGAATGTCCGACACGAACGATTGTCAGCTTTTGTTGGAAGAGAAACCGACAGCTCCAGTCTTGCCAAGTTTTCTCACCTACTTCGGTAACAACGGATTTCTTTCTATCCTCCTTGTTTCCCACTTCTCGCGAAATGTTCTGACACGAGCTCCTAAAAGATTCGTATCTGATCTATCGCGAAGGAAAAAATAACCGACTGAAACAATCCGAACGATTTTCGTTGCGTGCATTTATATTCTAAAGATATTACACTATTTTGTTGTAAATTCTCTCATAATAACAAATGATAAAAAGTATGTTTTCTTGTCGATTTTTTTCTTTGTAATTTTATCTTTTCAAAATTCTCGATTTAATTTTATAGAGATACACAATTTCGATATGCGTATGATGCACGCGTACTCATACACCTTTAATACACATTTAATATTTTATTCATCATCTTATAAATAGAAGTAATTTCTATAGAATATATCGTGCCGGATGTATGTGCACAGGTTTTCGAAACGCCAATAGAAAGATATACGTTTTTCATACCAAAAGCAAGCGAGTCTTGTATTTCAAAGCTGCTAGTGGCTAGCTTCGCAATTCTGTTATCAATAGCAACATTCTGCTGGTACCTCGAAAAATATAGCCGTTAAAACTATATGGTAAAATTCGCGCGCGCGTGTACGTGACACCCGCTCGCGTCCCTCCACTTTCCGTGTGTTTTCCATCGTGAGATTTGTTCGCAAGAACGAACGTGACGCTGCGTTTACGTGGCAGCTAAATCTGAACGTGTGACAGCGTCGATGGGAACAGCCGCGCTTCAAACCAAACGGTGCGCGATAATCGACGGTGCGCTGTGGCCCGCTTTATTCCGGGCATCGTATCGAGGGAAGAATAACGCGGTCTCTTATCTCTCTCACGATTGTCAATCGCGATTACACGCGTGACTTCGACAAATAAGCCGAGCAGAATCTTCTCTGCCTTTTGCGGCTGCGAATTCTCTCTTTATTCTAAAATATTTCCCTCTCTCTCTCTCTCTCTCTCTTTCGGCGAGAGATACACCGACAAATCCTGTGGGCACTTCGCGACAGGAGGCGCACAGCGCGACGCATCCCAGAAGAAATACGGAGATTCTCAACAAATACGTTCTCGAGTGTAAAAGGTTACGCTAGATAGTCGTCGATTTTGCCTTTCCCTCATCTCTCTCTCTCTCTCTTCTAGTGCCAATTCCTCCCAATCTCTCTGCGACGATACGTTTCCTAATACAACGCAAATCGATTTACGATGCACTTCGGTCTTTTCGACTTCGAATGCACCTCTTTAACAAAGAAATATATAGTTAAGAAAAAGAACAGTAACTTGGAGAAAAGATAATGATACGAAACGTTCAATTACAGTTCCGCAGAATAAAATAAAACGTGTGTCTTTTCACGACAGCTAGAAATACTGTTTACTAAAGTTTATTGCATGTATTTTTAAAAGGTTTCTTAAGACGTATATTTTTCTGCGCAACAATTTTTACGAGAAGATTATAAAATACAAGCATCTTCTATCGTTGTTTCTTATATATCTCGAAGCAAATCGCGATATTAAATAATTTATTTCTTATGAATTGTCGAGTACAGTGTAAAACTGAAGCCACGTGCACTTTGGGAGTTTTGATAAGCAGCGGGCAAATTGCGAGAGCAAATAGTTTGAGAGTATACGATACAAGAAAAGATTGAAGCGATGCATTTCTTCCAGACGACCGGTATCACGAAGACACTTTGCGCCGTAAGGAAGAAAATATCGCTATTAGATTGCCAGCATTTTTCCTCTCGCCGTGATCGCGTGGTGTACGATTTTACATTGTCATGGAATCGATCTTCCTTTCTCGATAAATCGCGCCCCTCGCGTAGCGCCGTCGTGCGAATAGAAAAATTCGAATGCAAATGACGTGTGGCGTAATTTACGGACGTATTGAAAAATACTGAACTTTTATGGTCGGCGCTTCTCAGCCGCACGCGGCTGGATATTGGAGGCCAATTGTGAGAAGAATGTCGCGTTATTCACTTTTCCGAAATTCAATTAATTTCGTTTTCTTTTTTCTTCTTCTTTTTATTGTAGCACTTCCTGTACTTTGACAGTAAAGGAAGAATCTTAGTGCTCTTTGAGCATCATCTTTCTTTTGCAATGGATAGCCTGCTATTGTAGTTCTCTAACTCTTATTCTTTCTCAAATGGACTTGGGGTCGTCTATGACGAAGTAATGTAGGTACTTAATTTGTTAATGATATCAAATCGTTGAGAAATACATTGGTAATAATGTCTGCATAAGCGGAAATTTTCTTTCTAAAGTTATCTAATGGAAGAAAGATTCTCGTGTAATTATGCAATTGCTCAATCGGAGAAATAAGTAAATAAAAAAAATCGCGTATACGCATTTATTATGAAACCTTCTTTCTTCCGTTAAATCAAATTTATATTTTAATATTCTCTCTTACAAGGTACTTGTACTACATACTTCTGCTATAGTGCCGGATTAATTAGCGAAATTACCTGCTCGGTTAATTTTAGTTTCAACCTTAGCAAAGCGCAGGACTCCCCCGAAAGTTCGCCGTGTAGTGGAATTTAGTGCCGAAGTTTCAGTTTTTCCTCGGTTTTCCCACTTTGATTGCAATCCGCCCAAAATATAGAGCGCTCTAATACGCTCTGCAAAGTTGTCTTGAGAGCGTTTTCCTTTTGCAGCCTCCCATTTTAGTACCGCGTACTAAATTAACGTCGGAATCATCCAAGCCGCCGTATAATCGTTTTAGCAGGAAGATAATTTTCCGTGGTAGATGCGTGATGGTTTATCATCTTATGCCACAGGCAAGAAAGGGGCAAGGAAGGGGGAAGAAACGCAGGGAAATTGCTAAAGTGCATGCTATGTAATTGCTTGCATCTGTTCATATTACACAGCTTTCTCGTGTCAATAATTTTCCTGGAGCGAAGAGCGTTCTGAAAAAATGTCTTCTAATTCTATTCTCTCACACGTGCGAGCAATTTAAATTTCGAAAAATTCATCTATTTCTCGCGTTAAAAGAAGTTTCCCTATAGTTTTGTTTCAAAGAGTTTGTTCGCAAGAGTCGTTTGTTCATCTGACATAAAAGGAAAAGCAAAAAAGGGGACGGAAAACTGTAAAAGAAGCAAGTAATTAAAATCCTTCGACTGCTCTGGCGTTGCACGCCACGGTAACTGATTTCGATCCGGGTCCGCTGGATCGTGCGGGGAATTTTAGGCGCTCCGCGGCGGCGATGCCAGATACGTACCTACCGAACTCGGCTAATTGCGAGCGGAATAATTAATGCCTGCAAGAGCAACGAAACTCGACGCGCCGTACCAGCGCGTGAATGTACATCGCAGGTGTGCCTGCAGCGGGTGTTTTCTGTCACGCGTTGCTGCATGATATAATTTTCCATAAGATGACGAGATCAAGTTACGCCCAAGAATAATCTTTAGCTGCTAATTCTTGAAGGTACGAATGTAAATTTAATATCATCAAATTCAATTCGCATTGCTCATAATAACTCAGTTTCTAAATTGACGCTGAACTGGAAATTATTACATTGGAAGAAGACGTGTATAATTATCTTTTATTTGTGTTCTAAAACAGGCATCAATTATAAACACATAAGTCTTATTTCAATCTTTTTAACTCGATATTTTGCTATCATCGAGCATGTAGGATGCTGTATTTATTTTAAAATTAAAATATGTATAATACAATATTTTCAACAAATTTGGAACGAATGGGCAAGAAATAAAATACCAAGCGCTATTGTTATCCATGCAACGGGCGCAACAGGAGAGCTTTCAAAATTACGCAGCTAGTCACTTTTACAACGACGAAACTCTTTATAAAAAGCTACAACGAGATCGACTACATTTCATTCCATAAAGTCTCCCTCTCTTCTTTTTATACCAATGAAATCTCCACGCACGCTTATGGTCAATTAATGAGAATAAAGTCTCGCTAACAAATAAATTAACAGATCGTAAAGAATAAAAATTATTACATGCGGCGCATTTGAGATACAATTTTCTTTCTACATGTGTTGATCTGTATTTTGTATTTTATTTTAAAAGCTGAATTTTATTTTGTGTTAAAAGCTGAAAGGAAAAAAAAATTTTATAAATACAAAGAAAGAAATAGTTTCTAAAAAAAGTTTTTTTTTTTAATCTTGCAATAGTCTTCCGATCTGTGTAGCGTCGAGAAACGGTTTTGAAATCAGATATCTACATTTGAGTAATTGAATATTCAAACTCTATTTACGATTACTTAGGATCGAACTACGCTATTCGTAAAACCAAATTGCAATCATGCGAATATTCCGTCACTAGGAATTAGGAATTTGGTTCGAGCTATTTGAGTATACGATTATTCCGTTATTGATAATCCGCGATAGATTTGGTCGGATGTTCAGCGGATGAATTAGCGAAATTTATAAGGTAAGTAACTGGATAGAACGGGGTCTCAGCGGCCGGGCGTCGCCCGAGTATCGATCCGACGTAAGAAAACATCGGCGTCTCGTGAGTTATGCTTCGCTATCAGCTACGGCATCCATCTCGTGCGAGAAAATATCGACGCATCTTAGAGGCGCGACGCGCCGTAAATAGCCGTCTTACAATCCGTCGTAATGCCTCGTCGATCGTCTCGTTATCGCCAATCAATAATTTCGTCTCCTACGAACGCGCCGACGTGAGTGAAAAAGCCGAGTTGATCTCAAAGCGACTCGAGATTCGCGAGACGTATCCCCCGGCTCCTCCCTTCTCTTTTATTAAGCGAAAAGTGTAACGGCAAAGGAGAGGAAGATATTGTCCTGGGAATGATTCCTCTCTCGCCGTAATGCATTTGAACGTCGCTGTCTGTCTCGAGAAATGCGACACATTTTGTGATGAAAATAAGAAAAATGGGTAGCGAGAACAGGAAGAAAAACCGAGAGTCCCGCAATTACTTTGCCCCTTAATTGTTTTATTTCGCTTAAACGCGTAAACCGGAAAGTGGATCTTAGAAATAGGATATCGCGTCTTCCTGTTCGGATATCGGCAATGGACGAAACTTCCGTGAGATAATTATGAGGGTCACGAAGACGTCTAGTCTCTGGTTCAGAGTTAAACGTGACGTATATCGAGTTAAGTTAAGTTAAGACGATTATGGGTTATTTCTTGCATGACAGTGGATATTGGTTTACAAATATTGTATGCTTCTTTTTCTTTATAGGTCAGTTTTAATTTATAGTTCAAACAACAAGCTCTTTACTAATAAATAAATTTTCTAGATAAATATTTCTCTCTATCCTGATTTAATACAAATGATATTGAGTTTCACAACTGTTTCAACGCAAAGAAAAGTAGTGAAAGCAATTATTATATGCGCGAAGCGAAGGAAAGGAGGAAGAATATAAACGAAGAAGAAATTTCGTGTTTCCCTCATTTTTATGCCATTTTTCTTTGTACAAAGGTTGCTCAGTAATCGATTAAGATCTCCATTTTCTCTCCGGTTAAATCGGTGACACATTTACAACTCTTCTTTGTTCTTTCAGGAGTGGAACGATTACAAGCTGAAGTGGAATCCGGACGAATACGGCGGTGTCGACACCCTTCACGTACCATCGGAACACATATGGTTACCCGACATTGTTCTTTACAACAAGTGAGTTAACAGTTATTATGATAACAGTAGATATTGCCTTAAAATCATCTACATAAATCTCTTTCACATCTCTTGATTGTAACTGACTCGCCAAATCGATTTTGCAACGCTTGTAGTGTCTTTTCTCTCGGGCCACATTCGTTCGTCATCGCGAAAATGGCTATACCTCATAGGATTTTAGCGCGAAGTGTGGAGGAAAAGTATTTCCGTAAATCCCCGCTCGGGATATTCCTCCGGCACGTTCTTTCACCGGGTATTTTGAAAATCCAGATGTTAGAGAGACTAGTTACCGCAGCTGCGAAAACGAGCGGGCGCGGCTGCTACAGCTAGCCTCTCTAACATCGAGAAATAGGAACGTGCTCCCCAGCACGACGAGGACACTTTTACGAGGAGGTTTCAGGATTTCCTTCCTCCCCCTGGGGAGGTAGACTCGTTTGTTCGACGGCGACGGACATCGCACCCTCGTCGCATTTCACGGTCGAATGATCCCAACGTAACGTCGAAGCAATCGCGCGGAAAAGAGTTACGTCTAGAATATACAACCTCGAAAAGGTCGACAGTAACGATGTACCATTTCGCAGGATAATGGTAGATTAAAATGGATGAAAGCGATTAAGAGGCAATCAGATAAACGGCGCGCCGACATCACCAGTTATCCGTCGGTAGACGCGGTATAAAGCGAGATTACACAATACGTTTCAACAATCTGGATATCAGGTACACGATACGCCGACATCCGCGATCGCGAATTTCATTCGCTGCGGATCTTCGCCGTGTGCGTAATATTCAGACGCGATAACGTGATGCATAATGTACGGTTAGCTAAGCCGCAAACTGCGTAAGTCCGCGCAAATTACGGCACCATTAATCCAGAACAGATCGAAATTAATTATCCGCACCCGCTGACGCAACCCCTTCGTCTCGTGCAGCAATTACATCGCGCGGAAAGTGTTGCATCGCTATCAGTGGATGTGTCAATTTTTTTGAGCCTTCTGAAAAGCGTTATGTTGCATTTAAACAATCATTATAAATTGTTTAAAAATTTATTTTGGTGATTTGTTACCTCTGTCAAATAAAGTTTAGCATTAGGTTACACCGATTTGTTGAATAAAATTATAATTATATCATTAACTTTATTCTTTTTTTGTTTAAAAGAAATCTTTTCGATCATTTTTTTTAAAAAACTTTAATTCTGATTAAGATTTCTAACTTTATCTAATACAGAAATCAAAATAGACAAACGACAAATCTTTCGCCACGACTTAATATTCACATTCTCGTTAAGAAAGCATTTCAATTTGCGAATGCAGGGACTCAGGGGATGTTGAATTTCATTGAAATCTACTAAAGGCTTGCGGAGATAAAACGTCTCCCCGTCTTGAAAGGGTTTATGACACTCCTGATTCCTGGGGGAGTAAGCAGCAACTTCTGGCGTCTGCTCTACGGACAATCGGGTCTCGCAGGCAATCTCGTCTAAGGCGTCGAGGTGGTGTATCAAATAAACCGAACTTAACCCGCTCTATTAAGCCTCACTCAAGCGCGCGACGTTCAATCCGCCATTCTCATTTCCATCGGAGCTTTGAAGCCGTGAATCGCTCTCCGACGTCCCTCGACGACAAGATCCCCTCTTTCGTTTCTTCCAGGGAATACATACGACGCTGATACATTATATAAAACTCAGCCTGAAGTGCCAGGGCGCCGTTCCGCGCACTCTACGCCGATACGATATATCTTCCTTTATTTCTTGTTGGGCGAAGCGCATTCAGGGATAAGCCACTGCTGCGGGCTGGCACAATAGAGAATATCAAATGAATTAAACAAATTCGCGTGAAATTCCACTGTACGCGAATCGTTACTGACGAGCGTAATTGTCGCGCTCGGGAAAGACATTTTGTTAATTTAGTGCAACTAGCTTCGTTGACTGTATTTTGTTGAATTTACAAAATTATTATGTTAAACTAACTGATATATCGACTTAACAAGCTTATTTTGTTAGGATTAATTTGTTAAATCAGCAAAATAATTTGCAAACATTTTTATAAAATAGGTGATGATTAATTACGTGAATATCTGCGTTACAATATAAATAACGCACATATAAATATGTCACATTGTTACATCAATTAAGAAATCATTTGAACACATAGCGGTGTTTCAATTTTCTGTGTTTTTTATTTTGATTTTGAAGAATAATTTATAAAGAAACATAATAGATAAAAAAGTGTGCAATCGTGATTCAATAAAATCATTCAGCAACGTCATTTCGATGATACGTCAAAATATGTTTAAAAAGATAATCTTAGTGACTCAATATAGTATTTTATTAATTATCAAGTTTCAGCATTTCAATTTTAAAATCACGAAATATTTTCTTATACAAGCTAACTAAAATTATATTGTTTTTTTTACTTATTAAGTACTAGATTTTTTTCTATGATATTTCATATCCTCTCTCTCTTTCTCTCTCTCTATTCTGTTTTTTAATGATTCTTTAATGATCTGATCAACATTTAAAAGTTCGAAACAATATTAGACAATCATAAAGATTCAAACAATTATTCTGTCAATAAACGGTGTAAAATCAGCGAGAACAAATCGCTATCATCGTCACCGCGTGTCCAGCAAAATTATACAAATCTCCATGCAATCAACGGAGTGACCATGCGTTTATATGTACGCAAAGAGCCAGTAGGATGGCGGCCAAAGGGTTGCTTAGGCACAACGACCCAACGGCGCAACGTATGTAACGTATGGACCGTGCCGCAAAATGTAGAGTTAAAATATGCAGGAAACGTACGTGAGAGCGAATCTCGTTACTCCATTATCACCGGATTACTGCACCTGCAGCTCATCCCAGACCGCACCGCGGTAATCCATTCCAGTTGCTTTACGAGAAAGAGAATGAGAGAGAGAGAGAGAGAGAGAGAGAGAAAGAGAGACAGAGGAAGAAAAAGAGAAAAAGAGAGTGAGGCTGGCCTAGTAACAAAGTCTCGTTGGCTCCAAGTAATCGCACGTACGTGTTGCGTCGCAATTGCGTCGATACGCGACCGTTTTCTCGAATGCGACGTGAGCTTGATATAAAAGGAGATGAACTCGATGGAGGAACAACAGGGAATAAAGAAAAAGTCTCTATAGTGGTAAGCTCTACTCGCAGCGCGTCCAAACTCACTTCTGTTATATTTATGGGATAACTTGGCTCTATTTCTCTCTCTCTCTCTTTCTTTCTCTCTCTTTTTATTTTTCACCAAGCCATTCAACTCACATTTCGCAAGTGTCAACCACCAAGCCCTGTTCGCGTCCAGCTCGCTCAATTCTTTCTCAAGCGCTCTCTAGTGCGTCGTAACGCGTTATCAATTGCGGGATCAGTCCAGTCGTGGACGCTACATCGTAAGCATCGAGATCTACGACAGTAGAGAGCTTCCCCCTCCCTCCTCGTAACGATTGCCGATAGACGAGGGAGGGAAGTGTAAGTAATATCGTCTATAAAGGGTGCCTCAGCGCGGAATGCGGTTGCAACGATTCCGCCATTCAACTCGAGAGTATATATCGAGTCTTACTTCCTCGTTGAAGTGGGACAAACTGCCGGATAAGAGGATACCGATGGTCCGGACGGGAATCCTCTCGTTTTCCGAGTAAGACGCGGAAAAGATTATCTTAGACCTCAGCCATAATAGCCGACGATCCGCAATGTTGATCGACGTCGTCGTCATGGTTCGACATGAGGATTTCCGGTCCCAGCTTCGAAAAAACGTTCCTACGAAGGCGAACGGCGAAGTACACCGCAGCGCGCAAATGATGTGTCATATTTTTCCGACAAGAAACCGATCCATGGCGAAGGGCAGCACTTTCTGCAACATCTTACGCGGTTGTAAATAAATATATTCAAAACAGATCAGCATTGCGTCGTCGTTTGCAATCATTGCATGATTCAATTCTCTCTCGTAACACCAGATTAAGCAAATATCAAATTTCAATCAATTGTGCAGTCTAAGAAAATTGCAAGTCTAGAAAATCATAAACTCTACGTCCAGCAACATTTGTTAATCTTAGACACAAAAGTGTATTATAGATTTCTTGTATAAAATTAATCAGTAGATATGTAAAAGATCAAAATGATATATGATGTTGTATCACTTAACTGATCTACTAGTTAGAGTCTAATGTTTAGAAATAAAACACCGTAGCAAATTTCGCGCAGGTTGGCGATAGGACGACGTCATCTTTCATGATATCGCCGTATAAGGGAGAAAAGTTTTTTTTTTTTTTTGAAGAACTCGTCCGGTCTCTCCGGAAGAGATGGGGGAACGGGAAGAGAAAAGACGGCGACGTTATCATTAAGATTGCCGCGGCCCTCGAAGCCGTCGCGTCGAAGTCGACGGTGGTCTTACTACTTGCACGGAGTTCTGAGATTTACATGACGTGCCCGCGCAAGAAATGCACCATAAAGCACGTCTTTCTGGGGCTTGAAAAAAACGTGATTAATTGAGTCTTCGAACTTTCTTGACGTAATTCACAGAACGCGCCCATCGTTTCTTACGGCGTTTGCGGCGTCCACTTTGTCTTTAATCGGTGAAGCGTAAAAATTATGACTCGATCTGTGGGACCGTAATTTCTCTCTCTCTCTTTTTTAAAGTTCTTTTTAGACATTATCTCGGTTTTACATGAATCATAATTGTAAAACTTTAAAACGTGAAAATGTATAAATATTATTTTTTAATTTTGCTTTCGTATATTTAATTTTGCTTTTCAAAAAATCCAATGGAAAGAAGAATCCATTATTTAAAGAGTCGCATCGCTTATTTATTTTATGTTATCGCGTGGAATTTTCACGAGATAATTTTTTAATGGTTAATTACAATTACCGTGATTACAAAGACGACTTTGAGTAATTTCATCGTTAAGTGAACTATTACCTTTCGTTGGCCGCAAGATAGTACGGCAGCATCCAAGATTACGTAACGTTCTCATAACAACGCGAACGTTCCTCTCGCCGGGAAATCTCATTCGCCCTGAGAACAAAGCTTAAGCATCGTCCGACTACGTGCCGCGATTAAAATGTCACTTTTGAACTGGCGTCGTCTTGCATTATCTACCACGCGAGTCGCTCTTATCACTGTTCCGTTCTAATGCGTACGTCGAGAACACTTTCGACTGATATTTAGCACGGCTAATTTACATGATGTTCTACGCGCAAATTAATCTTTCTGGCCCACTTACCAGAATTATAACAGTTGCTTTCATTAGTCACGAAGATCGGCTGTAATTAGAAGTTATATGGCTGTAATTAGATGCGTGATGCTATTGATTTTCGAAAATGACCGCGAGATATTGTTCGTACGTCGTTTTATTATCTGATACGTTTTAAGTCTGCGACAAATCGAATACGGAAGCGCAAAAGTTTATTGTCATAGTGACAAAAATACAATGCGTTATTTAAATTTGTGATGACATTACTTTTCATCGGAAAAAATTTTCTCAAGCTTAATTTCCATAAGTGTCTCACGTATACAATGTGAAGAAAATGTGGACATACAATATAATCCCCGAAAAGTCACGTCGATGCATCTGATATTGAATTATAAAGTTGGTTTTATATATGGAGTATACCGCGATTTTTGTTGCAACTCGCATATATATTATAGGATAAGCCGTAACAGTTACGGTGAATCGCCCTTATTTTTAGCTTCACGCGCCTCTCTATACAGAGTTTGATAACAGAAATATAATTATCGGATGACCACAAAGTGCAGGAGACCTACATTAACGCTCAGAAGCTTGTATAATAGGATTTGCAGACGTGCGAACTTTATCCAATATACAGCTTTTGTAGCAAACAAATGCTCCTGTTTCACGAATAGTTACCGTAAAAGTCTTATGTTTATACGTTTAAATTGTCTTGAATTGTTTCTTTTATGCTCGTTCCTTGATTGACAATTTTAATTCTTTAATACCTTGAATTTTTATTTGTTAAGAAAAACTCAGATCTTCATTTTGTCTTGAGAATTGTAAAAAGCATGCTTCTAACTTTTTGCTAAATTTATAATGAAGAAGCAATACCCTCTGTCTTGTCAGTTTTGGTCCTTTCTTTCTTAATTTTATAAACAAAAAATGTCTAATTTTTATCGCTGATATTTATACAGCGTGTATATATATATATCAACAATGCTACGTAATGAAATATCTAAAGTTGTAAATTATTTCATCGATCGACAATCTATATGTCAAAGAGTCCTCCCCGTCTCGACTCGGTGGAGGTCAGTCGCGGAGATAATGTCGTCACGTGCGCCGGACGAGACGTCGAATGAAAAATTCACGAATCGGTGCGAAACCGGCGCGAAATGGATCGACACACATGGCAGAGCAGAATTCAGCGATAGCCGAACTAATAAGAATACCGGCCCCGACCGAAAATAGTGCAACAAGTGCGGTCGCAGTAGCGACAGCTGTGACCGCGAATATCGTATTAGAAATTCCCGCGGGCGCATTATCTCGGTGAGTTTATTTCTCACGAACACTGTTTCTTCAGACGCGCGTAACATCGACGCCCTTGTGCTCACCAGTATCGTTTATTCGAATTTTCTTATCGCGTCCACCGCAAGTTCACCGCCCTGTAACGTTCCGCGTTAATTCCGCACAAAATTTTTCAACTCGTACTGACAGCGTGGAATAACTTCGATTACTTCAATGCAAAAATCATTCTCGTGCTTTCTACGGAAATTTAGAGCAGCGTCGAATGGAAATAACAAACCGCTAATTGATAATCTTAAAAGAATAAGAAGTAAGAAAGTTTGTTCTTATCTTCATAAGAATTTAAAAAAATAGATTTTTTTGCTATCTGTTATTTCACAATTATTACGCGAAAAGTGTTTTATTGTCGGTCGCTTCTAGCTCAGGAAGTTTTCATACTTTTAAAAATGTTATTTCTTCTCTTTTCTGAGAAACTAAAAGTATTAAAAAATATTATGTTAATGCATTGACTATTGTTCGATGATTGATCAAAAAAATATGATGTGCCCAGAGCAGTTTTCTAAACATTTATGCGAAATTACATAGAAGAAAAAGATAGAAAAAAATAGAAGGAGAGAAAAATAGAAAACGATAAAAAATAGAAAAGATAGAAAAAGAGAAAAAAGAAGAGAGAAAGAGTGAGAGCAGAAAAAAGAGCAAGTTAATTTCTGGAAGAATTTATAGGAGGAAGATGGTTGCAGCAATGGTACAGCTGTTCCGCGTTCAATGTACACACCGAAGCGTACATCGCTTTGTCAAATTTTCACACAATAACATTTGAAGCGTCGCTTCTCTTTATTCGAAATATCGATTGGTACCGTTTCTATTGGCTTTACGTATGGCAGGAAGCTTTTAACTTTCTACTGTGACGTTGTAGATTCGCTGCACGTTGGCAGCGTTTCTTCTTCGTCACGAAACGCAAGTCTCGCGAAATACGGGACAATCTAGGAAACGATTTTATCGAGAGCGGAGTTACGTCGTTGCTAATAAATTAACTCTCGTAACAGAGCGATATTAAATATTTCGACGAAATATTTCATCGAACGGACATTCGTTTCGTACATAATCGCGCGAAGAAATTAAAATGTGACGCCCCGTTCGCATTCGCGTAAAATTTATGAATGCGCTGTATCGCGTCATACAAATATGTGCGATACGGATGGCGTTATAAATCGGCAAATATTCAAATATATTAATGGAACACGCTATTCAAGACTCTGATATTTTGACGATACTTTATTTTTTAGACTTTTGTTTAATAGACAAAATATTTAAGAGAATTATGGATTTTGTTTTTCAGTGCCGATGGTAATTACGAGGTGACCATCATGACTAAAGCGATTTTGAATCACACCGGGAGGGTCACCTGGAAGCCACCGGCTATCTATAAATCATTTTGCGAGATCAACGTGGAATACTTCCCCTTCGACGAGCAGACTTGTTTTATGAAATTTGGTTCATGGACTTACGACGGTTACACGGTAAGTATTGCCATTAATCAATTTGTGCAGTTGCGAATTCTTACTTTACGTAGAGAGTATAAGTTATGTCTGTCAAATATTCGTACTAAAATTGTTTAATTTCTTTGAGTGTTATCCTACGAATAATATATAATTACAATGTAAAAAGAACATTGAAAAAATTATAAGACAATTCTGTCTTCTGAATAATGTGTATTTAATCATATATAATTGTATATAATTTTGCAAAAATATCTGCAAAAGATTTTCACTGATCAAGTAAAAAATTGGAATTTGCAATCTCTCACATATAACGCAAGTATTTTGCGTAGAATATTTTATGATAATTTATCGCGAACCTAAATATAAAAACGAATGTATACATAATTATCTCAAAAGTAAAAGAAATATTTTTAAAATTTTTTTAAATTATAAAAATTCATCTATTATGAAATATATTCTAGCTTTTGGATATATAAAGCAGTAATAATGTAATATTATGTACACGTTCATCATTTGCATTAAATTATATTCATATATTTTCAGTTATGAAAAAATCAGATTTTTATACTTTTACTACAACATTATAAATTTAACTATATGGCTTTATACGCGTTTTTAAAATTTATAAATGAAAAGTACAAGAGTAATACTATTAATGTCATTCATTATATTCGTATAATTACGAACGTTAAGTATAAATGCTGAATTTTATTCAGATTATTTTATATGGGTTTTATGTATACATTTTAAGAGTGGATTTTATTTTCATTTAATTAAAAAATTCCTAAATGTAAAATCAAGGAATCTTATTTTATATATATATATATATATATATATATATATATATATATATATATATATACAAAATATGAATTTTGTTACATAATATAAAAATCTAAAAATCTGCAGTTAATGGAATAATTTACAAGCTATTATATAATATTTATTCAAATGTTACTACATTTTTTCATAATTTTTGAGAATTAAGAGATAGATTTTTAATTAGATTTTTGAACCAATCAAATTATCGATGAATTTAAATGCAAATATCTAAATAGTATTTATAAGAAATATTTAAGGCCAGTTTCTTCAGCTAATTTTATTCGTAAAATAGCCAGCTTTATCTCTTTGTTCCAAGTCTCATTACGCTCTAGAGAGAAACTGAAAAGTTGTAATTTCCTAAATAACTTTAGTCGACATTTAATTAGAAGTAGAAAAATCGCGCAATAATGCGGCAAATTGAATACTTGAAAACTGCAACAATTCCCTATCCCTTAAACCGCTAATTGCATATTATTTGGATTGTGCAAATTATCTGCCACATTATCTTTAGTTCAAATTAATGCAAAATTGTGCAAAATAATTCTATTAGTTCATTCTATAAATAAAGCGATTTTTTTTCTTTATTTGATAGATGAAGCTAAAAGAATAATAATATGGAATAAATTTCGATTATATATTTGTCTTTTACTTTTTCTCCAGTTTTTAAGTAATTTTTCTACTTATATTACTGTGATACGCAGACAAATTTATTCTTCATTTTTAGATACTTTGCAAATCGCATTACTTAAAGAATTGCCTATTTCTGATTAGTGCAATGAAAGCCACATTTTGCGACTTCTCACTGGTATTTTTTTCCACGATTTCTAATTTTCGCAGAAACTAAGTATATGTATGTATGTATGTGTGTGTGAGAGAGAGAGAAAAAAAGATAGCAGTTTAAGCGTCTTGATGAAACGTTACAATTTGGCGATTACAACTCGCGGCGCCTGTTTGTCTCGTCCATCGCGTTTTCCTTCGCGCTCAATCCGACAGGCGAGACTCCACTCGCAGACTGATATATCCGTCACTGACAAATCCGCCTGTCTACGAGAGTTTTACTGCTGTACAGCGGCAGTACGTGTATATAAATCCCACGTCTGTGCGAGGCTAAGCCATTTCGACAGAGAAGCTCGTCCGCTAGCCACTTCGAAAAACGTACCAATGCCGCTGATCAACTCCACATCCACCTGCGCAGCGGATAGCTTCCGTTTTCGCGTTTCGATTTCAATTTCCCCTTATCGGCATGTCTTGCGTGCGTATCGGGAGTATTTTTCAGCGCGAAAAAGATGGCGAGATGGTCAAGGATAGAACGACTGTGAAATTCTTCATGAATTTCGGTCATGAGATAGGATAGCGATATTGTTTGATCGATATTTCTGTCAATTTTGCGTATCGGTTTAAATCGTTGTATATCATTCATCGATAAACATAATAAATCAACAATTCGTTGCCAATATGCTTTCATTATGAAGCAACATAAATTAATGTTACGTCCAACGTATTAAATTATAATATAAAAATGATTTGTAACTTCTTTATAGGTAAAGATTCCAGTAGAAAATATTACATGGCAACTCTTTAAAGAAGCATCATTTATTAATTTTATCATTCAAGATTTATACAATTTTTATCAAGAAATTGTGGCTGTAAAAGCTTATGTAATTTTGGCTTGTAAACTTATACCACTCTATAGAATCTGGAGTGTTCATGTTGGAAAAAGTTGAAATAGGTCGTTAAAGGTATTACATCAATTTCTTCTGTAACTTAAATTAAAAAGCGAAAACCTTGATTCCTCTCCGAAGAAAGATTGGAATTGAAAAATCAGGAAACGAATTAAAGCAACGCGACGAGAAAATGCGCGCGAAAGGCGCAGTGGACGAATAACGATTGCTTATCGAACTATCGACAGATCTACAAAAAGTGGTCCGCGGAGGATCGTTCGACAATGGCGATCGCGATTTGGTTCTCCAGATCTTATTCGGATTCCGCAGACTTTGAGATAGCCAGAACCCCTATCTCGCGCGGCCATTAGAAATATCCAATTTCTTCCGTTCGCTTTCCTCTCATTCTCTTCCTTTCCATATTCTATTCTCTACTCTACTCTATTTTCTCCCTCTCCCTTTCTCTCTCTCTCTCTCTCTAAACAATCGCGTATCTCGAGAATTGACTGTGTCGAGCTATGAAAGGAATTTGGACGACGACACTGCATAGCGGATCAAGAAAATCTTCCAAATATATACGAAGATGCGTCAATCAGTTATAGATTTTTCTGAAATTGAAATTGAATCGAGTTTTTCCTTTCAACAAATTTGTTTCGATATTTTATAACAGACTGCAAATTTTCATTAAATATATGAGCAAACAAAATGATTAAAATTTTATTAGAATAAGATTTATTTGGAATCAAATGAAGAACAAGATTTGCATCATCAAAGTTATTTTAATTTATTTTGAGATACTCGACATCTTTCAAGTTTATAATAATTTTACTTGAAAATCGTTAATGTAGTTGACAAAGTAAGCTGCTTACTAGCAAAGTAAACTGAAAATAAATTCTTTGATTTAGCTTCAAGTATTTGTACATGAGAGAAAATGCACAGTACTTTAGAGCATCCTGTATTTCTTTAGAGTGCAATTGGCTATATATCCACCCTTGAAAGTCAACCGTGAAATATATTTATCGCGAGGGACTGTATCAGAAATGTCTTCATATAAAAGTCGTAAAATCCATAAATCCCAACAGTTTAAGCCACAATGACTTTTTTGAGCTATTGTCCTCTTCAGATTCGAACAACGCGGAATCATATTCTTGTACTTATACATTTTCTTTTATTTCTTGTTTATCTTTTGCATATAAAACATTTTGGAACAAAGATGCAGTAGCAAATTATTGGCGATATTATATTTCAGAAAATATTCTTGTCTTTGTCTTTTCCTCGTCAAAATATTAATATATTTGCTCAACATCATTTATCATTTTATATAACAAATCAATTTCAATTTGTAAAAGAACTGGTTATGATTAGGTGATAAGTGGGTTAATTTAGGTGATTGTTAATTGACGATATAACATGTATATTAACTTATGTAGAACCTTGCATATAACGCCTTCGCTTTGTCCGTCCAACTTCTTCGTGACGTCAATTATTCAGAGCACCGATTAGACAACGCGCTAAGATAACAATCTTTAGACACTCTAAGTATGTTCGCGAATTTATCTCTCGTCGTGTGTTTCGATTGTGTATCGGATCAAACTGCTGAGTAGTTGAGGATTAAGGTGCCGGATGCGATGAAGTGGAATAACAATTCGGATTTAGCTTGCAATTTTGAATTAGGCCTCTAAGATGCGTTTCAATGATGCGCAAGCCGAAGATGCAGAGGATTCGTTCGGAAGATTAAATGGATTACAAATCTTGAAACGGATTACAATGCTATTATATCCAAGGAAGATGCATCAGATTACGATGTGCTTTGGCTGAATATAGATGTATATTGCTTGCTCTCTCTTCTCTCTCTATAGCAAATTTTTCTGTCGACGATATATATTTATTAAAAAGATAGGAGGAGAAAGAGATGAATAGGAAACAATGATCCTTTAATTCAAATTGTTTTATGCAGGAAATTATTATAAAAAATTGTTAAAATGTTGCTTTTTATCATTATCATAACTTCTTTAAATTTCTTGCAATTTTGGACTACTCACCTTTTTGTTTTAACATGCATTATGTCATATAAAACTATGAGATTAAAGTTAACTACTGCTGCTGACTTCTCTCGTATAATAATAACCATTTTAGTTGCAAAAATAATTTTTATATTTTTTAAAATTTGTAATTTTTTATAACTTTTTACACACATTACATGATATTCTAAACGTGAGAAGAAAGCAAGAAATATTTATGAAATGATAATAAACTACAAAAAAACTTCAATTCTTTATTGTATTAATAAAAAAAAAAAAATATTTTGTTTTATAACACTTCAATTTTTTTACTGATATATAATTCACAGTTGATAAAAATTATTTTTTAGCTGGTGTACAATATATATAAATTCCGTAGAACTTGCGTTACATAGTGCTAAATATCCAGGTTGTGCTACATATTTGCTAATATAAAGTATAAATTTATTTTAATAATATATACGTTTCGCGGCGACGCGTGTTTTAAGATAAAATATTCATATGTTGTACGTATATTTGCGTGCAAAGTATATATTTTATTATACCAGCATTAAACGAAGTCTATGAAATCTCGATGTTGAAATATTACGCGGAAAACATTTTGAAAATGTAAATAGCAAAACATTCCATGCTGCACATAGCAAAACATTCTGCACGTGTTCAGGAATAATTATTTGCAAAACCGTAATTATTAGCCAAGGCTCTGAAAAGAATTTGCGATTCTGTCATAGAGAGTGAAGTTTATGATTGCGCTTTTTACTTGGCCGAGATGGCATATAATCCCTTTATGCATCTGATCTTTTTATACCGATGTGTAGCGCACACACGATGTGCGATTTCATTTGGTCGTCTTTCTTGTGTTCGCAGGTCGATTTGCAGCATCTCCTGCAGACCGAGGACTCGAATCAAATCGATGTCGGGATCGACCTGACCGACTATTACATCTCCGTCGAGTGGGACATCATAAAAGTGCCTGCCGTGAGGAACGAGGCGTTCTACATATGTTGCGAGGAGCCCTATCCTGACATCGTGTTCAACATCACCTTGCGCCGCAAGACCCTATTCTACACGGTAAATCTGATAATACCGTGCGTGGGCATATCCTTCCTGTCGGTGCTGGTATTCTACCTGCCGAGCGACAGCGGCGAGAAGGTCTCCCTGTCGATCTCGATACTCCTCTCGTTGACGGTGTTCTTCCTGCTGCTGGCCGAGATAATACCGCCCACGTCGCTGACGGTACCACTCCTGGGCAAGTACCTGCTGTTCACGATGGTGATGGTGACCGCGTCGGTGGTCGTCACGATAGCCGTGCTGAACGTGAATTTCCGCTCGCCCGTTACCCACCGTATGTCCAAGTGGGTGCGGGTAGTGTTCATCCAGGTGCTGCCGCGGTTTCTCCTGATCAAGCGGCCAAAAAAGGACGATTACGACGACGAAGATCAGGGCAGGGGCGGCGCCGGGATCGGCACGGGCGACATCGACGATGACGGTATCGACGACGACGAGGATGATGAGGAGGACGATGTCGAGGCGGCGAACGGCAAGCCGCCCGAGGGCATCCTCACCGATGTGTTCCATCTTCCAGAGACTGATACGTACTACGACAAGAGGTTCAGCGGAGAGTACGAGGTACCACCGCACGGTCTGCCACCGCCGGCGACGAGGTACGACCTTGGCGCCGTCGGCACCGTCGGCACCGTCGCACCCTGCTTTGAGGAGCCCCTACCCTCGCTGCCACTGCCGGGGGCGGACGATGACCTCTTTGGGCCAGCTAGCCCTGGATACGCTCATGAGGACGTCAGCCCCACCTTTGAGAAGCCGTTGGTACGCGAGATCGAGAAGACCATCGACGACGCTCGCTTCATCGCTCAGCACGCCAAGAACAAGGACAAGTTCGAGAGCGTAAGTATAATGTTTATATCTTTAATGTTCGCCAATTTATCGTTCGGGATTACTATACGGGTAATGATGTCGTTGAAGTGATACTAGAAAAAAAATATGCGCAAAATGAATATGATAAATTCTAATATGCTTGTGCGCTCGTTTGTCACAATTATTAGATTACGACGCCAAAAACCGAAAAATTATGCGAATTTTTATATCTGCATTATGCACATAATCTTTCTTCTTCAAATGGTCCATGACATTTGAATTAAAACGTGTTAAAGATTATCTTTTGATTTATCTCTATTAATAAATGGCTGTGTAATTAAATCTATATAGTATATAGATTTAACTTGTATCTATATAGTATACATGTCAGGTACTTTTGTTGTTGAATTTTATAAAAAAAATTAGGAAAGATTTATAGCGTTGTTAATTCATATATCAAAAAGGCAATCTTTGACACGTTTCAAAAATCTATTCTATTGGACGAGAAAACTAAATCATTTTCACGCACAGCTGCAAAAATAATTCACGTATGATTTTTCGCTGTTAATGTTATCATTGTAAATATGATTGATAGTAATTAGACAAAAACTTTAATTGCGTATTTACAACTAGTGCTTTATATCGCTTCGGTAATCACGAGATTGATTATGGATCAAGAGATTAACGGGGATCACAATACGCGGATGAATCACTTTTGCCTGAAACGCATTTCGGAAAACCGCGGATTACCATCGGATTGAGAGCGATGCGTTTGACAGAGTTTGGATTCACAAACAGCATACGGCTGCTTTTATCGTTGCTCGCGCAAACATATCCAATGCGATCAACATTTGGAGAGCTAATAGCAGAGATAATAGCATTCGCTATAATAGGAATAATAACACATTTCGATCTTATACAATAGAATACATAGAGTCTATTTCCCTTTTATTATATCGCTATATATTTTATTTCCGCTAAGATAAATCGAAGCATTTGCGCATTAAAGCAAAATGTTTAAAATCAAGGGATGATCTTTAAATCATAATTTGAGAAAAGCATTTTCGAATTTTTGATTGCGTCGTATCCCTTTCGTATAATTTTGTTCCTTCAAAAACGAGCTGCTTGCAAAAAGTCACCAACTGGTAGTCATTAATTCGTATAAAACTTCATAGATATGTATATAGGCTGTCTTAAGAGACACGAATAACGCTCCATTCGTGCCCTATCGCCCTTTAAAGGTGTGACGTCTGACCTTAAAACCAAACTTTTTCACGTAACTTTTAAGCTGCAAAGAGAAACGTTTGTGGAAGTTTATGATGACCAGCAAACTTGCTTTAGATATCAACGTGCTTTAAATATAACATAGCTAATATAAATTTTTAATTACAGCTAACGTTATTGTGCAAAACTTCTTTGTTTTGCGAGATAATTTTATGTAACATCGTTGTTTTATTTTAGCAATAATGTACGCTTTTTTATAACTCTTCCCCAATCACCAACGTGCCACAATTTTCTAGTTTCAAAACATTTTCTTCAAGTTTTTAAAATCAAACAATAATAAGTTTTCAAAATTATATTTAAAAGAATATTTAAACAGATTGCAAAATGCGAACGAAATTAAGTTATTTCATATAATTTTTTAACGAATCTTAATTGCAACCAATTCGTGAAACCGGAAGTAGCGATTTTGCAAATGCAAATTAGATATCGCAAAGCGATACACGCAACTTTGTTTCACGTAGTACGAACGGTGATTTGTATATCGTAGAGCTTAATGCTATAGTGGAAGGGGATTACTGCACGTTTTATTGCGCTGCATTCCGGTACGATGGTGGTTTCCGATCGTAACACGTACGTCGGTCACTACCGCGATATGCGGATGACAATAACGTCATGTGTATCATATGCAACTGTCTTTGTGATGCTGCACGCAATGAAATATCGGTGCAATGATGTATCTCTATCAGCGAATCCGCGTGATGCCGTAAGAGGATTATTGACTTTTATTATACAAGGAGCAACGCGGACAGAGATTTTCATTTGTCTATTTATCGCGTCGAAAGCGACACTAGATTAAACTGTATTGAACCAATTCGTGCAGCCTCGCCTGCATTAAAGCGCACAACTTTGAGATTTCACGATGAATGCTCGATGAATTCATCGAGATCCAAATCGAGAGCAACTAAAAAGTTTTAGACATGCTCTGATTATTTTTACGAGTGAAACTATTCAATTACTTGCGGAATGTTTAACGTGGCCGAATTTACATTGCAAATTTGCGTATATGAGATTTGTTTCAAATTCGATTAAATTTTTTATTGACATTGATTTGTGTGTTCGCGAGTTTTAAAACCGTTCAAATATAAATGCGTGTCGAAGAAAATTGCAAAACGATTTTGGTAGTGATATTTGTTAACGCACGTCTATACGTATGACTATCCAAATTATTCCGTACGATTTGTACAATGTGACCTAGATTTTCGTATTTTAGGTGGATCGCGGATCGGTTTCTTGCAATATTTCGGATTTTATAGCGTCGAACGTATCGCGACCCGGCTCAAACGCGTATACTCCAGAGATTTGGAAATCTCCTTCGTAAAATCGAGGAAGCGTCAACTCCGCCGGATTTCGACGATAGACATAATCCGTAGCAGCAGCCATGAAATAACAGACCGTTGGAGATATTGAAGAAGGCTGAGATTAAACAAAATGGAAAGATCCCATTTTCAGCTGAGTCTTTTCACACTTTATTTTGCTCGCAACCGTATGGTTCCTCCAAGCGTGCAATAAAAATGAGATATCCTTACATTTATATTGACCATCGCGTGGCCCGCTTTGTAAAACAAAACGCATTTGAAATGCTCGGAATGAAAGCGTCGACGGAATATACGGCTCGTGATTTATAAAGTGTCTCGGAATGGTTGAAAAGTGAGCTTGTAAGATTTTTCTCGTGAAGTTTGTTATCAATTTTTTTTCTTAATGAAAATGTCGAATAAAAAGCGTCATTATTCTTTTACTTTTATGAATGACTGCAATATTTTTATAGCGGTTTTGAATTAAAAATTTATTTCAAATTTTCAACAAGCGAAATTATTCTTTGTTATTTACTTTCCTTTGAAAAGTTTTTTTGAAAGAAATCTTGTACTTTTTAATTAGAGAACCTTCAACGACATTCTCTCTAATAAAAGTCGATTCCGAAACTTTACGAGAAATGATTCCAGTTTCCGCAAGTTTCGGGACACTCGTGTCATTTACCTAAATTGGAATCTCGTGGTTCCGGATATGGCTTGATTTCCGATTACGTAGCTTGCCAAGATAGATCTTCGGATATTTTGGTGCCGCGGTAAGCCAAGCTCAATGAAGCTTCACTTAAAATTATTCTCGATATCGCGCGCGTAACTTATAAGTGGAGAACGCATTGCGGCAGAGTATCGTTCATTGCCAAATGCGCCGGTTTTGCGGCAAATTTATACGAGCGTACATAATGCGGAACGCTTAGAAAATATCATTTTGCAGTATTAAGATTTGATGTGAAAAAAATTTGATTAAACTAACTCGCCAAAATCCCTTTCAGTATTTTATGGGATAATTCTTATTTTATTTGATTTTATTTCGTCCACTTTAAAAATATCCCTATGAAACTTTTTGCAAAATGTAAATGTGATTTTATGTATCACATTTCTTTATATTGTTACAGATTGTAATTTGTATTATTCCAAAAAATATTTCTCTTACATCTATTCAGTTATGCGTTACAAAAGAGCCGTGTGATGTGTTATTTTAAGCATGCTCTATATAGAATAATGCGTGTGGATGCCAGTAAATGCATCATATGCTAGCACATAATAACATATACATTACATATATATATATATATGTCCCTAAGTATATATATATGTATGTAGAACATGCAAATGCATTCGCATATACGTAGGGATGAAAGCTGATGCAGCAGCCAATTCCGTTGTTGTAGCCAAATTTTGGCTCGATTTGATCCACATAATGTCGTTCCTTGCTGCAGCGTGAAATCAAACATGATCGCGAAAAAGATAGTCTTTTATATAAATAAAACGAAATGGTCGATACAGTCAACAAACACATTTTCTAAAGATCCCGTGAATAATCCAATCGGAAAAAAGTTGGAAAATAATTAAACGTTGAATATTATAATAATGTATTGACGTTAAAAATTTTATTTTTAGTTTTATTTTTTATAAAATATTTATTATTATATTTATTATTTATATCAATTAACTTTTCCTAATATATTGTGTACGTATTCCCAATTTATTGTGTAATTAAGAGTTTATCGGCATTAACTTTTTCGCCCTTAATTATTTCGTCGCCTAAAAGCATAGTGACTCTTTCACGGTATGTTGATGATTTATTCAGCGTTGGTGGTTAAGCGGATGCCAATCTTATGAAGCGAGATCGCGCTAAAAGTGCTCTCAAGACGAGCGATGTTTCCCCGTCAGGTTTCGCGATGAAAGGGAAAGAAATACGAAGGGAAGAAATGGTTATAGAAGTGGATAGCGAGTTCTATATAACGGCACGGTGCATTGTCCTCGTAGAAGTATCATAAAAGTATTGGGTGACTGTTTTATCGTCTCTGACTCCCCTCTTGTCGCAGAAGGAAGTCAATACATCTCCTTAGCGCGCGAGATCGATCGTCTCTTCCTCACCGTGTTTTCGGATCCGCGACGGTGTTCCAACGGATCAAACGAGACAGAAATGTATCTTTATAGCACCGTATACAAATGCGCTGTAAGTCGGGTAACAGATACGCCCAAGTTGTTGATACTAAACATGCGCGAGGGCCTCTCCAGAAGATCTTTCTGTTTTTAGATCCATACGTGACACTTTTGTACCACACGTGTTTCTTTTGACGCGTGCCATAAGAAATCTAAGCCATTGGATCAGTGGCGGAAGGTGCATGTTTCAATTCTCACATCAATTTGTGAAACCAAGAAGATATACGATTGAATGGCCTACAGTTAACAAATTTCAAGGCAAATGTCATAAAAAGAATATGCATGTTGTTTTCTTATCGCGTCTTATGTGTTTAACATGTCAACTGCTACGTCGAGAGATGATTAACTTAATCGCGACGCACATTTCCTTCTTTGATTGTTCCCAGGTGGAGGAGGATTGGAAGTACGTCGCGATGGTGCTCGACCGGATCTTTCTTTGGATCTTCACGCTGACCTGCGTGCTCGGTACGGCGTTTATTATCTTCCAGGCGCCGAGCTTGTACGATACTACGAAGCCGATCGATATCAAGTACAGCAAGATCGCCAAGAAGAAGATGATGCTGATGAACATGGGCCCCGAGGAGGACTAGTCGACGATCTCGCGCGGCCCGGTGCCGCGTCCACAACGGCGGTCGAATCACCGTTGGCGTCGCCGACGGCGTCATCTATATCGTCTTCGTCATCGTCGTTGCTCTTGTCATCGCCATCGTTGTCGCCGTCGTCGTCGCCGTCGCCGTCGCTGTCGCCGACGTCGTCGTCATCGTCATCGTCGTCGCTGTCGTCGCCGTCGCCACCGCCACGGCCGCCGTTGTTGTCGTCGCCGTCGTCGTCGTCGCTGTCGTTGCCGTTCCCCGCGGCCGCCCATCATCGAAACTGCCGATTTTCGCGTCGACATGGAAGAGGAATCCTCTCTCGATCGCCAAAGACATGCGGTTCCGGATGACTCCAAGAATGGATATGCAAGTGAGGGGGATGCGATGGGACAAGCGGGTCTTGAACAAGTGGCCCTTCCGGGGTAAATCTGCGGAAGCGGGATTACCGTTTGCCCTCCTCAAAGAGGGTGGATCGGTTGAACTTTAGTCCGACTATCCTTCGGGATGGAGATAAGGGCGTGCGACATGGTACACGAGAGTAAGGGAGCTTTCGTGACAGAATGAGATAGAGCGAGCATCTGTACGTGTGTCTGTATGTGTGCAGGAGAGATCGAAACAGAGTGTGAAAGAGCACGAAAGGGAGAGAACGGGGGAGAGAGAGAGAGAGAGAGAGAGAGAGAGAGAGAGAGAGAGAGTGTGTGTCAGGACAAGCAAGTGAGGTAGAACGAGAGGTTGAGCGAGAGAGAGGTGAAAAAGTGCCAAATACGCGAAAAACACGCGCACCGTATTTTTGTAAATCTGGTTTCATACGTAAGGCTAGAGTCGTGCGGCGAGACGTCGAACTGCCCGAACTGCCGATTTTATATAAGAAGACGTTTACAGCGCGAGGAGGATGCGTTACACATTCCGAGATACACACGCATTCACACTATACATACGTATACATTGCACACGTTTGGCATAATACATATTACCTACATACATGTACCAGCACCAACGTCAACCCCCGTACGGAGCATATTTATATATTTACACGTGGGGGAGATACGGCGCGTCCATTTTTTCGGTACATCGGGAGGCATGGCGCGAGAGACTTTTTTCACGCGCGTATTCGTGTTGACACGGCGAAGGGAAATCTTTTTAAGGGAATCTGAACACGTCCCCATTTTTTTCTCGTCAGGTTTTCGCTATCAGATTTTTTTATCATTCAAGTTTAGCTCTCAAAATTATCTGTTCAATTCTCATCAGACAAAAACCGAGAGTTTATAAAATTGATAAATCTGCCGATCTATCGATTAGTTTCTTGTTGAACTATCGGTATTTTTCTCTCGAATAATGATCGCCACTCAATATCGATGTGCCGTTATCGATGTGAGAATGATCCGACATTCAAGTAATTTACACGAGCGGCCAATTATCGAAGCAAATTATCCAATTGATCGATTATTCCGACGTATCGAGTGGTCCGGACAGCATTCAAGCGCCTGACGAGAACGGCATGACTACCGGGAATAATTGATTGGCAAAATAATTTGCGCGAAGCGTCCACTCACCGGCTTGTCCCATAATTAATGCCATTGATTAATCAATGGCGATCTTTGGACAAATCGCGTCCTGGGCTCTCACCTTTGCCGTGTAACGCGCGCCATATCCAAAAATGGATAAAAGATTGGGGGGGGGGGGATGATAGGGGCCGGAAGAGAATCGCGCGAGAAACAAGCGTAAATATCCAGCGATACTTGCGAACAACTGCCAATTTTAAACTCGCAGTTTAATCTATTTAATCGTCTTGTAAGGGAAATGACGGCGGGGTAAAGTGGCGTCGGTGGGATAAAGGGTGGTCGATAGGGTGGCGGATGAATAGAACGGATAATGAAGATAGAGGTATGCTGAGCGTGCCAAAAAGCGGTTTCAGACACGAGCCAGCTCACCCCATGTGAAAAGTACCTGAAAGGTCGAAAAAGTTGCCCTTTTCCTGGATTTTTTTTATTTTTATCTTGAGAAAGAAAGCCTGTTTTATTGCAATTATCACTGACGATTATTCGTCGATACTCGTGCATTCATGGGATAAATTTCGTACGTATAAATAATGTCATCGAAATTCGGTTACATAACAATAACTCACGAAATATATTGACCGAAATATATTGAATAATAATTATTATGAATAAATAATCAGGATGGAACGAAGATTAATGAGGTCAATTTTTGGATACAATATTCGTTTTGAACATTGAAAATTTTTCTGCTAATGTGTACAGAACATTTTCCGATAACAACTATTATTTTAATCGAACAATCCACGATTATTAAATTATATCGTTAAAATGAATCGACGGAGCGCAATTAATTATTAATTGCGACATTAGCACGAATTCGCAAAAAGCAGCGAATTCTCAAAAAGAAGATACGAATTAACGTTTGTGTATGCAACGGTGTGAGCATTCGTTGTCATAAAAAGAGAGAAAGAATTCTATTTTATTCATATATTATAAAGCACGGAGGGTTGAAGCTGGCTCGTCCGGAGCCAAGAAGTCAGTCGTGAGATCGTAATTTACCATTAATCTCTTCTTCGGCTTCTTCTTCTCGATCGCGTATGTATCATCGATCGCGGCGCCGCGTGCAATTTCTTCTTTTTGCCACGTGTACATTTGCGGATCAATACAGACCACGTACTCGCGAAAAGACGAGAGGAAGGAAGAGAGAAAGAGGTACACATCGAGATGAGAGACGCAAGGAGGCTTTCGACGTGTATGTGTATATGTATGTGTGTATGGGTGGGTGTGTGTATGTGTAAATGTTTTGTGTGCATGCGTATATGCGCTCACATCGTCGCGATCGGTCGACGTAGTCTAGTCGAGAGCGTTCCGACGTCTCTCATGGCGAGAAGTGCGGAGGCGAGGGGAAAGGAAGATAGTGTTAACAGGAGTCGAAATGACGTGGCGGGAAACGCGAAACATGAGAAGGATACCCACCACACGGGATAAGAACGTGAGCACAAGTTAAAGATGACACGGTTTCGGATAGTTTTCCCGCCGGAGACGGAAAGGAAAAAGAAACGAAGAGACTCCGGGGGGGAAAGCGGTGATGGAAGGGGTGGGAGGACGGAGAAGAAGAGACACAGGACGTAATTAGAACCGCTGGAGATTAAACACACACGAGCGACCGCGCACACACGTACACACGCACACGCCCACGCACGCGTTTGACACAAACTCCATAGACACACAAGAGGACGCACTCTATCTATACACGTATACACGCAAATATACATACATACATACATGCATCTATACATAGATACATGCGTACACACCTACGTACGTACGTACACATTGTTTATACGCCGATGAGAAGTGAGAAAAGGAGAGGCGAAGGCCGAAAGGGCGATAGGGTGCTCCGCGTGGCCTTCGCCGGCGATATAATAATCAATTTATTTGCTCACGTAAAAGGTAACGGTATAATATATTTCATATATGTGCATAATAGGTGTATAAAGAGATTAATTACACTAATTGATTAATTGTACAATCTGTGAGAGAAAAGAAGGGGGCAAAGAAGAGAAAGAAAATGAGGGACATTCAACTCGCCGGATCACGTGAAGGGCGGCGGGCGGTGTTGTTGACATGTTTGTGACAGGTGGAACATGAGGTTTGGTGTTGCTGTCGCGTATACGGATTGCCAGATAGGAGATCAAGATACACGTGTCCTGGTGGAAACGCGAGAGGGGAGGGGGCTACAGTCGATCGAAGGAGCTGAATTAGCGCGCTGGGACTTTCCCGTAATAGTGAGAGGACAGCTTGTGAGAACAGGAATTAACGAGGAGGGACAGGGGGAGGGAGAGCGAAGGAAGAGGAAGTAGAAACATGATAAAGAGATAGGGAAATAGTGGCACGACAAGGAGATTGGAAGGCAAAAGTTTTGATAATCATCGCATCAGTTCTTACTGATCGCTAAAAGGATTGACTTCCCCCAACGTGGAAGCGGTAGCCAGGCTATCTCGGTAATTAATTAACGGAGCACCGACGTGGGACGAGGGCAACCGTCAACGGGGGTGGACGAAACATGTTGCACCGAGTGCCGCGCGCGTTGTACGGAGAGAAGAAAAGAACGGAAGGAGTGATCGGTGAGGTGAGAAGAGAGAAGAGTGGTGCGATGAACAATGGCGGGTGAGTCGACAAAGCGGCCGTGAAATTGCCGATGTCCGGTATTCTCGCAAGTTGTAATTGCAAGAGGGACAAGTAACGTGTCGAGAACATGTCGTTGACGGGGAGATCGGGACAATCAGGACGCGTGATGACCGATTTTCGATGACGATTTAATTTATCCAACTGACTTTATTCTTATCCAATTCATATATTTCGGTGTGAGCATTAGACTGATCGAGTGAGATTAATAACGGAACATATATAATTTCTTCTCTGTTCGTAATAATTGTAACAAAGACCGGTTCCGCTTTTATATTGAAAGCTTCACATCGATCGGCTCACATCGATAAAGATATTAAAGTGATAATCCATCGCGTGCAACGTAAGGGTTAAAATTATCTTGTGAGATTACCGCCCTATCCGTTCGACTACTTTTGACGTCAGCGATAAAATAATTCTTTTCAGAACGTCTTTTGTTTTTTTTTATTGAGCAATATAAAAAATTTAATTAGAACATAAATGATTATCTATTATGATTGTACCGTCTCTGATATGTAACAACAAATTTTCATCCTGAGAACCAGATGAATTTTTCTTGTTTCCTTTCTCGATTTCCCTTCGAATCGATTGACGGATCGCGCGATAAAATCGATGGATTTATCTTGGTCGAGTATTTTTGAAGCGCGTCGATGCCGCGTTGATTTGTTACGAATGCACGAACGCATTTGCGGAATAAATCGCGGAATAGGAGAAGACGTTACGGGTGCCTACCGCTGCGTTTACATTACGTCAAAACGGCATTTGTCACATGAGCGATGTAAAGTTTACTTTCGCGATCTGTGTCATCGAAAATTGATCGAAGAAAAGGCAGAGAAAATGGTAAAGGGGGTGAAAGGGGGCAAAACGCAAAACGATCCGATTCCCCGTCTGCGACCGCATTGAATCGATACTGCGTGGCTGGAACACGAGCCGATAAAGCGCGCGCCAACGACCGTTACAATAATAAATAAGTATCGATTATCGCGATATATATGTGTATATACATATATATATATATAT
>JANQDE010000020.1:2341330-2519436 GCA_037157785.1 Cephalotes varians
CGTGAGATGCCTCGCTTCTCATCCTTTACGGCTCGCACCCCGCCGCTATTCTCTCGAGCGATAACCGTAACTAACGGTATAATTGATGCGCTCGTAATGACTTTCCCGATGACGAAGAAGAAGAAACAGAAGAAAGGAACGAAGGATAATGGCGACAATGATAGCGACGACGACGACGAGGTACATACCGTTAGTTATAGAGAGCGGTTAGAGCAAGTCGCTCGTAATCAACCGTAATAATCAACCGTAACGCGCACGACGATAAAATGCCGCGTGTACATAGAAGAAGAGCGTGACGTTGCTGGATCTCGAAATTCGCGATTGCGAGTCGTACACTGAATCGAACTCCGCGAGTCCGCAGATCGATCGCGTCGCCTCGGCCTTAGCGCGATCGACCAAAAGTTTAAAACATCCGGTGATCGGTAAGCTCGATTATTATTATCGTAGATTCTTATTGCAAAGAAGAAGGGCAAGCTAGAATCTTGGCGCAGTCGTAAGCGCAGTAAATATTTACGATAATTGTAAGTATTATCGAAAAGTTTAACCAAGTTCCACTATTTCGGTCCACTTTGAACTCTTCTCGATGGAGAGTTCGGACTGTTGTAAAGTTATATAAAAGTTGCATGAGTGAAGTCTATAGATCGAAATCGAACGAACTTGGATTTGAGTTGATATTCACACAATTGATTTGTTAATATTATTTTACTCGATTGTTGTGCATTGTTGCACAATTTGTGGCATTATTATATCCGGCGATGTCAAAGGATCGAATTCAAACAGCGACAGCGAACAATTATTTGAAACACAATCTTGCGTAATTATTGCATAGAGGCATTTTCTTTGTTATTTTGTTTTAAATCGCGCTACGGGAATCGTGTACAGTTACATAAAGATTATATAACTCGATCGGTGGAATTGTATAAATACTAAACGTTAATCAATCGTACATCATCGTCGTCAACGATCAACGAAACACAACGTATCGGAAGAGTGAAGCGCCTTTTTATTCTTTCCACAAGATCTCTTCACCCCGTAAACGTGGCCAGAAAGCCCAATCACGCGTCTTCCTGTAATCAAGTCACTACTCTCTCTACTCCCGCGTTAAGAAAATTAAGTAACGAAAGATTCGCATGCGGAAATGAGACAAACGTTTTCGTCGGATAATTCCAATGATCAGTGGAGATTTGACGAAAAGCTCTATCTGTAAAACTATCGTTTCAGGCACAGAGCGATTTCTGGCATTTTCGGCGATTATCGTTTTTTTATTTGATTATTGTATGTTTTTATATTTTTACGTGGACTTTAACGTAGGATCTTAAGCACTTTTTATCACAATATACAGCTGCGGAAAAATTGCAAAACGGGTGTCCAAATTTCCTGCGATATTTAGGAAAATTGAACATGCTCCGTTTTGTGTTGTAAGCACAAATGTGTAGCAATTAACAAATATTTTCCACGTAATATTTCTATCACAATCATACCGCGAGACATATCACTGGCGAAAACTGTTATCTACCAGGTTAAGGGACAAATCGGGTCGCGAGATAATTGCGATTGCTCTCCGAAATCAGCGATTTCCGTTTTTATTTGTCGTTCGCCGCTATCTCTGTCATTTTACACGTTCCGCGCGTCCGGGATAGTTTCATTACACTCGCGTCCTGGCGGGAACGTAGCTTCGTCGGTGTAATTGAATTTTTCAGTCACCTCAGCCTTTGGCAGAAACGTGATTCATTAATAGTGCAAACGGCGATGGAAAATTAGGACGGGCGTGCAAAGTAAACGAACGAACAGACGGACGGACGAAGGACGTGAGCACGTGGATTAGAAGTTCTGATTTCGTGCTCTGCGACCGACCGAAATTTCAGAGATCACGTTTTGCGTGGATTTTCTCTCGTGTTATTTCTTTTGCTATTCGTTCGGTTTATTTTCGCTGTCCGGTTTATTTCGCTCGTAATGGACGTAAAAGCTCGCGGGCGAGTCTCAATTAGCGGAATTATTTTAATACGACTTTATTGCGAGGAAAGAATTATATATAAAATATAATGGAATTCATCAATAGTAATTTAATGCGATTAACACCGGTTTTTTGTTCTTGCTAATTATTTATCGAATATCGTGCTACTAAATTACAGCAAGTAGGAGACTTTGAAAGATCGAACAATGTCGGTATTAAGAAAAATAACATGCTACACTCGAATTTATGACTCAAGAATAAGATCACTATCATGTACATTTTTCGCCACACTTATATTAATTATTGATCGTTTAATTAAGATTATTGTTATTTTTATTTATTTTTTTTGTCTTTGATCTTACATTTCTTCCTATTGTTTGCGAAATCGCCGCAAGTGCATCGGTCCGGATCTTTACAAATGTGACAGTTTGGACATGTTCCAAAGCCTTTACCGTTCTTGCATCCCTAGATTTACACGTCGAGCGTGGAGTCTCGTCCGCGGGATCAATGAAGAACACGAGGACACGTATGAGTACGGTAGCGCTCGTAGTTGTCTTTGATCGTTTAGGAAATTGCATCGCAAATTTCATTTTCGCAATGCTCGAGAGTATCACGTACGTGTACAGAGTTTGCTGTGCATGCTGTCTGCGTATGCGATATATAGTAAGCGGATGAAGAAGATAGGTCATAGCTTCGCGAAATTTTATTTACCCCTGATTTTTCATCTCTCGTATTTCATCGTATCGACATCGACGATTTTGAAATACATTGGAATACGAGCTAATAAGAATGCCGTTTGAACAGTTGACGATCGAATTATAAAATTGGGTAATTAATAGTCGAATTTTATAAGCGATACAAGCTGAAATTTTCTCGAGGAATCAAGTTTCAGAAATATAAATAAATAACAAGATCTTATTCTTCGCTTGTTTCAAAGTAAAACTTTAATTTAATTATGTAACGGGATATTTAATTGTTGAGATTAAGGGGTTGAAAATGGCATCCAATTAAATTTTCGCGAAGGGGAACTAAGAAACGAGAACTCAAGATTACTGAGGAAGCTGGTAACCAAGACAACGCGACAATTGAAATACATCGAGTGGTATAGATTTGCTGTTCACCATTTAGCTCTTTGGAACACAAGTAAATGATAATGTGAGAACAGGCGATGAGGTGACGGATAGTAATTTTACATCACTCTGTACACGCGCGGTATTGTAGCTTGATATTATTTAACAGACGGATCATGTGCAGCATTAAATTGCACTGTGATCATCAACGCGTGCATTCAGAGGAGACAACGGTTGAATAGCAATTGAATCGCTATCGAATCTGATTCGTCGAATCTAGGGGTACATGTCAATAACATTCAATTGCCGTGCGATCGTTCTCGCTGCTGAATGGATCCATCATTGAGCTTTAACATCGGCGTGCTTAACGAACTTACAAACGCGATATATCTTCATCTGCTCGCACTCGAAGTGAACGGACTCGAGAAGAACGAAGAAAGAGAGAGAGAAACGACGAGAGGATGCAGAAATAATAGGCAATCGCGTAAGAAACCCGTCTTCCTACTCTTATTTTCTCGCAGCCCTCACGCGTCTGCGAATGGTCGGATTGCATTATTATAGCATATTGTATCACGTATACACGTGAAAATATTAGTGATTGTATAAACTCGTGTATATACATGCGCGCAAGAAACATGGAGTAGGTCGTTAAGTAGCTTAATAAATTGTAAGGAACATATATAGGTATTTCGCGTAAGTAATTTTAGGTAAACCTCTTTGGATTGTGGCCCACACACATATGAAGAAGACATCTGCTATCGAAGCTCGTGAAACACGCGTGCGGTTACCTTTAATTATTGATTTTGGTTTTTCTGAAACATTTGAAACGATAATCGACGGAAAAAAAGCTCATTTTTATCACCGATGGAACATTTTTGTTCCATGGGCGGAACATTTTTCAGCGAGATTCGATGAGTTCGCGGACTTAAACGGTCCGGCATAATTCTAATTGGGCGGAACATTTTTCAGCGAAATTCGATGAGTTTGCGGATTTAAACGGACCGGCATAATTCTAATGAAATTACTATAGAATCATTATCGGTAGTGATTTATGAAAAAGCGAACAATTAGTCAGAGTGGGCATTCGGTATTAGCAAAATTGCAATAATCCTTCAGTCAGTAATAACCGGAAATTCGGTATACCAATATTTGCTGCAATAACAATTTGCGTGTGCTATGTGAAGTGTTGCAATTAATTCTAGATATTTCGTGACATTACAAGCATAATGTACTGCGTATGACGTGTCGAAAGCTGGTTTCGAAAGCTTTAATTGATTTAAACAAAATATTATCTCGGAAAATTGTGTTCGGTAATATTTCTCTGTTTTACATTCAGGATAAAAAAGCAAGAAAATCAAATTTGGCTTCGAAGTTATAATACGACGATGCGGGTTTCATAATATTATGAATATTATTTTACAAACTATATATATATATATATATATATACACATTTTGTTAATATATATTTTTATTAGTCAATCAATTGAATTTGTACACATACAATTGTCATTAACGATAAAACGATCATAACTACGATAAAATTATTTTACGAGTCAAAGATGTCTTCTCAAAGAGAAAGATGTATTATTGAGAAATCATAGTGTAAAGAATGTGGGTCACAGTCGCAAAACGCTCAATGAAATAAGCACTTATAATGAGAAGCTCAAAGAGTTCCGCGAAGCATTCTTGTCTGGCCGATCTCGGGGTGATCTGAAAAACGTGGAAAGGAGAATAGATATTATCATAATGGATTGGCGTTTTGCCCTCGGCAAGGATTATTTATCGTTAATACTTGATGACGTATTAGAGACGTCCGCGATATTTTCCATCAAGGAAAAGATACGCGAGAAAAAAATTGAGGAAAAGAAAAAAACGGGACATCGAAAAGTTCGTGCTTCATAGATAAATCTACAATGAATGAGATGAAGAAATTGTGCGATTATATGTATCTGAAAATCTTTTATTGCTGCAATATTTTTGCATCATCAAATGGCTTAAAGTTTCGTCGTGTTTCTGTTTGATATAAATCGATAGATTACAGCTTATTTAATTTTCTATCATCGAGCAGAACACGTTATAATTAGAAATATTTTCGATTCGATTAAAGCTCTCCTTAAAGTAACAAACTCCTTTCTTTTTTTCCGATATTCTTTCGTGACATAATTTATTAATTAAATGACAAAATTTGTTTAAATCAGTTAAAAGAAAAAACAATGCAATTCTCTTTGACTACAGGATTACAGATGACTCTTTTCTTTTCTATATTATTTCATTAAATTTGTGCACAATACACTCAAAGTGAATTAATCGAAAAATTACGAAATCTATGAAAATTTCGTATATCCATAGCCATTTTTTTTCTTGCCAATTTTACATTGATATGATTTTTTAATAGAAATAACTTTAATTATATTATATAATCAAATATCAGAATTATGTATTTGATATGTTCGTGATATGTTCATATGATTTATAAATACTCATAATAAATTGTTTATAAGCTTTTGAAAAAATTTATTATCATCTAGAAGCACAAAATGAAAATAGATAGAGATATATTAACACGGTTATGTGAATATAGCTGAGCTTTTTATGGTCCGCGTTGCTCACATGAGTCTGGCTCCTCTTCCGGCGTGAAATTGTATCGTGACCGACTAAATATAATAAAGCGGACAAAATGTTACCGATGTCGACAACGCGGTATACGTGCCAACGCGATAATTACATCGTGTAAGTTTTTGTTACGTGAATGTTTTGTAGAACTTATAGCTTGCGCGGTATTTTCACACGAGGGAGGAATGCGGCGTTGAAAGAAAAAAGAGAAATTTCGCTCTAGGATATAAGAATAAAAAACGATTCCAATTAACGGATGATTAACATTTGTACATAAATACTATCATATGAAATGTTTCCGTTTTAAGGATTCGCACGTACGTTTCATAATCAAAGGTCTCTCTTCATATTTTTCTTAGTATTTTTATTCGAATAGAAATTAATCTTTTATATCTACTAATATGTAAAATATAACGATTGCTACATTATCCTTAGAGACGCCATAAACATTTCTATTTATTGAACGTTAGCAGTCGTTCGCGAAGAGCGAAGGAGTTCATTTGCGATAATGTAGTGCGGCGAGAAACGGGTCATTCCTCGCTCGTTCCTCGAAAGGGCATCTTCGAATTAAGATCAAGTGTCTTTAAGCATCGTCCTCGCGCAATCTTTCGCGATGAGCATCTTTGAGACCGCAAACGTAGCTTTCGAGCGCTCGAGAACGTAGGTCGTTAACGAGGCGAGGCGTCGATCAAGGCGGACACTTAGCAGAGAATTACTATCGCATGTCTTCCTGTAAGTACCCTTCGACTTTATGAGACTCTTTGTGCGCGCCCGCGCCAATTATCCGAAGAACTTTCGAAGAATCGTATTCCTTCGCGGCGGCGAGAAGCCGCGCGATGGATCGCAGGGGGAGGGGGGGGGGCGGAAAAGCGTCAAGCGACGAGAGGTCGACAAAGTGATTTTTCTTCCATCGTTTCGCCGCGAGAGAAGGCTTTTTGCATAATTCCCGTCTGTACGTTTTGCTCTTCCTCGAGTGGCTCTCGCAGCTGCGTTCGACCGCGGCACCAAGCAAACAAGTGTACCATTGGATATTTTCGGTGACAAGAATAACGATCAACAGTGTCGATGGACCATCGCGCCGCCGTGATTCAAACTTGGTCGGTGAAACGAGTTGCGAGTTACCGGCAAGTCGATGGAAACACGTGAAAAAAGTAGATTGGATTACTTCCCTCGGAGTCATCGATGCGGATCGCCGCGACCGTAATTCGGAAGACCACGATCCGGAAGATGAATTATTCTGAAAATGAGTTGGCAAGAAACGAGGAAGAAGAATGGTACACTTATCTGATTTGGTTTGCTCGTTTCTTGTTGCCTGAGTGAAGATCTGAGATTAAAGCGAACCGCCGTGACTGCTCAACATGACCATTTCCCATTGGATGATGAGAGCTCTATTAAATGCGAGCGTAGTAGTTTTGATGTTGGTTCAGCTTGAAAGACATATTTACTTAACGGTTGATTTACTTATGCTTCCACGGAACTTCGAATGGAGCTGTGCTCCGCGCTGCAAGTAAATAAATTACCTGTCTCTCGTCGCATGAAGAAGACGAAACATAATATTCCGTTGAAGTAAAGGCTACTTAAAGCAGTCACAACAATTTAAAGCAATTAACTCTTTCTCAGAGAAAATAATAAGGCCAAGGAGCACAATGGAAACTGGATTTGCTTCAATTCAAGTAGAACTTCCATCCGGGATTAAATTTAAGCAGTCCGGGTATAATCAGCTTGAAGAGAAGAGGAACAAACGCGATTCTGAGGAGAAAGTGGATTCCTCGTCCACTCGGGTTCGTCCCTCTCGTCATCCTTCTCACCATTCGTCGAAACGCTCGCTCGAGAAGCGAGACGCGGGAGAAGAGCAGCAAAGTTTGCGAGACAAGCGTCGCGCTTCTTCCATATCATCATCGCGTGACGTTTCTCGTCGAAATCACGTTCGAGAGGCGGAAGCGTAAACGCGCGCGATGATCCACGCCGCTCTGTTTCATTGTCAGCAGTCAGATGGTACCGCTCCAGAGATAATCGAAGCAAACTCGACCAAACGCACAGACTGCCGAAGTAGGGAGTAAACGACCTTCTTTCTTTTGTACCGCCGATCGGGGCGCGCGAGTCGCGAGGAGAGACGAGAACTGTAATCCGACGCCAACAATTACAGAGAGATATTTCGACCAAGACACCAACTGCCTATATCTCGAGGATACCATCGCCCCGCGACAGAGCTTCGTCAAAAATCAGAACGGCGATATGGAAAACATTCGCTCACGACGCCGTCTCGATCTTCTCCCTCGAGCCCCCTTACACGCTTCCTCAAGAATTGGAGACGGTCAACGGGACGCTCAAGCGGACGCAAAAATATTTCTTTGTGCGAAACGACGCGCTTTGTCGTCGCTATTTATTCTCGTCGGTACGAATATTTTCCCCTCGAATTTCCTCGGCAAACATTTCGCCGGTCAAAGGCGGAGCTTTCGTCAAAGATGTTCTCGCGAATCGATCGTTCGACGACGTCAGCGAGCAGAAAGATTTTTGGCGCAAGCAAACCGTTAGAAGTCGAAGTGCCGAAGTTGCTGTTTACAGTGGATTACGACGCGTCAAGAACCGCTGTCGCGGGTATACGTTTTCCTCGACCTGGGAACGTGCGTCGAGGTGCATCGCGAGTGTAAATAAATATATATGTTGCACGGGAGTCTCGACGTGAAAGCGGATGCGCCAGCCGAGCAGATTCACGGAATTGAATTCGCCGGAGCGCGAAGCCGTCGGAGCCGCGAGCGAAAAGCTCGGCTGGCGAGAAGACAAAGGACTTTCTTCGATCCTCTCTTTTTTTCGAATCGCGTGAAAATACGCCTGGCGATGCGTTTCCCTTTTTTTTTTTCCACTCGCGCCTTCGCGAACGCGAGGACTCGTTAGTGGCGTCGCTATTATTGTCGCTATAGTGATAACCGCTGTCTTTGTAATATGACTGTCGTTGTTACATGCTGTTACTGTTAACCATTGTCGTCGCGTCGCCGTCTTTCGACGCGGTCCGCGTCGGAGCTTCGGGCGTGTCCGAAGGGCGGACGTGAACGCGGGATCCTCTCGTTGCCAATATTTCACGATTCGCTGATTTTGGTCGCACGCAAAGACTTGAGGCCTTGCAAAATTCAAGCAGAGAACGGTTCGTCGAACGCTTTTTAGAATGTGGCATGGTTTGGTTTAACCATGGTCAATTTGCGGTCAGACATGTGCGTCCGACGAATTCCAGTCGTTACTACTGTAATCGCGGGAGCGTACGCGCGTTCAGCTGCACGCACGCGTGTACGCGTGTCTCTCGCGCTTCCGTGCGTTAATTGTTGACATTTCGTTTAACGCAATAAATGTATCGAGACGGTTTAATGAATCGCCAGACCTGTAAATGGACAGCAATTTCGCGCGTCGTTATTAGCAATGCGGATTACAGGCTGCGTGGCCTTGGATATATCTACGGCAATTACAATTCGTTGTACATGGCTATGTCTTTAGATATAACTATCTTTAGATGTAACTATTTTCAATGGAAAGACCGAGCGTTCTTTTGTGCGTTCGAAAATATTGTTTTGTATGCGCGCGATCAATCGGAATTTCGTCGACGATTAGAGTGTTGCGAATCATGAGAACGATCGATGGCGAATCGATGGATCCTGTGGGATGCTGCGCGCGTGTGTTGCAGCGCGATTAGGTATAGAAATAAATGTAATCAAGAGACGGCGAAGGGCGAGGTGCGCCCACTTTGTAGTCGCCGAACTGGACATTTCCGGAGACTCGATGGAAGACTCTCGAGGTCCCTTCCAGCGATCGAACGGATTTAATCGAAATCTTTGCTCAACGTTGTGTATGTGTTAACGCTAAAAAAAACGAAGTTATTCTTTGCAGTCGAAGGATTAAACTGCAAACGCGGCCGTGGACGTCGATGGGGGATGAACGTTTAATTACACCGACCCCCGAGTGTGCATGAGAGCCGAAAGGGACATTGTTATTATTTTATCGGGCCGACGTGTGCCGACCCGTTTGTAAATTACACGCGACATAGTGTACGTAACATTGGACGCGACGAGACCGTGAAGTCCACGCGCGCGAGATGGACGGGAATATTAGACGATTAAACGTAATGATATAGCGATATCTCGACGCATTAATAATTGTAATAAATGAATTATATAAGAGTAAAACACGAAGATACCATAACGATAAGAATAATAAACGCATAGTAATAATAGTGATAAATAGCGAATAATAATAATAACAATAATAAAAATAACGAGGTAATTATAATAAAAAGTAACGATGAACAACAATATTAATAATAATTCTTACTCATAGAGTGCTAATTAAATTCAAGTTAAGAAAAATATTACGACATCCTGTTAATGATTATCGTAAATGACTATTAGTAAAGGAAGAGGAACTCATGTAAAACTGATAGTATTGTTAAGACAATCAGACTTTTATTGCTCCGGCCACTAAGCAGGGCCATCCATGAATATTTGTTGCTGAATTCGCCGACGGCGAACAATGAAGAGATCACGAGAAAATATACCCCTCCCCCTTTTTTCTACACGTCCCCCACATAGAAGGGAGATACGGAAGCAGGAGCGAAAATCAGGCTAACGAGACAAAATGAGAGCAAGTGGAAGAGGACGAGACAGGCCGGTCCTTCGACGCAGCCTCCTCCCCTGCACTCACCCACGCCATTCATTCCTCGTTCGCGATGGAAGAGCGAACGCAAGAAGGATCGCGCGAGGGAGATCAAGAAGCAGAACGCGGAGAAGCAGATGAGAAGCGAGAAAGACGAGAACGCGGCACGCGAGACGGAGGTGCCACGGGACACCATTTTTGTACGCCTCATATTTTCTACGATTAAACGCGAAAAAGAAGAAAAAGACTATGGGAAGAAAAAAGAGGAAGATTTTTAAGGAAGCGCGCAGAGCCGGCCGAGGGTGTTATCGCCGTCGTGATTTTCGCGGCGGATCTCGGTGATTTTTTTTTCTTTCTCACGCTCGCGGGATTCCCCGGGGGTGATTGGCAACACGCTGCTCAGTTCTTTGCGGCCCGTTCCCGTCAGCGTTTCGTTTCCCGTTGCGGGCGGGCCGAAGGGACGCGGGGATGTGCATATTTCGCATCGCACGCACACACATAAGTCGCACGAATACATACACATACACACCACGTGCACATACGCACACACGTGTACAGAGTATCGCCATAATTGCGCGCTTTCCCTCCGATAGCGCACATCGTGTTAAGAAATTATAGTTTTCGAATTAGCTTAACGGATGGAACTTCAAGGAAGAGACGAATCGAAAAATCCTTCAATTGATTTTTAGTGGACTTTATTTTATGGACTTTATTGTAAGAAAAAGTCTGAGGGTCAATGAGGCAAATTGAAAAGCTATCGATATTAAACGAAATCTTTGCTATTAAAGACAGGATGTCCATAATTGAGGGAAAGTGTGCGATTTCTGATACGTCATGTGTACGTACGCACACGCATATACGCGGGGATCGATACAAACCCTGCAAAACATCATACGCACACCGAGCACTGACGACACACGTTAGAAATGTTAAAAGTCGATATTTTTCAGTGAGAATAGTTGGCGAAAATCGAGAATGCTTCCAGCGAGTGATAGAGATGGCGAACATCGACGTTTCCTAATGAATCATCATCTCCAAATAGATATGTCGCCATCTCTACGTGTATCCGCACGCGATGGAGCGGAAGTTAGGCGATTTACCGGAGACGACGTTCATTCGCGAATTATCGAGCCATTCTTGTTCGGTCACGTCACGTCGTTTCTTTTTTACGTATGAAGAATAGATTTCACGGTCGACGGAAACCGACGTGATGGACCGAGCTTTTTTTTCAATTCGCCGATTGTCGATCGTTCAGCATTTTTACGACACAGACCCGCATAGATATTCTGATTCACTTTATATGTATGCGTATTCGTATACGAAAGAAAACGAAATCCTCCCTCGTCGCGTAGCGCTTTTCGCTTGGACGGAGGGTTTCTGAAACCAAAAATAAGCGAAAGGGGAAGAACGGCGCGCTTTTTTTTAATAGAATCGATATCGACGGGCGAACCGATAACGAGGTTCCGTGTAATTTCGTCCGTGAACCTCGCCAGCGAGAGCGGTTTTTTTTGCAGCTAGCGATGGTCCCGGACTAACGTCTGTTTTGGACGCAACGAGCCGTGTATCGTTGTGTATCAGAATAATCGTCATGGCGGGAGATACACACGGTAATTAGGAATCTTGAAGTCACGTTCGAGGTACGAAATGAGCGTCAAGAATTTTCTTCAGTCCCAGGTACGAAAGATCCTTCCAGTCCATTTTCTTTTTCACGTCGCAACATCCAACGTCGCGTTTCCAGCTACAAAGATGCCGTCGCTTCTCTCGAACACGAAGAGGTTTAATTCTTTTAACGCACGTATCTTGCCGCATATTAGCTGTAACATAATTTTTCGATCGCATCTTCGTTTGCGCACCGATGCAGACACGTTGCCGTGATATTACGTAAACGAAGGAGCGTTTCATTTTTTTTTTTTTACACTTAGAGATAATTTAAGAACGAGAAAGTTGACGGTGAGTAATACGCAAACTTCTTTTTGAGAGTGAACAGGACTCCGTTATCCCGTTGGTGTATCTCGCGCGCAAGGGTTGCGCCATCGTTAGAAAAGAGGCCAGTTTTAAACTCCCCTTCGGGCCCTTCCGATCGAAACTCCGGCGCGCTCCCGTTCTCCTTTCCCCTCTGCGTTCTGCGTTCCTTCATCCGTTTCCCGGTTTTTCTTTCTTTCTTTTTTTTTTTAGCGATCCCGACGAGCGAATCGCGCGCTTCGTACGCGCCGCTTGAAAGGCACGATTACGAGGTTAATTAGGTATCGAGATAACGAGCGTTTAAGGGAAATTAAAGATAAAACGCAGATAAAGAACGCATTATATACGTACATAGCCCGTACACACGCGCGAGCGTACGACGCGCGTACGCTCGAGCACAGGTACATACGTTTTATTACACGCATACACACATAGACACGGTCATACACAGTAACGTGTAATACACGAAGAAAGAAAAAAGTAATATACGAGCATTTTGTTATATCCGTAATACGTAGGCGAACGTGTGTTAATAAGAGAGTAAACGTATCGAATCTACAGTTAAATGTTTACGATAAAATTACGGGTAATTAAGAAATTCTAGATTTTTTCTAACTAATCGAATCGTACGGCGGACTCGTGCCAATCCTCTAGATTTACGACCTAAAACGAGATATACAAATGGAGATGAAGCTGTTATCCTATATATTAAGTCGGCTTGAAATATATTTCATTACACGTATTTATCGAACGAGTGTTGCGTTCTACGTGCGTGCGTGCGTGAATGCGCGTGGCGAACCCGCGCATGAAAGAGCTCGCGAGTGAGAGTGATTCGTACGCGTGCATGCGGTGCGTGGGGTTGTGTGCATGTTGCGTTTGCGTATGGCAAAAGCGGGCGAACGAAAGAGGTACGAAAACGCCGAGGAGGGATATGGAAAGGAATAATTTCTTAGGTAAGAAATGCGCGTCGTGATTAACACGCGACAGTGGCAAGAGCAGCGAAAGGAATCGTCAGGCGAAATTACGCGTTCTCCCATTTGCCTCATTTATTTCGCAGCTCGCGTCGGTCGGCCGCGTGTTTGGTAACGACGAAATTGATTCTGTTGGCATAAATATGAAATTTTAATCTTGTTTGTAGGACAATAAATGCTTTTGCAATTTAAACGAGCGAGCATATATAACGAGGGTAACCGAGTGATCATGAATTGCGAGAATATTACGTATGTTCTATATACTATTATTTATGTCTCTTTGAGTCTTTTTGAAGTTGTTATTCAGTGATAAAGATTATAAAAATGTTAAGTGAATTTTCCAAAAAATTTCACACGTTGTGGATTATTTATATCAGCGCTGTCTGGGTCACGTAATCTCGTTACTTTTTAGAGGGGATATATCGCAAATAAGCACAAATCACAAATAGGTTGTAACTATCTGCGATTCCGAAATGCTGCGAGCCATTGCTTTGCTAATAACTGCACGAGCAGCTTTTCCGCTGTTTATACGCCATTATATTTTATTCGATATTTTCGCGCTATCAATATTTGCACATTAATAATTCTTATATATTATTTCGCAGTCACGGAAAATTGGCAATCCATAGTGGGAATGTTCGTGCTTTATTCATGAGATCATTGGAAATGTATGTGATCATGTGTAACAAGAATGGTAATTCTACATGTGCGTTAAATTTAGGAAATTTGCAATTGTGATAAATCGGCATTTAAACGATGAAATATCGGGGGGGTAAAGAGCGTGCCAACTTTTAAATTAGTTATTTTGATGCGTCATTAAGCGTGATAAGCGGAAATGCAAAAGCATGAAATTTGTTGAATCGCTGGAAATTGATTACGTAATTTTTTAAAAATTACAGACAATATGGGATATTTTTTCTCGCTTTCAATATTATTTGCTTTTGATATCAGTTGCATATAATAGGAAAATTGAAAGATTTTTTAAATTTGAATTTGATTTGAATTATATTAATATTTTCTTCACACTCGCAGTGAAATAATCATAATGTACTTTATACATTTGAAAACTGTAATAATTCGGAATTAGATTATCATATTATGACATGTAATAATTTATATAATCTTCAAAACTTTTTATCGCACTTTTTTTTATCCTGCTTAAAGGTCGTATCAATGATACTTATCGATGTAAGTGCAGTGACCGTGTTCTTATCGATCCTTGCCATCTGTCATAATTTTCAGTAAATCGATTTTGCACAAGTATACAAATTACATCGTTTTTAATAAAGAGCAATTCGATTAACGAAAGTACACAGTGTCATTTTTTAAGGATACGAATGCAATAAAAAAATCGATATTCGAGAAACAGCGTAAAAGAAAGTAGAAGATGCTGTTTTCTCAGCAACATTATTCCGGGCAATTTAAAGAGACTGGGTCACCGTATATCATCATTGCGTTTGCACCTTTAAGGGATGTATATCTCTTTCTTTTTGTCATTCTCGATTTTATAACTACATCGAGCTCGCGCCATTCGTGTCGCGTGTCGTCACCGCTACTGTCATTATCGGTATAATGTTTATATTATCGCTGTATAGAGAGAAGAAGAGAGAATGAGAATGAGAAAATGAAATGTTTAATTAATCGATACTGTAACGAAAGAAGTGAGATATTTATTGCTATACATATGTATATATGATGCGAAGTGGAGAGAAGAGTTGTCAGAAGGGGTACGAAAGGGTAGCAAGGGGGAAGGTGGAAAATATTTCTCGCCGCCATTACTGGTCATTGCGAATCGTTATTATACGATTACGACGATTATTATTATTGTAATCGCTATTATCCTATTATTGTAACTATTATTATTATTGTCATTGAATATTATTAGCGAGGATTATTATCGTTCTGGCGAGTCGCTGTTCCGAATGAACGACGCAGGTAGTGGAGATTAATCAATGGAAGGTAAAAAGGAATGTGTGAGGATGAACGAGAAATGTACGCGGGACAAACAGCGATCGAGATTGTGAGGAGAGGTAAGGCGTGCGTGAGAAGAGGCGCGAAAATTTTGGGAAGGAGGGAAAAATTTGTTTTAAATAAACAACGAATCACCGAGATTTCTACATTTTTGACATGCCGATCTCTCTGTCTATCTGTTTGTCTATCAGTCTGTTCGTCTGTCTGTCTGTCTGTCCATCGTCTGTCCGTCTGTCTGTTTGTATTGTTCCTTGTGCGTCTGTGTCTGATGTGTCTCAGAAACGAGTGCCACCTGCCCAACGTGCGTCCATTATGTTACTTGAATATTGCACCTGGTGCCGCATCCGAATACGCGCTGACATTTCCTCCTCGGACGAGTTCCAGTATCGAAGATCCGCCGGCGAACATTCGCAAATCGCATCGATGAGTCTCGCGATTAAGCCCTCTCTTTCTCTCTCTCTTCCGTCAAATCGCGAGGCGGCCGTCGTTGCGATCGTTGCGAATAACTTGGTATTCGAATATCGATCACGGATGCGTTCGTCGGATCTCGGACGAGCATTTCGTGATTTGTACATATTTAGCGGCACATGCCAATTAATCAGATCGACTCTCGTCTCTTATTCGATATTCGAGTACTCGAAATTTGGCTTCGCGAACGTCACATCAGTTGCGATTTTCGGTCTGGCGTATTGGGATATCGGTTGTCCTATAGTGAGTATATAAACAGACGGTCTCACTCATTCGAGATTTTTCCGAATTTCTCGATCGCTTCAATCTCAATTTTGGGTCTTAGAGAACTGTTTCATGATTTGGTGACACCTTGCAGCACCAATAATCTTGCGAATTCTCGTTTTTCAGCGAGCTACAGAATATATTAGAAGAATTTGACGTTGGATATCGAAACGTTCGGCATCCGAATATCACGAAACATTATAGTCATCGTTTAGAAGAAACGACGCGGGATTTTTCTCCTTGAATTTGCTATACGTTATCAAATTACACATTCTATTCGAAATATCCGAATTAATCGCACTTGATATCATCCGGATATTCTGAATTAATTCGAGTTATTTCGACGGGTTCAGCCAGCGCGATGCCACGTAATTCGAGCCCCCGCGAGCCTGAAACGCTATCGATACCGTATGATAGACTGTATAGTAACTTTTATGACTTCTTTTATACATCCGATTTAGCGGTAGCGACGCCTAGTCGACGTGTCGGATGTGATATGATGTACCGACAGTGAGATCGCATGATCGCGAGACACGCGATCCTATTCCTCGCCCGTCGTCTTTGCCGAACTGCATTTGCGAGAACAATGGAGATGCTGAATGCTGACGTTTGCATTGCAGCGAGAAACGTGCAAGCGATGAGATCTCGCGGTAAGACTATTTTATAAACAGATCTGCAGAATATTTCGTAAATCTGAGAACACGCATCTTACTTCGACAACTTATTTAAATTTAGAAAAAGAGAGAAAAAATCGTGATCATTAATTTGGGATAACTATGATTTACCATATTAAATTCGCAATATTTTTAAATGTTAAGAGTATTAGTCCTTATTAATAATTTTAGAATTATTTTAATAAGATAGACGTGATTTTTTAAAAATAACTTTATGATAATTACGAAATTTTTATTATAATCTCACAATTATTCGTTATAATTATTCACACGTGTAATTAAATCCATACGTTATATAAATTAGAGAAAACGTGAAATGTTAAAATTTAATATTCGAGAGTTCTAATTCTTAACACAATTTCAACAATGCTTAATTTGAATTAACGCGATAGTAAATACAGTTCGCACGGTAAATTCAGCAACGCGAAACACTCAAACGCGACAAGCGAATAAGAATTTCCAGCTTGTCGCATTCATCGAGAATAATGGACCGAGCCTCGTAGATTTGCTCGAGAATGTAAACGTGTCAGACAACAAGGCGTTGCATACGTATTGTAATTCTCGTTGACGATGTCGCCCGCTTCCGACGATCGCTGCTGCCCGGGAAAGTCGGCGCTGGCACATCTTGACGATCGTGTCGCGGTTTATCTCGCGATATCTGCGATTTTACGTGCGTCGCCCGTATAACGCATGTCCGACGAAACGACGAGGCTCGCTGGGGCTTAAACGGCAACGAAACACACGCATACGTACATACGCACATATGCACACAGCATACAGCCACGTGAATATGCACACGCACATTCGTTCCTTCGTTGCATTTCCGTCGCGTTTCTTCCGTCGCTTTGTCACGAAACGCACATGTCTCGTACGCATTTACAATTGAGTCCGCTCGATCTCGCTTCGAGGGGCAAATGGCACTTAAATCCGTCTATAATTTCTCACGTAATTCCGCTCCCGACTGAAGATCGAAAAGGGAGTATCCAATAAAACGAGAAGGGTACGATAAGAAAAGCAGGGTGTTGAAGAAAGGGACTGGAAGAACGTGAGCGAATGAAAGTTGATAATGTGGAAGGGAAGAATGATGAAGCAAGAATGAGAGAGAGAGAGAGAGAGAGAGAGAGAGAGAGAGAAAGTGGAAGCAGAGACGCTATATGTGTAAAATATTAATTACCTAATTACAAGAAGCCATTACTCTAACGGAAAAAAGAAGAGAAGAGAAACATTCACACGCATTATGTATGGATAAACTAAACTAATCTATTTGTAAGCTAACGTCTACACTCTACACAACTATCCACGTATGTAAAACGATTGAAATAACGAACGGTTAAAATTATTGTTTAAAAAATAATAAACGTATTGAAAAAAAAAAAGGAAAAGAGCCGATGTCGTCAGTCATCATTGTCGCTCGCCTTGCACGTGTTCCGCCCGCCTTTTGCCGCGAAAATCTGTGTGTACATCCATCAAACGGGACCCGGGACCTGCATTTGCCTTGTCATCGACGTCTTTCTTCCCCTAGACGGAAGTCCCCTTCGCGACAACTTCTATTGGTAAGGCACTTTACGAGAGGGAAACCGCTACGTAAATGAAGCAGTCCGATGAGTGATGGATGAATTTTGAACATTTCAGAAAAGGTGAACAAGTGAATTATCCACAAAAAGGTAGACAAACTTCTCTTCATAAGCTTCTTTTCTTGACGCGTTAGCTGTACAGCACTCGTTAATTTCGTCCGTGCGTCGACCGGTTTCAACAACGACGTGTCCTTCCCCGCTCTGTCGTCGAGCTGAAAACTTCCAGATAAGAAAGACCGTTCTTCCCTTAACTTCTTAATTGCACGCTACGTAATATCGTCGCCCGTCGACTTTACCCCCCCCTCTCTACAGAAATTGGTTTTTTTCCTGTAATTTTTTCTGAAGTTTTTTTTTCGAAGTTGCACGAGAATCTTGTCTCTCTGCGTTATTTTCCCCCTCTCCCTTCCCCGTAAACGATACGTCGACGTGTTTCCTCTTTCCCTTTTGAACAGCATAGACATGTCCTTTCTCATCAAATTATGAAAATAGCCGTCGCTTTGCCGAGCTATAGCGCTTTCACGCTTAAAGCTGAAACTCGAGGACGAGAGAAGAAAAAGAAGACGGATACTCGCAGACGCGCGGAGGGAAGTATAAATTCACATCCAGAACCTTGAGAATTAATTGCGACGTGAGCATATAAAGAACCATTAAAGTGCTCTCTCTCGAAAAATAGAGATTAGTCTCGCGGATAATAAATTCTAGTTAATTAGAATCAAGTCGTCGGAAGTTCCCTCATTGAGATGGAGCGGCATTCATGCTACACTATTTAAGATCACGAGATAGAAGCGCATCTTTATATTGTTAACGTACCGAAATAAAAGAGCAATTACCGAAAGAGAACTTTGAAACAATGCGCCTAAAGAGCAATTAAAGTTCATCCATGTCGAAGATATTGGACATTAGCTACAAAAAAACGTTTTAAAATTATGTCATAATATTAATGTCATGTTTTGATTAATGACGCACAGTGCTAAATACGCAGATCAGATATATGCAAATATATATGGTACATTGTGATTTAAAATTTCCTCCGTTTAATTATCGTAAAAATAAATCGATATAAGCTGTTTTATTAATTAATTTATCTTATGCGGTCTGAAATTTTCAGCTGCATGATATTGCAATTAAATGTTAAATTTTATTATTTGTATAATAATCCAATAAGTGAAAGTAGATAAATGTAGATAATTCCACAAAGAATACGAATTAAAAAAATCGTGCTAATTGATATTACTTTGAATCTTATTGAACTATAAAAATTCGAATTTTGAAGACTTGTCAGAAATATTTGAGCCAATATTCATCCAGAAAAAAATTAATTAAGAATTCTAATATTCTAAATATTTCACATGTGACAAAAGAACTTGAAGTAGCGTACATATCAATAAACAAAGTGATAGCGTAACTTATCGCTTTCCGTAAAATTTTTTTATACAACTCTCTAAAATAGGCGCTTCTGTGCTGCAGCGATAAGCTTTAGAAAGCGGAAACCTTGCCGGCATTCAGCAGAAGTTTCGTCATGCAGACATTAATATTCCTTCATGCGCGTGCTCTTCCTGCAAAGATATGTATATACCGTGGCGAGAGGGACCAGCTACAAATGTCACGGGGATTCTTATCGTATAAAGCGGCCCCCAAGATTTATTCCGCCGTATGTCTGTTTAACATACAGGTCAACTTTTGTCGAGATCGAACATATTGCTGTTTATGTGACGGTCTGTCGCAAGCAACGACACATAGAAATTCTGAGTATCATCACGAGAACGTTTGCTCGAGATGAAACACGGTGCAATTTCGATGTAGTTTTAGATGGACGAAAAAATACCCCATTCAAATTTGTGCCGATTTTTCTCATCTGGTACAGACATCTACACAGTTTATTCCAACTAGTTCAGAGATTTACTAAAGGAAGACGTCTATAAATTTTATTTTATACCGGATTCACGTTTGATTAATCCTGTCGATATAGTTTCAACTTTAGTTCACGTTTCTATTCGATTTTTATTGCGAACGATAGTTGCCTTTAAACGAATCGCGCTGGTTCCAATAGCAAGTTTGAAGCATTGGCAGGCAGAGTCAAACGAGGATAAAATCGGAGGCAAGCCCGAAAAACCGATGTGAATTTATTTCGAGGAAAATTGCTTGTTGTCAATAAATATACATTCGAGGCAAAATGATAGCATAACCGTTTGCTTGTTCAGTGTGAATAATCGATTTTTCGTGAAACATTTTGTTTTGCGTTTTGAAGTATTTTATCATTTTTCATAACACTTTCTCTTATTTATAAAAGCAGATATTTTGATTGAAAAAAAATACGAGAATGATCAGATTCTTCATTCATATTTTGCGAAATATTTATTTTGGCAAACAAGCAGCGATATTTCTTTCTTATTTTATTTGTATGACCCAATATGCACGGCCGATATAACAATTACTGCCTGAGTGCAATGATAGGCAAAAAACTGACACAACGGCTAAAGTTACTACTGGGTTTTAATGGGTTCATAAAAGCGGTTACGCGATAGTTGCGAGTTACCCCTTTGATAGCGCCTAACTTTCTTTAAAGATAAAAATTGTAATTAACTTTGCGCCACGCTAACGAACGGCAGTTACAGACTCGCGTTCGAACGATACGAACTCCAATCGGTCCATCCTGTCAACAATATACAAACGCGTCGCCTCGATCGGGATGGAGAGCACTCAAAAGTCGAGGTAGCGCAAAAACGTTCGACGAACGGTCTACTCTTTTCTCCTTTTCTCAAGTGCCATCCTAACATAACTCCGCTCGAGAACCTTTGTCGTGCAGCTCAAGGACTTCGGCTATCCGCCGCATTGTGTAGCGGATTTTTCATTCCTATCTCGAAGGATATCTAGTGCGATTTAGGATTGTCGAAAGTCGTCTTTGCCAGGATTGTACTAGATAGTCCCATATGATAATTTGATCTTCTTCTAATAATAAGCGACAATATGTCACTACGAAATAGAGAGAGGGAGAGAAACTAATTAAAGTCAAATATAAAAGTAAGTCAGACTTAAAGTCAAGTATAAAAATATTCAATGAAAGTTTTATTTTGATCATTATATCTGATATAGTGAGTTTTATTGAATATTTTCGAATGCGTAACAACTTGTAGAGAGCAAACAAGCTCGAGCAGGCTCCACGAGCAAAGCATTCTATTTTCCTTACATTATGGCTATTTTTCTCGTAAATTTCTATTAAGACTCGTACTCGCTTCCGGATAAGAAAAATAAATATAAAATTGTGTTCTACAAGCATGTCAATATTCTGGAGCAACATCTCAATAAGTATATCCAAGAGAAAGATAAGTTCAATCTATTTCGAATTTCAAACCATCGCAAAAATAAAATACATATTGACATAGATTCTTTTTAAATACATTTGAAAAATAATCACTTGCATTGAATCTCCGAATTAAAAATGTTTTCAAATGATATACTCGAATATTCAATCTACAACGATATTTATTCTCGATGTAACAATAATTAGAGACGAGTAATTTTTTATAAAAATTTTTAGGGAAAGTTTTGAAGATAAATCATAAATAATGATTTATAAGTATGTTATTATATATTACAAATATAAATCATATATTTTAATAACAAAATAAATTAAAAACAATCGCAAGTTAAAAGAAGAACATTTAAAGTAATGCATCATCCTGAATACTGATATATTAAACGAATGAGATAATATGTTGCATAATAATGTCTCCATTTCTTCCCCCTAATTTCGCTATTGTATAGACACACCGACATTTATTGCTTTGCGATTCCGCGTTAGGGACGATTCCGATCTACAAAGACAAAAGAAGAATTGAAGTCGTTGGTTTTCCCTCCCGCCAAGAACGGTATCCATTCCTCCGTCGCGAGAATCGACGACGACGCAATATCCTTCCACGTAGCATTCCTCACTGCCGGCTTCGTTCTTTCTCTTTCGTTTTGGATAGATTGGTTTCTGGCACGTATTCGAATTTTCCATGAGTCGCTCGAGACTTCTCTTTTACAGGAATCCATCTCTCCTGTTCTTCCTATTTCATTGTAAACGAGATGAGAGTATTTCAGAGTGCCGGGCGAGTCCTCGGGTGAAAACATCGTGTATACGTGATATGGATGTTTGAGCAACTGAAAGATTCGATGTCGATATTAAACGACGAGAACTCGTCGTACATCGCGACATTAATTTCTAGACTTCTTCTGGGCGAGCGATTTACTTCGCTTAATATGTCAGCGTGACTATAATAGGTCTCTCACAGTCATGTAAAACTCGATCTTATGTAAAACCGTGGAATATTTTCATAAAATGCAACGCCAACGAACTCGTAGAACTCCTGCATCTTGTTCTTGAGAGATATACGTACATAGTGAGCAAAAAATACCGAACTACGGGAAATGGGAAAAACTTTTGATAGAGAGAAGTTTAACGTCTCGTGGAGTCAGCGCTGTTTTTAAAATTCGACGTGGCATTACGCGTCTGATATTGAAAATGAGCAAATGGAAAGAATGGAATTCTTTGCTCATGGGGCGGAGGAGGAGGAAGAAAGAAAGAATTGTTCGTTGCAGTATTGTAGCTACTAAGTAACCATTATCTTGTCGAATAACGGATTGTTGTTTGTAAACGCGTTCTCAAATTTAAACATTTTCTAGAATAGCGTTTCTTAAAGTCGAACTAAATCGTCAAATAAAAAAACCATGAATTTGAGACAAGCACACATGACTGATGTAAAAAAAAATGTAGAGAAACCTAGTATTCCTCTATCAGTATTTTCTGTAAAGATAATCCTTTTTTAATGTGGGTCTTTTAACAGCCTCAAATAGCTAACGTGCTATAACTTCTTTTCCCCTAAGTTCTTTAATTAAAATATTTCTTGAAGATAGAGCGTTGAAGTTCTGTCTTCTTGTGTCTCGCCGGCCACAGCGTTAAGAAGAGCGAGAGATGGGGTTCCGTCTGTAAAATAATTTTGTTTTGCAGAAGAATTAATGGTAAAAGAAGCAGTTGTAAAACTTCGTCTGCCCACGAGGAAAACGAGTTTCCTATGGAACTCTGGTTGACAAAGGGAGCCGCATGGAGCGTATCTGTCGTAAATTCGCGAAGTAGAAAGTCGAAGATATAAATGTTCATCCTGTTCTCCTTTCTCCGCCAAGTTTATCAGAAAATGACCTCGACACGCGCGTTCTGCCATGTCGAGGTGCAGCTTGTTTCGTATGCGCTCCTGGTATTATACAAGACAAATCTAAAGTCTTTTCGCAAGTTCGTCCGATGTTATTTCGTCGGTACTGTGCAGACACTGAAGTATTAAGGCTCTTCTTGCTGGTAATGTATTAGCTTCAATGTGCAGTTCGTATTTCGCACGTTAACGAGAAAAATTCTTTCGTCGCGGATTAAATCTTAAATAATTGATAACGTTGTGTCACGGCGTAAACATAAAATATATGAGACGCTTAACATTGATAACACACTCTCTCTTTCTCTACATCTAAAAGAAAAGTCAATTAAATATATTTCGGGATACTTTTCTAACGATTTCGTTAATATCAAGTAATCTCGATGAATAATCTCATTTTTATTATCATGCGTAATATGTCTATAAATGATTCACATTAAAGAGATCAGAGGGAAATCTCAGGGCCAGAGATAACCGCTGCAGAGAGAAAGGGAGAGCTTCCCGGCTCCATTATTGTTATCACTCCGAAGAGAGAGAGAGAAAGAGAGACAAGGAGCGGCAACGGCGAGTCTGAGATATTCATCTGCAATTCTCCTTGCAATACCGTCCTGAAAGAAATTAATCTCTGCCTTTATCCTGCCGACGCGATCGCACTTTTATTACGAAACGGAGTCCGAGCGGCGTAATTACGGCGAAAATACCGGCGCGCAGAGGGCAGAGGGTTTCGGTTTCCGAGTAATCCTATCTCCATCCCCTGCGTCTCCAGACTCTCTCCACTGGATACGTTTCCAGCCGAGAATGTAATGATGCAAGCCCAACGACACGGTGATTTCGTCCCTGTGCGTCTGATACCGAGGCGAGTACGAGGAATGATCCGAATGCACTCAGTATCTCTGTGATCTTAGAAGCAAGGCGCGGCTTAACTTGCCAGAGAAACGTTCGTTGTTAATGGATAGAGCTCGCGTTTCCCCGTTGTGTACCCGGCAAAGTGGAAACCGATGGTGGACGAGATGTAATTTCATTATTAATCTCGTTGCGAGATGTCGCGACATGGCGACGTATCCCGAGGTCCTTTCGAGATCTGGCTTCGATCCTCCTTCATCCAGCCCTCCCTCTCCGCCTCCCGACTTTATCCAGACCCAAATCAATTAAATCGATTAAATTGTACTGCTTTCTTTCAAGTGTTAAAACGAATGTATCCGTACTGTTACTCCTATAACGGATAATTAAACGGCGCTCGCGATTTGCGTAGCGAGCACGAGTTTGCAAACATGATATGATTTCGGCTTTATCAGGTATGGATGGAAACACACCACTCGTAATTACGCCTGCATAATTATTGAGTTTCAAATTTGGAAGTTATTGTCGTACAGAAAGTTTATAAAATTGATTTAGTCATTTGAGTAATCTCATAACACGAGCGGATCTATCAAGAGTTAATTGCGCATCTCATTACGATGCTGCGTTGATGAATGATAAAATGTTTATTACACAGTGCGTTTGTACTTCGCTGTGTATTCGCACGTTAATCAAGTTTAGCTTGTAAACTCTTTTGTTGTATAACAGAATGTTCAACATTCTTTATTGAAACAAACATTACGCATTTACGTATACAGATTAATATAAAGAATATCAGTAACTGGATTCTCGTGACGCCGCCTTTTCAAGTGGTAACGTCGATATCACGGGATAAGAACGCCTGGAACTCGTCGCTTTTCAGAGCACGGTGTCACTTGCGCGGCAGCCGAAACTGTTAAAGGCGATCGAAGTGCCAGCTCCGAGAGGCAATGCGCGTCTCGCGAAATTAAGTTAATCGGAAAGAACCAATTTCTTCCGGGAAAGTACTGCGGCAGTGCTACGGGCGATGCCTTCCGAATCAATACTTTACTCGTCGCGGCGAGCCCTCGGTGCAATGCTGCAGAGCTGCTTAACGCCGTTTCTGACACGGTCGCGATACATTGACGATGTTTAAGCGCGTGCCGCCTGCACACCATGCGAACTTAACGGGGTCAATGCTTTCCCGAACTTTGTTAAACTCTTTGTTCGTAATGTCGCCTAATTTGTAATTAACAGTTACTTCGACGAGTGTTCATTATTGACAGGTTTCATTGTGCGTCGATAGTCTTCGCAAGTGATTTCGGTGCGCTCGTTTAATGCAGAAAGAGATTTAACAGAGCAGAAGAATAAAAAATCAGCAGCAAGAAATTTTCCAAGATTTCCAAAAATTTAAATTTCAAAGAATTGCGATTCCGAGGATTTGGGATTTTAAATCGTGAAAATCAAATCTTGAAAAAGTATCAGGCAAACATAACCGACAAGGAGATTACACAATTTTTTTTCAAAATTTTAAGAATTTTCTCAATTTCCAAGAATTTGCTATATTTCCAAGAATTTTTTAAAATTTCCAAAAATCGCTAATTGGACTATTTCTAAAATTTTAAGTTTGAGGTTTCGTAATTAATAGCGACTCCGACGAGTGTTTATTATTGACAGGTTTCATCGAGCGTCGACAGATTTCGCAAGTGACTTCGACGCGTTCGTTTAATGCACGAGAGAAATTTATTATCGGAACAAAAGGATAAAAAGCAAAGGATAAGCAGCAAGAAGATTTATTGACAATAAAGTTAATTACTTCGAGTTACACCATATCGTGGACGCGGATCGAAAACTGACGCTCCCGCGTTCACCATAATTTGTGTATTAACATCGCAAATGAGGCGGTATTTTTTGTATCGATGGAACTCCTCGTTGAATTTCCATTGAATGTTGTTCGGAACGAAAGCCGTTAAAAAAGTTTCCGCCATAATTAGCTCTTTCAACGGATAGCTCGAGCTGAAAAGTTCGACCACATAAAAGTCGTTGCATCGAGTTAAGCCACGCGGATGGACGGCAAGCCATCGGGATTCTTTATTGAAACCACGTCCATAACGCAATGCTGTATGATCGTGATATATAATCGATAATAAATGCAATTTCTTTCTCTTTGTTGAGCGAACTCATAGAAATAGCGTTCTCATGCTTAACAAGTAAAAAGAATAACATGTTATCTTTTAAATATTGTTGATCAAAGACTTTATTGTATATCTCATATCTATTGTATCTCATATCGTGCGTTATTTTTTCAGAACTCATTTTTTTAATATTAAATAGTTTTAATCGTCGTTAAAAGTTTCTAGATTAAAATTTCTCGAAGTTTTATTTCTAGAAAAAGATAAAATAATGATAAGCTGTGTTTAAAGTTAATCAGCTTAATTGACGAATTTATATAAATTACATGAATCGCTTATTTAAGAATGACATAAATATATGTTTTATTACTTATAATATTTTTAAATTAATATTCCTACTTCAATTCACATATAAATTCGAAGAACATTACATGACTTGCGTTGAAAGCAATTTGTTGGAAAATATCGATTACATTTCAATCATTTTCATGGATTGAGTTACATATCATATTAATAATAATTCTTCAATTCTATAAATTATATTCTTATTGTTATGGAATACAATGGTATTTATCACGAACTGGCGAAATACTTGATAATCAAGTAGTGCCGGTATTCTGAAAAAGCGTTAAACGCAATCTTTTCATCATTGATGCTCGTATCTCTCGGCGTTCGCATTATTTTATAACAAAGCATACATATTTGTGCGAGGTAGACGTCTCGCACAAATATGTATGAGAGTAACGATGGACTTAGGGTGCGCACGGTGCGCACCCCGAGTCCACGAGGGTGCGACACACTGTGAATCCTACATCGCCGCGTGTCGCATCGAAAACGGCAGGCTTCGACTATCCGTTCGACGCCACGCGAAAACGACCACCAGGCTCGGCGACCCACAGGGGTGCCTCTTACATATCGCTCGGTTGCGGAAATTGCGGCTAACCGTACGGAGAATCAGCAGTGCCGTTAGAGAAGGAGGACTGTTATAAGCGGCCTACACACCACGCCCGCGAACTGGGGCGGTGCCACCGCCGAATCGATATCCATTCGCTCTTACCGGATTTTATTCGTTGGTGAAAAAAAGAAGTGAAAAGAGGGAGAGGTGATCAAAAATGAAATTGCCGGCAGGCAGAAAGTAAAATCATTGTCACGGATAAAATGCCGAATTACTTATAATTGATACGCTCCGTTTTTTTCCTACTCCGGTTACCGCATCTTGAACTATTTCTATTAAATTCAAATTTATAATAAATTTTATCATGATATTTTTAGGAGATTTGATAAAATGCTGCATATATTTAATTTCTTTTCTACGATTAAATATTGATAGATTTATAGAGCGTCACAAGGAGAAAAAAGTAGAAATGAGAATTAATTCCGCTAATGTATCTTATAGATTGACGTATGAATTTTAATAAGTTCGCTATGAAAGATAGAGCAGCCTACCAAAAATGTAAAAAATTGGATTTCCAATTTTAATTGCCATTAAATGGCAACATTAATGTTCCGTCAGTGCAATTATGCCGACGTAATTTTCTTAAATCTAATTTTTATCATCGCGCAGGTGCGAGACATTAAAGCTCCTAAGGCTTTGCCGAAGTAAAAAAAAAATGTGCAGCAAAATTTAAAAAATTATATCTCAGCTGCGTCCCGTTGTATCCGCACGAATTTTGACCACTCCGTTAAACTTATTTGTAGGGATTGCGCTAACGCGTCCATATTCTCTTGTAAGCCGCGCTGTAAGTTCATATTACAACACAGATTACTGAATTATGGAAGGCGGATGATAAAAACTCGTTTTTGAGATTCACCTCGTCCCGTTTAATCCGATTTAGAAACGCGTCCTGAATTACAGTTAATTCACGTGCTTGGTACACGCTGTAGTTAATTGTGACTTTACGACGCGTCGCTTTTACAGGGATGCGACCCGCCTATTATGGATGCACGTCGAAGTCCCTTTATCCGTTCAGAAAAAGATAGGGTTACACGTGTGACAAGACTGCGCACCAAGATAGGTGCATCGCACTCGCCGTGTAATGATAAAAAGCCACGTTGTTACGGAGCAAAAAGGGCGTCCCTTACCAGCAAAACAACCACGATGTCGGCAATAAAACGTAAAGCAACCTTTACAGTATAAATAGGGCGAAAGAGCATCTAATGGCTTCTCTGCCGTTCAGCAGAGTGACAACTCGTAAATATCTTATAATCTTATTCGCATTTTATTCGGCATATTATCTTGGTCTGAATCAAGAATTAACGTTTCACCCAGCTTTGTCGCAGATAAATCCACACACACAATGGTGTCTATATGCGCTAAATTATCGAGATTATTAATGGCATTAACGTCATTCAGAAAGTCCTACACAGGTCCATTATATGGCATTAATGCGAAGTAAATAAGAAGAAAAAATGCAGCGTTATCGAGAAGATTTCTTTTTGAAATCTTTTCACTATCGTGTGTCCGCTATCTCCGTTTTGAACAAAAGGAGGAACGCAATAACAGATGTTACTTTAGAGTTAATAGCGAAAATTGCCGGACCTAGTAATATTAACGAGCCCCGCTTTCGCGTCGCAATCAATATATCGGATTTCTTTCATCGCCAGTAATATCAACGACATCGGCGCCACGAGAGTGTCATTATTCCTGTGGAGACGGACACTGACGTCATCGAATAAATCCAAAATCAATTTCTCTGGACGAGGGCACGATGAACCTATCGCACGATGTCTCTCCAGTGGCCCACAACACGAAACATTCTTGTCATTCTTATATCATTATGTGTTGCCCGAGGGTTTCTCGAAGGGCCGAAGTAATTTTTCATTCTTTATCCCGCAGCAACGCCGATGATATTAAATAAGAAAAGCAAGCAAGATAAAAAGGAACGATGAGGAACGAAAACGGAAGATTATGGAAACCAGACTGATTGGAAAAAGAAAATTAGCTTCATTATGCACAGATAAAATTTAAAATATTTATGACTTTCAAATAAAAATCTTCTTCTAAAATCTTAAAACTCTGCCGAGAAAATTGCGATTGTTTAATCAATAGAATTATACACTATGCGAAATAACTTTACATCTGATGGCATAACAGGTTTCAGCAAAATTATCATTTTTTTTCTGCGAAGATATAAAGTATTTATGACACGTGCAAATATAACATAAGTGCTATCTCGAGGGTACTCTCCTCCTCTCTAGTTTCCATCACTCATCCCCTGCTACTTCTACCGCTTCTTGATGCACTGTCCCATTTCGTGTCATATCTCACCCAATCCATCGGTCGTGCACGATTAAATCGCTATCGCATCTTCTTGTATATTTTATATCGACATATTTGAAAAATGATTAGCCTCCAAATAGAAGTTATGAATAGAACAAACAGAAGTAAAGTAAATACAGAATGTTGTATAGTAGCCTTTCAAATAGTATATTTTTGACACGTTTTTCGCGCGACTTTTTATTGAGATCCGTATGACAGAATTTAGTAAATATATAAATCTGTATGTTTTAATCAAATTTTAAGAAAATGTTAAAATAAATAGATGCATAAATTTGCGAACGTATTTTATTTACAATCGTATTTTAGTTATACTTGTTATGTTTTAAAATTTGATTTATAAATTATTTTGTTATGAACGATTAAAAATTATTAAACGCACGATAATTTGTATTTCGAATATTAATTATGTTCTAAGTGCTATTTTATAAATGATAATGTGGTTTTATTTCACATTTGAATTGCATCTGAACATATGTTTGAATTCCATGATTTACGGATTCGCAATATGAATTGTCCCGCATTCTGCAACAATCAACACTTGCATTTATAAACGAACATTAATGTAATTGAAAAGATACTATATATACTGTTCATTGCACACGAATAATCAGGATTATAGTCAAATATGTGTATCTTTGGCCCGATCGATTCAATTGATAATTTCTTTGATTATTAGTTCTTTCGTTTCTTGATAAGCATGAAATTCTAATTTTCAATCAGTGTTATAAATCTTTATCTTTCTTTTTCTCTCTCTCTCTCTCGCGCGTAATAATGCCACGAGACGTAGAGAGCTCTCTATATTCTAAAAATATCATATACAATATTGACGAGAGACTTGCAGAAACGAAAGAATACTTGTAGAATACATTCCTTTGAATTCCGACAGTCCTTAAGCTATTCCTTCTTCAATCTTCTCTTATCGGTTCCCAATACATTTCCTCGTTCCTTGTTCCGTGTCGTTCAATCCGATACAATCTGATCCAATTAGTTAAGTTATCTATCATGCACAATGACGATATAACGAGGAATGTAATTATAGCTTATTAAGAGGTATATCAACCATATCCACCTCGTCGGCGCCATGTGAAATATTCTCCCGATTTTCAGCGTCCCATTTTCCACTCTGTTATTCGCGTCATTCTGTTTAATGATGTACTACTCGTAAATCGCGTATTAATTGTTTGAACGTATTTCACGCTTGTGCTTTTCGTTTCACGCGCGATAATAACAATAACAATAAACAATGAATAGCAACATTAATTATCAAAGTGTTGATATTAATATTATAATGTGAGATATATGATTATCAAGAATTTTCCTTCTAGTCTAGCTTTATGTCTTCGCTGCTTCGCATGGAGATAAAAACAATTTTGACAATACAGGAATTAAGATTCAATTATGGCAATAGTCGAATTCTTTATCTATGCTTTAAATTTTAGTCTACATTTAAGTCTATCAAACTTGCGTTCTTCTGATATCCGTGATTGTTTATTTCAGTCGAGGGGGATCGAGGCGAATCGTTGTCATTGTCAGCATCGTAAGAGGTGTCCTGCACGTTCGCGTCGAAATCAGGTATGCATCGCGTTACCTCATGTTGTATCTCGGCCAATCCACGGCAAGTTCGTCCTTCGTGCCGAAAATACCGGCATCGTCCGCAGGATTTTCAGGAAGATCGGACGAGGGTGCGTTATATTTCCCGAGGGCCAAGTCGATGAGGGAGAAACTGCACCCGGGAAACACGGCTACACAGTCTTTGCCCTCGTGGCCGGCTTTATGAGCCTGGGTATACGTGTGATGCTCCTCCGGCTCGAAGGAAAGCACTCTCTTCAGGGGTAATCTACAAAGAGGGAGAGGGGCGAAGTGAAGAAGAGTTATCTTTTAGATTGCAAGCCGTGCGTTCACCAACCTACGTGATCGAATTATATGTCGAAGGGTCGTGGAAAATCGACGGGGAGAAAAGGCGGATTGGAGGATCACGTCTTGATTTTTCTATATATTATTTAGCAAGATATTACATCTGAAATCTTTTAGAATAATAGAGCGATGGTTTCTCAGGAGGAAATTCTCCACGGAAAATTCCTAATTCTTGTGAATTATATCGAAATGATAGCTGCTCGTTTGTAAAATAATTGAAAAAATGCCTTTCTAAAATCATTAGGTAGAAAAACTTTTAAATTGTGTATGATCATATTTCTAATCTGTCATTTGCCTTAAAAACAATATTTTATTCTTTTGTGTAAAGAGGATATGTGTGTGTATATATATATATATATATATATATACATAGAGAGAGAGAGAGGGAGAGAGAGAGTTATCTATTATTTAACTTAAAAGAGATAGAATGAAAATAAATTAGCACATTTTTTTGAGATAAATTTTTTAAATAGATTTTACATAAAATAAAATCAAATGAAAAATATAGAAAGAAGAATTTAATTAGAAGAGTTGAATTTAATTTTGTATGTAATACATTTTTGAGAAAGAAGTTAAACTATCCGGTTTATTCATAAATAAATTTTTTATTTTTATTTGCTTATGATATCACAGTATAAAATTTTATGTAGGATATTTCAAACAGACGGGTCAAGTGATAGTAGCGAATTATACAATCGAACAAAAATTTCGAGACGCCCGATAACTTTTGTGCTTGTACAAACGATTGAAAGTGAAGAGTTTTTGACAAACAAGAGGACAAATAGTTAATAAAACTATAGGTATCGTTAATGTCGAGTGGATAAAAGAATTTTTATTTTTGGAAATAATAAATCAAAGCGTGAAAAATTTCTGCTATCATTTTTTACCATTTACCAACTTTTACTTACCAACTTTTACTACCATTTTTGGCAAAGAAGGATTTCGCATTTATCAAAAAGTTATTAAAATATGACCCAGTCTGCGTTTAATTCACCTTAAAGAAAGCTACTTATCCAGCGTTATTTATTTAACGTTATTATAAATCTTGCCCTCTTTTTAGTATCAGTTAACTGCATCTTCCACCGCATTTATTTTTCTTTCTCTCTTTCCTTTCTGCTCTCTTAAATCACATTATTTTAAAGTTACGCGACACTTAATATTCATGAATTCTTAAAGTGAAATATAGAGGAAAAAATTTGAAAAATATAAGAAAACCAATTCACGACCCTTTGAAGCGCATATTTGCCAATTCCATCACATTTAAAATCCTTACGAAAACGATATTCTCATCATTTCTTCTATTAAGGTGTTTCCCTTTGGCATTAATCGTTGGGATGCTTCGCAGAGCGCGCGTAGAATACACGTCCTGCCGTCGAAGCCCATTCTGAAAGAGAATAGAGAAACTTCTGTAAACGTCTGTATAATGTAAAGATCTATCGCAAAAAACACTTGCAAAAGGTGATTAAGGATATGTATCCATAAATTCTAGTATAAATGAGACTTCCTCTTTAAGTACATTTTATCTTTGTAAAATAAAAGTACAGACTTTATCTTTCCTCAAGCAAATTAATGTACACTCGTAACAATCTAAATCTTTTCGCATTACATTGCAGAGAATGGAAAAATGAATGTTTGTGTTTATGGGCGGAAGAATGGGACAACGAATCATTTATTACATAATGGATGAACCCGAACAATCGGCAATCTGAGTAAATGCCTGTTATTTATTTTGTAGGGAGGATCTTAACGAACTGAATCTCTCGAAGAGACAACATAGAATTTTAATACCAGCCTAATATAGACAATCTAATATGCCATTCTATCTGATTCATTTTTCCATTATCCAATTATCTCCAACTATCCAATTCATCTCATTTGTATATATTATATTGTTATTAAACTACAAGTTCTCTCGTAATGTTCCAATTTTCCTTAATGATAATGAGATATTTAAATATGTTTAAATAATCATATCTATTTGACTGTTGTGGCAATTAGTAAAAAATTTCACCGTTAAACATCTTTTTACAAGAGAAGTAAGGTGCTCAACATTAGATTCCACGCTATTTTCTGCATTTCTGCACATTATGAGAAAATTTTTTTTTCGAATTATCGCCAACGTTATTACGAAGGTTGAGTTAAATCTTTGGCGTTATGTGCTTCTCAAGTAAAAACGCTCGGCTGCTATCGCCGCTTATACGACCAGGAACGAAACGTCGCCGACGAAAATCGGAGCACCCTGGTAGAGGGTATAAATCTGGTTATGACCTCGGCCGCGGAAGAGAAAGAAACTATTTTCCCGTGGTCGTTGGCCCGAGAAACGGATAAATGGTCCGCCAGACCCGTTCAGAAACAACCCTCCGCCGTCGCTATCGAGCCGTTTCGCGGCCGTGGAAGCGCCACCCTCTGATTCATGCCACCCTTAAGCCGCACCAACGGCACTACCACCGACCAATCCCTTATAAACTACCGGCGACGTTTCCTCCCTTCTTCCTACACATACACACTCGTATATATGGAGAAAACTATCCTTGCATAACCCAAACGATCGCCATAAGACGTAAACCATCACTTTAGCATCTTCTTAGCGAAGGGGTGAATGATTTCATACGGATATTAGTCGCAATACTCTGACGCTCGTCTCGTTATTCCGAGCAAGATGGAGTTAAATATCGTTCGATAAACGTCTTCAAAAGTATCATGAAGGATGTCAATGAACGCGTTTCACTGAATTATGCGAGATTCGACAAATGACCTTTTTGTCGCCTCGCACGTCAGTCGCAGTCGCAAAGTTATTTACTTTGTAAGCATAATAAATAACGCAGATTTATCTTTTTATTAATGTGCTGCGATGTTCTTCAAATGTAAGATTGTTTTTGTCTACTTAGAAGATGAATCGCAATAAGAAGAATGCCTTAGATTATATTTCCGTAGAGAAAAAAAATTGACAGATCACAAAGCTTCATGTGCGATTTAAACACTAGTCTAAAACTGAAGCAATATGCAGATGTAAATATATCTCCATCCTGCGCGGATAAATACAATGAATTAATTTATTGATTTAAGATTAATTTATTGAGATCGGGTGGGAAAGGTCTATCATGAAATATGAGACAATTGGCATTAAAGATGATTAATATTAACGTTCCGGTAAAACGCAGTTCGGTCATCGAATAATTAAAATTAATTGGCTAAATCCGCCGCGTAATTGCTACGTCGTACGTCTGTTCGATAATACAATATGGCTTGACAAATTGTAAGCTCGCGTGACGTGATAATAGCGCGTCTCTTCGACCGACATACGAAGAGTTCGGTCTCGCCATCATTATCGCGATGTATCGGCTTTTCCTCCGTTAATGCGGTCGATATGTCGGTACGCCGCGATAGATGACACAGAAGGAAACTGAGGTGCTTCGACAGGTCTCCATAAAGAGACAAGACGGCCGTTCGATCGCTCTAGAGCCGCTAAAACCGCCGTTCCATTTTATTACCGAGCGTGTCTCTCGTCTAAGCGTATCTCGTGAAAATTCGTCGCTCCCCTTAAGACGTTGAAATCCAGGTTAATATATTCGATCAATTTGAATGGATGAACGGTGGGCGCAACGTTGATCCGGAGAAATTATTGTCTTAACGCGAACGCGGACGTTATTAATCGTTATCAGATGCAAAATTAATCGGATCACAATTCAAATATTGATTGTTATATTAATGTCATAATTTGCTTAATAAATTATCATTTGCATTATCTACCTGCAAAGAATACTCAATCCTCAAACGCGAGTCTATCGAAAGCTTCATGAAATTCAAACTAAGAATTATTTCTTAGAAATTTTCATTTGTTGTAAAAAATTGATATAATCCTTTATTGCTTAAAAATAAATGTATCTTTGCACGCTTAATATTCTTATGCGATGACATTTTGTACATAATTTTGTCTATTTACAAAATACAATATATTCGGAAATTAAGTTGCTTTAAAGAAACATTCTGGGTAGGACTTTAATAATTTTTAATGAATTATTTATTACGAGTTTCACAAAAATAAGAGAGATACTTACGCGTTCATGATGACCTCCAGTTTGTTATAAAGATCCCTCCGGTGTCTCCTTTGCAAATAGTAGTACTCCGACTTGCGGTACTTTTTTCTACCAGGGGCGAAGTGCTGTCTAAGGTTGTTATTCCATCCTGAATTTGGAACGCCGTATCTATTAGCGATCGCGGTCGAATCATAACGATGCTTGTTATACGTTTTAAGTTTATCGTTCCTCAACTCTAAAAAAGGTTCTAGAGCGGGCTTGCTCTCGTTAGGCAGATCATAGGAGATACCCCAGTTAAGACCCTCAGTGAAGATGTTGTCCGGGGTCAAGGTGTGCACGGTCAAGCAGAGAGCGATCTGCAAACAGTGCAATATATTAGATTGGTCTACTTCCATTCTTGTCGTTATTTTTACTGTAATTATTATAATTATTATGATCATTAATATAAAATTCATAATTCTTTTGGTAAATCTCTATACTTTAAGAATAAAAGAAAAAACTTAATATAATGTGCATATATTATAGTTTTTTATAACAAAATACATTTATAATGAAGAAATTGTATTATAAAGAAAAAGTTGCATTAGATAGCAAGAATTATTGCATCTACAATTATAAATAAAAAGTGTTATATGACAGAAAATTAGAAGACAATTGTTTTAAAATATTCTTAAAATATTTACAAATTTTCGATAACTGTCGAATCGAATTGTCGTCTATTGATTAAAAATTATTTCGATTACATAAAAATATGACAACGTACGATATATAAATAATAATAAAATAATAATAATTCCACCATGTAACCTCAGAATTACTTATTGGCAAGTGCATTCAATCGGTAAGTAATTAATTATAGAGTTAATTACCGCACGCAGCAGCTTGCGAGCGACGTCTCTTACAACTAAATGTTAAATTAATTAATGCAGCCGTTACATTTGCATTTAAATTAATATTTACCATATTCTAAAAATCTATTGTTCAAGTTAACATAAACATAATGATTTCTATGCGCTATGAATAATAATACTGTTTTGAATATAAGTGGAAATTACGAAGATTATTTGCGATAATGCATCGGTATTGTACGATACTTACGGAAAATGTGGAGCCTTCGGGAAAAACGACGTAACGTCGTTTTCTCGAAAGATTCGTTCGATATTTGTCATCCGCTTCGTACTCGGACAATACCAGGCAGAGAACTAAAAATATCAGGTATTTGGCACTGTAATCCATTGGTATTCTGTAAAAAGCACGTTATTGATCAGCAATTGAGTAAGCTGATGCGTTTTGTGAAATATTTGAGAAGTATTACGCTATATATGTATATACATATAAATTATATAAAATTATATATCATATATAAATTATGGAGGCATTACGTAACGTACCTCGTTTCTTATTAAATAGAAGTTTCTTAAGGCAAATACGTTAATTATTTTTACATAGATTCACGCGATTGAAGCTGTCGCTTTTTTAAACGATATCGCATTAATCCAAATTTGAGAATCCGCAGAAACCGATTCATTAATTTCGTCGCGTCAAGGAGGCGCCTTGAAGCGAAAGGAAATTATTTCCATTGTTCTCGTAGGGCGCAAGACGAAAAAAGAGAGACGAGCGGTGAATCGACAGGGAGGGAGGACGACCGGCGAAACTTCTTCCAGCGCGAACTTGTAAAGGAATTACCCAACTTTTCGGAGAGCAAATCTCGGTATAATCCGTTGAGAAATCGTTCGACGACTTTCCTGAAATAAAAGCAGCCCATGAGCGACGCCGGTAATGCTGCCTTTTTGCCCGCGATCGCGAGGAGCGAACTGCCGTAAACCACCGGGCTTGTGATTCGGGCTGGTGACTCCGGGCCGGGCGTTAGCGATCGGCGGGAGGATTAGACCGGAAGTTGGAATTGTACGAGGAAATAATCTTGGGATAAATAATCCGGTCGGCTACGCTCCAATGGCTGGATTTATCGCGAGCTCGCAGATATTTAAGAGCCGGCTCGGAACTTTAATTCGGTGTTTCGCGTCGCCTAAACCCAGAATTAAACATCAAGTCCACTATGCCGTTGTGTACAAAATTGTTTTCTAAATCGTTAATACGTTAATATGAGATTAAATATTAAGATGTAAAATAATAGAAAAGAGATAAAGCGTTTATTATTATAAATATTAATTTTATTTATAATAAGAAAATTAAAATTAATCATTATAATTTATTAAAGAATTTAATTTATAATAAAGAAAATGTTATTAAAAATTTTTCAATTGGAACTTCAAAATTCTATTAAATTTTACGTCTTTCCATTTACGTTTCTCTCTGCTTCATACAATAAAAATCTTCCGCATCGCGATTATAAGTTAAAATTGAAGTAATTCTAAAAGCAATTTTTTTTCGACAAAGAAAGTAAATGTTGGGCATTGTAAATAACAAATGCATTTTAGAAGCGGTCAGAGAGCGTTTAAAAAATTTAGATTATAAAGGCTAAAATTAAGGAACTTATGGCTCGAAAAAGCGCATTTTATCGTGGATGCAAAATTAATTTTTCGTTTTGCGGTAGGGCACCAGCGATCGCCATTCTTCCTCAACGTTAACCCGGAAAACTTTCGAATTGCTAGCATCAGTTTCTTTCCTGGCAGGGGAATACGTGTGCGCGCCGCGAGAGCATTATACGGTGCACGGTACACCGTGGGGGATGAGAATTGTACATTCTCACGTGATTATACATCGATCACCGTCCTTGCGTTTCCGGCCACTCCTGCGGGAAGTTGCCCGCTTTCTTCCTCCCAGGGAATTTTGCTCGTCCATATCACGACAGACAGGATATTGTTGCATTCCTTTCCCGTGACCTCTCTCGTCTTCGAAGCTTTCGAAACTAGATCGCGGAATCAAACGTGACGACGCGATGAAGATAGAGATCTTTTTGAGGCTGCGCATGCTTCAGCGCGATCTTCCTCCATTCCGATTTATAATAGAAAATGACGTGTAACGTTCTCGCCACGAGAACGTTCTGCGTGACTTTAAACGTTACGTACGTATATCGCGTTAATCTATTTCCCGTTGTATCTTCGCAATGCACGTCGTTTGTTTTGTCAGCGAATATTACTGCTCTCCACGTCGGATATTCCCGCCAATATAGATCTTATTACCTCAACGCAGGTATGTGTATAATCGCGCCAAAACGTTGCTCGCTCAAATTGCAGACCGCCTTCAGCAGCCAATTAATTGCAACGGCGCGGGATTATTAATGTGCCACGTAGTCGCCAGTGTAGGATGCTGGAAAATTTGTTATGCCGGAGAATCGATGCGTGGAGAAACTGTTTGTATACAATACATCCGAGACGTAGGTTCATTAACGTCATTCATAACATTGATAATTTGTTCATAATATGACCACGCAGATTTTAAATAAATAAATAAAATATTATTTTATTAAACATAATCGCGCGGAATCTAACGTTATATGATGTGCTGTTAACAATTTTTATAAATAAAAGAGGAATGATCGCGCGAGTTAATAAAATGCGAAAATAACATTTGTCAATTTGTTGTTCACATAATTTAGCGAGCGAGCTATCGAACGATATGAAGGATGCGGTCTGTTTCTGCGGATTGAGATCCGTCGACTTTCTGCCAATACAATAATACATCGGATACCCTACATTCGATGAAAACCAATAATCGATCGGTCCATATCCGCCAGTATCGTCAGATCTCGGCAACCCCGTTCACCATATCCCGTGAAACAAGTCTGATTAGATGTAGCGGCCGTTTGATTCGAGCTTGGAATTCGATAAAATCTATTCTGATCAACAAGAAACGTTGTCGTCCGCTCCAACTTTGATCTCGTTTCAGATTTACTGCAGACAACGCATAAAATGGGGAAGGGGGACAAATATTAGAATACAGTCGCGTAAGTTAATTCTAATTAGTGCTATTTTTTTAATAATTACGTTGCACGCATTTCCTAACAAAAAATAAAATTTGAAGCGCTAAGAAAATTCGAAACGTCTACAAAAACGCGACGGGCCCGTGTTCTAGTACATTAAGAACAGAAATTGCAATTACCATGTCATATAATGGATTAAGAGACTCGGTGCAATATTTGCAGAAGGGATAATTACATTGCGCCGGAATCTACACAGAGTGATTAAGTACAGAGTGATTAAGTTATATAATCCTCGCGCTTATGCATGTAGTATATAGAGTCAAGCATCATTACCTTTTATAGATATTTAATGAGTGAATAATCACTTTGAATAAATTCCAGGCTTATTTCATTTCATATAACGGGAATATTCAAAGATATATATATATATATATACGTACATCGATAGGATATTCCTGTATTATTATACCATTATCAATTTAATCGTGTCGACGTATCGAAAACATCAAGAATGACGAGATTCACGGAGTTCTGCGGATATCGTTGACATAATCCTCCGTAGCAGGAAATTGCCCAAGAAAATCGTTCGATCGTGGTCGCGGGGGCGCGTCCGACGAGGGTTGACCGAGTATTTTCGTGTAACGATGAGGCAAATAGAACTTCCTGCGTAGGACGGGAGACCGATCCTTTGCGGTAAAAATATCCCGTAACTCACTTCGGTAAGCTCTTTAGGAAGTAGGAAATTAGCTCACCGTGGCGAAATGACGGGGAATGATCGATCGGTGACGATACCCTATCGCTGAGACACAGCGTGCTGTGTACCAGCGTCCCATTCAATTGTGCGTTTCCAGCACCGATTTAGGACGCAGGCATACCTTGGCAATTCTTCTTATAATCGATCGTGTCCCTTTCGATGTGATTTTCCGCTGTTGAGAACAGCGCGAGATTTTAAAAGCGACGTTAATGTTAGCGTTGTTCTTGTATGTCAATCCGCTAGCAATATCGGTGAAATGTAAGCGCGTCGTCTTGTAAATATAAGTTATGATTAATCAATTAACCGCGTTGACTGAATTGAATTTGTTGGAAGAGTACTTCAGTAAGAAATTAAGGGGATGCATTAGCACGGAAATTACGTAAAAGTAAGAAGTTGTATCGTTTGATCTTCCGCGTGACAAGAGCATGAATAATCGGCTCGGGGCTGCCTCGTATTATCGACGTGTCTGACAAACTTTCTTTTTCATCTCATTCACTCTCTCTCTCCGTTCCCCCATGTGACTACATCGAATATCGGAAACGTCACTTCTTTTGTTACGCCTGACGTACTTCATCTGTAAATTCATTGGAGCAAAACGATATCAACCCGTTTTTATCGAATCAACTCGATAAAACGATGAGTGAAAGGTTTAAAATACTAGGGATTTTAAATTTGATTTTAAATAGGATTTTAAATATCAAATTGTTCTAATTAATTTAACTGCGTTATTACAATAACACAATTTATTATTTATGGAATATACTTCCCTTTCGTTTTCACGAAAATCGACTTGCTTTGCAAAGCCCGATCACGATTTGGAAAACATCGCGTACAAAAACAAGCCCCGTGTGTTAAATATCGGTATGTAAATTCATGAAACTCCCGCAAGCCCTGTTCGATCATACGCGAATTCGACAGACACGTTCCGCAGCCAATTATTCCGGCCAATATCCGGAATCTCCGCGTTCGCGGACGCAAACGAAAATGGAATGGAAATGAGTTGTTTTATTTCGTATCGGCCGACCGGCCGGCCGATAATCGAATCGAGCGGATATTCTCGGGCTCACCTGCTCACTTATTTCGATCTCCTGCGGTGCTCGTCCACGAGAGTTACCCGGTGAATGATCTCCCGGTCCGGTCCAGCTTGGCCCGTAATGACCGTTATTATTGCAGTTAGGCGAGTGCGGAGCGTTGTCGAATTCATTAACGTCCAGCGGCACATGGGCTTCCCGTTCCTCCGGCTTTATTTAGCGAACGATTAACGACTCAAGAGCCGAACACGTTGCTGGGTGTGAGCGTAAAATATTGCCGCCACTATTAGTGCGATTAACGTTTTCGGTTGTACTCTGTGTGAGTGTGTCGATTACCTTTCTCCGTATACGTACACGGTACACTTTCATATCTTGTAGTTGCGTCTACAATCTGAGATCGTTTATCATCACTGCGGCAAGATTTTTCTCGATTACTATTCTTTCGTTTTCACTGCTTTTCTGGCACCGATTGTGCGGTAAATTGCAAACATACTTCAGAAAATTCGCATTTTGGAGAAAAGAAAATTTTTATCATTGAGTAAATGGAAATTATTTACAGCTCAAAGTATCTTTTTTTAAATAATATTAAAGTGAAGATCTGAATTAGAACCACAAATTTTGCTAAGCTTTATAAAAAAAACATTAAATTTGTAATAGAATTAAAAATCTGTCTACCATCCATCTATTTTAAGTTTTTTAATTTAAAAAGACTTATATATATTATGTGTATTGAATATGCATGTACATTTTTAATAAGATATTGTATCGCTTAATGTAGAACCGGAGTTTATTTTACGTTTAAGCAAATTAACGCTGTCAGATTTATTTTATATATAATTTAGACTTGTCAGTTTTACCATAGAAACATGGAATTATCAGACTAATTAATTGGGGAGCACTGAAGTAGAAACCTATTTATCTATAAGGGAAGGAAAGTTATAAACTCGACGCGACTGCCAGTGTATGGCAACATATATTCAAAATAATAAGGCCAACAATAAAAGCATATCGAGAAGATAATTTCATATATGAAATCGATTCCATTATTTTACAGGTATTAGCGAACTAATAATAACAAGCGCTGTTCGCTTAATTACACTAGTGTAATGCTAAATGGTACTTCATGTGTAATATAATTTGAAATTTTCAATTGAAATGCTCGCTTAATCAGAATTGCAGTATCACGCTACAAAAGAGAGTACATACGGAAAATTTGCACATTCTCGGAATTAGTTCCTAGCGACAATTATTTAATTTGACAGTTATTTAATTTGACAATTATTTGCCTTCAAGAGTATCAAATAAAAATTACACAGAAATGTATACATGCATTGAATTACTCGTTTTTTTATAGATCCACTTTATTTCATTGTATTTTATCGATGATTTGATGCATGTATTTTAGATATTTATTCGCGTAGTAATATCGGGAGTATCACAGATTTTTCACGCACACAACAAAAATTACGCTAATTAAATATGAAGTCTAATGGAAATTACGTTGTACAATTTATACACAGTTTTATTCTCAATCTGACTTTTTAATTGGCTATCTCTCATGTTTCCTCTGTATATAAATTATATAACAATAATTTCAACAGTGAAAATGGACAAGGATAAACAACCTCACAGTCACTTTTTGTACGATACGCGATATCGTAGCAGTCATGATTATCAACATCTTCGAAATTCCTAAAACATACGACATTTCTAAACTTCTACTCTTAAAAATATCATATAATATTTTAACAATATAACATTTTAACATATAATATTTTAAAGTTTAAAACAAATTTAAATGTTTTAAAACCAATCAAAATATCAAAATTCATAAATACCGATTTGTTTTATAACATGTTGAGAATACATTTACCTTAAAATAATTCGTATGGCATCTTCGATAATTGAAAATCCCGGGGGACTTAGTATCGTTTCCGCCTCGCAAATTGTCCGCAGAATGCATAATCGTCCTGGCAAGTTTCGACTAAAATAGATAATAACTAATTAATTAAGGTTAATTAATGCTAATTAATTAAGGCCAATCTTTACCCAAAGTATAAGTAAAATTTTTGGAATGCCTGCAATTAGCAAAAACATGCTCATAATATTTAATGCATGCTCAGTAAAATTTAAGTGTAAAACCAATAAATTATGATATTTATCAAATGAGCAACAAACATTTCCCTCTTCTACTTTTCATTTTGAACATTGCATGTATATGTCTGTTTTACAAAATAATTTGACAACAAAAATATTCTTTTCCCATAATTCAACGGACATTCAAAATTATATTTCAATCTTATGCTTGACCGCTTTTATAAATTTTTTAAAAATAGTTTACATGAAACACAATTTAAATAAAAACAAAAATTTCTTTTTTACCTGTCCAATGCTAATTCCAAATTGGAATAGAGTTCGCGTCTATGTCGTCGTTTTAGTTTGGACGGTCTTCTGATCGCAACCTTCCTCAAATCTTCCTGGCTAGGTATGGGCCATATCACATCGAATTCTAGATCTAAGTTCCAATTTCTAGGCTCATTAAGCTGAACAGCCTTTAAAAGACTCAGGGTCATCTAAACAGGCAATCCCTATATGTATCTAATATGAATAACAAAATTGTGATTTTCCTAAGATTTGACGGAAGCGATTTAATCAAATTTAAATAAATTTAAATTAAAAAATTATATAAGAAAATATTCCTGAAGAAAAACTTCTTTTTTCTTAAAATATATTAATTAATTAATTATAATTTCATTTATTGTTAATTATAATAAATGTTAATTATAAAACGAAATATATATTTTCTTATATTTTATAAATAATTTCAATGAATATAAAGGCATAATCGCCAAAAGAAACGCGTATTTTACAGTTTTATATGTTGCACGAATAAATGCGACTTTAATAGAATGTCCGCTCAGGATGATTTCTCATAAAAGTGCAGTTATCGCGATAAAATGAGGAGCTCCACCCGTCTAACTGATTTAACCCATCTCGACCTTCGCAGAGCAAGCGATGACACCCTCATAAAAGTCCAGCGTAACAAAAGATGACCCCTGTCCTTCCCCTATCACCCGTTACGAACCCCCGACCGTCCGACTCACCACGAAAGCGCTTCCCTTTGGAAAAGTGAGCTCCCGTCTACGTCTGGGCAAAGTCTTTCCTGACCTTTGGCCAGTGGCACTTAAGTCGGTATCATTACGGTGACATACCGCCTCCCCCAGGAGCAACAACGGGTCCAGGATCACGGCGAGAATCAGAACGGGCCACGGGGCTCTCATTTCTCGGAATTATCCGGGTGAAAATCGCGATTTTCCTCTCGTGCCACGCGGCCTCGGGCCAGCCCTCCCGGGAGGTCACGGGACGAAGAACATTTTCAGAAAACCTGAGAACATCCTTCGCGTTTATGTCGAAATATTGCACTCACATCGCGTGCACACGGGAAGCGACTCGCCACGGGACGACGACGCGACGGCGTCGTCCGGCCGCTGATCCTGTGTTTGCGCTGCGAATTGTCACATCTATCTCGACGAGAGATGGTCTCTAATTCATCTACAGACGGATATTTAAGTAGAAACTTAACACGTTGACTGCTACGGTAGTTATTTGTAACAGATCTGATTTTTCAGCGACCTGGTAATCATGAATGATCGGCATTTTTCAAAAGTATCGCAATTTTTCAAAACTACGATGTAAAAATTAAATCCTATCTAATATAAAATTTTGAATGATACAAGTAGCTAGACAACAATGTAAAAAAAGTAAAAAATGTGCTTTAATTCATGAGGTTGCGAAAATTGATTGCAAACGGTACGCGGACGTAAAATTGTTCCTGACGCATAAATCGTAAAGGCGAGTTAAATTTTTCGTAATTTTTCAGTCGTATACGCAAGCTCGTGCGGAAGACTACTCTTGCGGTTATGATAAGGTATGTGTCCCTATCTCATACGTGTACTACATATATATTTTGCCCTGGCATATTTTATGTCGTGGTAAGATATCTTTTTGGTGGTAACGCGGAGAATAAATTTCAGTCCTCGTCAAGTTTTAATATCCCGCCGTGCGTGTGTATATATACGAAGCACTTATATATTTCAGTGTAAAAGAGAATATTCTACAATTCAGGCAATTAATGCAAATGTTAAAAAATGGATTGAAAAATTGAGCATTTAATAAACGTCAGCGTTATAATCTCGTTATAATCGCGCAAGTTTCTTCTCAAATAAAGTTATTTAACGACCGAATCGGTACTGATTTCCGAACATTTTCGCATTTATCGAGTTTGTTGGAGAGATAGAGAGAGAGAGAGAGGAAAAAGGAGACAAAAAGAGAAAGAGAACTCATTAATTCTCCGGGTTTCTCGTAGGCCATTAAAATCTGACAAGCTGTCCCCCATTGCCCCCTGGCTTTTCCATGCTAATCTTGAAAAATCTCACGGAAAGCTCGGCTGTTCTTTATGAGAGGTTCATTGGCTCTCCGTTTTCCTCTCTCGCTCTCTCGTTACCGCAGCCAGCAGCGCACTAGCGAGAGAGCCTCTAAATTTCGTAAATCTCACGAAATATATTCAGAAACCAGGCTGCCTGTTTTATCCAATCCCAAGAATTCAAGTGCTCTCTGACCATCTTCGCAGCTTCCATCTGCGAGGTAATTTCATTTTGGGCTTTCGAATCTCCTCGATCCCCTCCATTTCAATCCGTTTCTTTTTTTTTTCTTCGTATAATGACGCGCTGCCGATTCCACCCGGCCACTCTGCACAGTCTTACGGGGGGACCGCGTGATTTATCCGGCATTTAAAATCGAGCGACCTTTCTCGGGATTTCTGGTTAATCGCCATTACGTAACGCAGAGAAAATCGCCTTGTAATAAGGGCAGTAATAGATTTATAGACTCTCTTTCGTGGTCCTCGATGCTTTATCGCGATAAACGTCTGAGATATCTCTCGCGTTGTCCTGTCCATAATAGTCCATTTGCTCGAATACACAATATAACGTCGTTCCAAAGTCCATTTCGCTTAAACAATCTGACTTGTTATTAAGGAAACTAGCAGACGCGGGCTCGTCTGTTTAACTTGCAATAATAGGTCGCGTACCTGAGGAATAATATACAGGCGCGTCTCTCACAGCCGCGTGGCGCGTGCTTCCGCGGCACCGAGACATCCGTAATGTCGTCGAGCGTTACCTCGTCGTGTGCGACGTTACGGTTACATTACGCCGTGTTTGCACGTACAGTGTGACGGTAAGCTATCGTATAATACAATTCCTCTCCTGAGAACGTCAGCTGCGGTAGCCGAGTTTACACCGCGTGTCATTAGCGCAAGTCGTCAATTCGCGAAATCGTAATCCCCGAAGCTGAAGCCTCCCTGCCGGAATGTTGGAACTGACGTCGCGTTGTATGCGGTGAAGTCTATCCGAAACTTCACCCGTCGATAGCGGTTTTCCGCAAGATTACAGAAGGAATCTGTAATTACTCGTTATCTCAAAGACAATGGGGTTAAGGAAATAATTCTTAACATCGAATAGCTCGTTATAAAATTCTGTAGTAAATATCTATTCTAAATTAATTGAAGAACAAGACTTCCTTCTTTATTGTATCTGCAAAAACTAACCGTCTTCCGGGAAAAATAATTTTGCAATTACATAAATATTATTCAAAAATATTTGTTAAAAAGCGAATAACTTGCAACACAAAATATACAAAATTTACACTTTGAAGATCCTCTCTCTCTCTCTCTCTCTCTCTCTCTCTTTCTCTCTCTCTCTCTCCTCTCTGTACTGAAAGTTCTGTTGTAATCTGAGCAATTTAGTAGTTAGGAAATTCCAAGAATGACGTCGACTGCATAATTCGAGTTGCTGACGTTATTGTTGTCGACATTGTTGTCGATCTCATCACGTCATGGTTTTCATTATTCGCTTTTACACCACGATATTTTGACTCTTTTCCTCTCAACTAAAAAGATTACATGGCAGCTACTCGGAACGCCTCAATCCTAAAAGGTCACAGCTTGTGAACTTCGCAAATTGTACAAAAAGAGAGAGGCATACTCATACATTAATTCATGACAATTGAAATTCGAATGTTTTTAAAATGTATTTTAAAATATTATCATTTATACAAATTTACAAATTATTGGGTTAAATTTATCTTTTCACCATTTTATTATTTTTTGATACATTTTATCGATAATTTCTCAGATAATTAATCAAATTACAAAGCAATTAATTTCATAAATTGCTTTTGATTTCATAAATATGATTTAAATATTTAATATTTGTATATTCAAATAAATTACAATTGTAAAAAGTCGTTTTAGTATTTTGCTATAATTAGAATTAGTTTAAAAATTTTTTATGCTAATATAAATAATTTACTTTAATAATATATATTGCTATTTACTTATATAAATTTTAGTTCAAATTTGATTGTCATTTGTGAATGCGCAACTCAAGCGCTCAATAATCTGAAGGACCGGGAAAATGAGAGAGAGCAGATAGTTCTTCGTGATGGCTGCTCGTTTCGTGCCTGCGTAAGACGATCACACCTGATTGCGGCAATTCAGAAGACACCTGGACACTTGGCGTGCACCTCGTCGCAATTCTCACCCAAGTGGTACGTTCGCTCGTACTCGGTCATTGGATCGATGTCGTACAATCCTCCAGGTAGACTGCAATCATTAATTCGTCGCTTTACCCAACATCCGCCGTATTGACATTTCAACTAGTCTTCACGATACAGCAAAGTGAAAAAGCTAAGAGAAAAATATAATACTATCTAATTTGATTTAATTCACGACTCACATGAATATAGCGTGTAGGATCTCCTCGAGGAAGCTTCCCTTTCCGACGTCCTCGCGCCTACGCCCGGCAGCCTTGCAGATCGCCTTGAGGACGCAGGCCTTGCCGTCCTTTCCCTGACTTCACGGAATGGACAGAAAGTGAAATATACGACGGGAGGACGAAGATTCGGAGCAGCGAGGATCGTTTATCATTATCATCCTCGTTATCGTCGTCGAGTTCGCCAAGAGTCGGCGGTCCATTCATTAAGTCCGCGATAATACCGGAGGATAGAGGGGAGAGGGGCCGCGCGTTGATATTACCGAGCACGAAACCGAGCTCCACTGTAAACCCGGGGGTGGTTTACAATGAGTCCCCTCCCCCCTTTCGCCCCTCGCCGCACCACATATCTGCTAAACAACCGAGCATAGTAGTCCTCTTCCCCCTTCGGGAAGTACCCCGTACCCTCTCTCACGCCGAGCAAATACTGGCAATTAGGTTACAGCTCTGCGCAATTTAAATTAGAGTAACCGCCGCTTCTGCCCCGGATTAACCCCACGACTCGATTCTTAACTGAAACTTTACTAACGTGTACGCGCGCTTGTAGTCGGCGAGACAATAGTCTCGATCGAGAATTGCCATCGTGGCGAAAGTGAGGTACGTGTCCGACGGTCCAATCTAAGCAAAAGCGCAGAATGTAATTTATATCGAGAAGAGAATTTCCTCGTCGCAAACGACTAATCAGAAGTGCTGCCCTGAATTTGATGGAAAAAATTCTAAAATTCTGATTCCAAATTGCTGAAGTTCGTCGAGATCGGATTTTGTTGTTGGAACTTTGGTTGGCTGGACCATAATAACATTGATGAAACGTGACGATGTTGACGCAAAATCTAGGATCATATTCGACGATTTTGACGAGGTTTAGAACGGAAAGCTGCCAAACAAATTGACGACAGAGATAAAAAGTGACAACGCTCTCTTCTTTTATCTCAGCTTTTGTATCTGCACATGTACCGTTTTGTCAGTGGTGATCTTCGCTTCGACCGGATGACGGATGAAGCCGCGATCCCGCGCAATCAAAATGAATAACGGCCCCCTTTACTTTCGTGGATTACTCGTCTTAAGACGCTCGGGCAAGGAACCGCACGATTTCAACGATGAGCTGGGTTATCCGCAAAGCCGAGTCTCGGAGTGATGTAGCACGACGCGAAATAAAACATCGCGATGGCACGTACGCGGCATCCTCCGAGTAAAGCTGCGCAATTTTTTTGAGACGTAGTCGAGCATCAAACAATAACCGCGACCCATATCTTCCCGTTGTTGACGCGTTCGGCGACGCCGCGAGATAACATCTCGAGTCGGCGCGGCGCAGAAGCGACTCTCCCTTATTTCTTCTCTCGAATCGCGACGCAGAAACAATTTAAAAAGTTCCGACTTATTTCGAACGAGCTTCAACATTTACATTTGTATATCGTATTATCGATTGTATTGTCAAATGAATTTATACGCGCGGTATCGGTAGAACGCTTGCAACGGCAGACATGTCGAAAATCCGATTAAGTCAGAAATTACATCAATATACATGTTATCAATTTGAATGGAATTGCCGGTTCAATCGCGGAGTGCGAATATAATTACCCCTAACAACTCCCTGGTCTCCGGAGAGGAACAAATTGTTTCCACTAAGCGTCCAATAAATCTAGTGCGTGCCGACGATCGTTCTTTCCCGATTCGACGATCGATCGATCGTCCATAGTAATTTCGTCTCATCGCGCTGTACAAAAACGATTCAATTAACTTTTTTTACACGTAATTCTGCATTAAAAAAGGGGCGGGCGAAGGATCGATCTTGTCGATCACTCGCCGCGTAATTCCTCTGTCGTTTTCGATTTTATTTCCATCGCGCAAAATAGCCGCGCTCGAAACAGCGTCGCGATCATTGCGAGAAGCCTCTTAATCCGCGCGCTTAATGTGCCCGTAAGCGCTTGAACCGTGTCCGGTGAAATGCCGGGAACGCCGGAGCGGTCGAGTGAGGGCGGTTTTACGGTATTATGCGTCGTCGGTCATACCTGAATCATCGTCGTTTCTTCGTGGCCATTTTCCGACCTCGAGCGACGAAAGCGCACCGCTTAATCCGTTCGCCGCTCGAGTGAACGTTTAAGAGCGTTTCCCTGCCGCTTCATCGGCCGTGAAATGCATTCGTCCCGCGTGTCTCGCCGGAGTTATTTGAATTTGCCAAGTCGATTATTACGGTCACGCACGCGAAGCTTACGATAGTTCATTTTTAAGTTCTCTCGCGCGAAAGACGTCGATTACGTAGGCGGTTACCGGATGACTACTCATTTCAAACTTCCGGCACGTTATCATTTTTTCCTCAAATCTCTCTAAACGAGGCGTTTTGCTTTGAAAAAAACAGAAGCATTTTCTGCGACGGCAGCTTTCCAATAACGGTTCTATTTTTCTTCGTGAACCGGGAAGCAGCGAACTTGCCCAAGTGACAAGTCGCTGAAACAAAAATCTCACGATAAGTCTCACCCTTCGTTCGCGTTCAATAAAATTACCATTTTTCCATCAGGGCCTTTCACTCGGGAAGGAGGCTAAATCTGATCAGTGGAGAAGAATGAAATAGACTCAGACGCGAAATAAAATGATGAAATATTCGATTTTCCTATCGAACGACGAAGTACGTCGTAATCGTTGCAACAGCGATTCATATTTTTCCTCGTCGTGCGCCGAAAAGAAATTTCCAGCGTCATTTCCGCATTATTGGAACAATTTATTTTTTATTTTCTTTTTACGTATATACAGGCCGCGCAGTCATCGGTAAGGTTTATACGGAGTGAGAAGAGGAAACGCGGATCCTCTTCGGCTTCCTTGTCTTTGTCCGCCTTTCTTACTCACGTTCTTAGCATTAGCTCCGCTTTACGATACAGCTCTCTTCTGCTCCGACGATGATAAACCTCAGCTGGCTTCCCGTATTGCACGGTATTTCTATAGGGTAGTTCCCACGCCAGCCCGGCGATAGCACTAACGGTAAACCATCCTTCGGGCTTCGCATACCCGCTTATGGTTAGACAGTAGACGAGCTGTATAATAGTGGACAAGTGGAAGAAAGTTAATGCCAAATTAAATTTTGCCGAAGCAAATTTTGTCGAATAGCGAATAACACGTAATATTTGTTTTCTTAAAGAAGAAAGAAAATAGAGAAAGATTATTGATCACTTTAATTATGTAAAGTTTATTAATTAATTTGCTCAACTCACAAATTATTTCATTATTTGTGATCACAGCGTGCGTGTTTTAATTCGATGGCAACACGGTAACGTTTTACGTATTAATTAAAATTAGTTATATGTATTACGAATCAATATTTCTCCCTTTCACAAAGTTTATTGTTTCTCCATGCTGCTCCGGTTATTAGTCTTTTTAAACGTTTACGCGTAAAGGGAGAATTCCGTTTCATTTAACATGTGAAACTTCCTAAGCTAAACTGTATCGAGAGTTTATGTTGCGCCATAATATACAACTTCGCGCCAGCGAAACTTCCACAAGCTAGTATCGATCTGTCTGGCGTGTTTCGCACAAAAACAGAGAGAGAGCACGAAAATTATGATTTTATTTTAATAACGGACCCCCGGACTCAAAAGCGAGCGTAACAGGTGCGTTTACACTCCCCTACATTTTCGAAGTTTATGCATCATAAATTTCGCAAACGAAAACTTGACACGAAGAAAACAGTAATCGCCGTTTCCTCATGCGAGACGTTTCCTTGTCGAAATATACGTCGCTGTGTAAAATAAAAGTTTATCTTACTTGAACGTTGCTGCCTTGAGGAAACACCAGATACTTGGTACCAACGTCTCTCCCGGATCTTACGAGCGAGCCGTTCGAAAATGTCATCGACGCAATCGAGTCTCCGAAGTGACGCACGAAAATGCCGAGCAGAATAAAGTGGCGGAGTTGATTAATCAGCATCGCGGTACGAAAATTACGTGTTCCATCGAGCGGAGCTGAAGTGTTGATCCTAACGATAGAATGGGCTTGAGTGCTTGACCGTTGCTTACTCTCGAGAGCAAACGCTAACGAACTGCATCCGCTGTGCCGAAAAGCAACGGTATTCCATTACTGTTCTAACGATGAGTAAATGGGGAATAATTTAACTTACTTTGTTCCTCTTTGTTCTCATTTCTCCGGAGAAAATAGAGATGCTTAAGGAAACTTAAATATTTCGCATAAAAACGTTGTCTCATAAATTAATTTAAGCAATTGGATGATAAAATTGAGAATATGAAATGTCTGGACTAAAGATGCATTTTGTAATTACTCCAAACATTTCCCATGTAAATGCATTTTATTACGTTTATTCGCAACTTCATCATGTTTTCTTTCCCCTCATGTCTTTGAATCAAGCAAAGACTATCTCTTTGTATACGTAAATCACAATTGCCTGAATATTATTATTTGTACAATATACGATAATGTAATTAGTGGTATCAAGCAAATTGCAAGAATAATTATCAAATTAACATTTTAATTGATCATACGTTAAAGTAAGCTGATTAAGTATTAACCTGATTCGAATTACTGTCGACAGAACACAATAGATATCTTCTAAACACGATATTTTGATTCATTGAGGAAGGCTGATAACGCACCGGAGTTTTCTTCAGTTTTACTCGTGTAACAAATATCCAACATTCCGCAGATAATATGTAGACAATTATTAACTATCCTCTCTCGTATGTTTTTAGATTCCGCAGGAAGCGTTCCCGCAATAATTTAATTATCTTTGGGATAAATTTCCGGTTAAAATAACTACAACACTAAACCGAGCGCGCGGCATATTATCGAATCAGATGCATACCGGCAATCTAATTTAGGCCAAATATATTACATATATCGCGAAATTATATCGAGCGCGATGCAACAAAAGCGGAATATGCGCGCGTGAATGTAATATAACGCTGGGAATACTGTGCCGTAGTCGAATTACAGCAAAAATTTCACGCTGAGAAATACTCGCTTTTACAATTTTCATGACGATGACAATATCTTTTGAGCGGTTACGCTGCCACGCGTTACAACGAGCGCCGACTTATGTTATATCTCAGGATTTTCCGGTTGTTGATTAAAGTACTACGTCAGATGCCGCCGGGTTATCTTGTTAAACATCATTAATAAACAAGCTTGCAGTTACGCGGCGGAATTTCATCAAGTTAAATACAATTGTGTGCTTATATTTGCGAGTTCGTCGCGTGCATGACAAATGAGGATGCATGCTAGCATGAGAAATGCAAAACCCGTAACTTTGCCGAACCCGTATCGATTAGACGTTCGTTACAATACGAAAATATATTTTATTTTCAATTTGGAAAAGAAAAAAAAGAGGGAGAGCAAATCAACCGTCGGAGCACTCTACAGAAATGAACCATAAATCGACGAGAGCTCGGCGACCATTTTATTAATGCAAAACGTTGTAAAATTATTCGAAACCGCGCCGAAATGAATTACACGTTGCGGAAGTAATGTAATGACCGATATAGAATATTCATGGGTCGAGAGCCTCGCGCAAAACTTTCTGAATTTAATCTCGGAATCGTCGTTGTTAAACAATCGTTTATCGTCCCCTTCAATGTATGACCCTTCAATGTATGATCCTTCAACGTATGATTTTTCAACGTGCACAAGTGCGCTTTCGACGAAAAATATATTATTATCAAAAACCGCATGACATACTTACATGCTCGATTAATGCGAATGCAATATTCGTGTAAAGATATCATTAGAACGTGGAATGTTAAGGAAAACGAATGGATTATCGATTATATATTTCATACATATATATGTCTTTTATAATTAGCTGATCTATAAACCAATTAAATTTTGTATGTAGATAACGCAATAAGATTATTATTATTATTGCTAATATATGTTACTTCCTAATACAGTGACAAATGTATGTTACAAATAAAATAATAATATTAACATAACTTAATTAATATGTTAAGCTAAAGATAATTTGCAACAAGTAATCTTTTTTTAAAACAACCATCGTACAAATTCAAATTTTGTACGATTGACATTTACGTTGTGCAAACTTATCTTTCGCACAGCTATCTCTCCTCTCTTAATAAAAAAACGACGAGATCGCATTTGATTGGCGTTTGAAACATTCGTAATGACGATGTGAAACAGATCGACCGTTTTATCAGTCGTCAGTCCGATGCGTCGCGAAATAATGCGCGAAACCAGGCAGAAAAATCGCCGCGGAATGGGCCGGCTGCCAGAAAAACTTTGCCGAGGCTTCCCGGCAAGTTCCCCATCAGATTTGCGTTCCGCAGTTTTGCGGGACGACGCGGCCTTCCGGACGACGCGATGAGAGATCTGTCGCAGCTTCTGTCGTAATTTCAAAAGTCCACGTAATAAATGGAGTGCCGACATGTGGGGTACAGCCGTTCGCAGTTTCCGCCCGTCTCGTATGCGCGATCATAAGCGCGATCCTCCGGCCGCTCGAATCTGGCACCGTCCCTTGGCAATCTGCGAACAGAATCGCGCTGAATGACGATCCCCTCTGAATTCGATTTAATATTTCCGCAGTCTCGTTCCCCGATCAATCGGACTCGCCTTTCACTTCTTAATTAAAATAGTGACTGACTAAAATTAAAATCCGAAGGGGAGCTTCCCTGAAAGGGAACGAATTCGATGCTTTTGATGGAAATCGGGATCTTCACTTACGTGAAAATTGCGTGGAGGAGCTCCTGAATGAAGGATCCCGCGCCTATCTCGGCAGGATCTCGCTGGCTTGCCTCGCAGAGTGCTCTCATCACGCAGGATCTGCCGTCGAGGCCGGTGCTGCCGATGAAATTTAATTTAAAAGCATAAACTTTGACGAGCGACTCGACTTACGCGGGGCTTCTCCCGCGCGAAAACAATTACGCTCGAAACAATTCCGTTCCGTAATCGCAATCAAAAGTAATTACGTTCTCATAACGCGTAACAGCCGGCCAACGCGTTAAGCGCCGAGATTGTAAGGCATTATCGGAGCTATGTCGCGATTTGCATTTGCCATAAAATTAAGTCGCTTTTCTAACCGGTAAATTTGTCGCATTTATTCGCGCCGTTTCGATCAATCTCCATAGTTGATGTCTAATGGACCGATAGTTGCAGACAACGCGCGTCTCTTCGCGTTTACATTTTTATCCGATCGAGAAGGACTTTTTGAAACTGTTTCAGACGCATTCAGCCGCGGTGCGCTTCTCGTCGACCCGAATACGTGCTGAAAGATCGAGGAAAAGCCGGTTGAAAAACAGAATAACGGCACGACACTCACGATTGCAAGAAAGCCTCCATTTTCGGATATACGACGCTCCGGCTTCTACGGTGAAGCAAATTCGATATCTTTGAGTCGACCTTATTCGGAAGTTCCCAGGCTAAGGCAGCTGTCATTCCCAGCACCAAATCACCGTCTCGGCCGTACGCTCTGATAGTCAGACAATACACTAACTGGAAAATACACGGAACATCCACGTGCAAATTCAGTTTTCCGCGTAAATTTCGCAGACTTGCAGGCGTCACGAGCGACGGCGCTTTACTTTTCTACTTTATCCGTGTACCGAAATCTGGGCCGAAATCTTGGGAGGCAATAAAATTTTGAAGGTATACAAAACGTTTGCGAAACACTTGATGACTGTTTGATTTTCTACAATTCCTCCAATGCGATCTTGCTTAAAATTGCGAACGAACGTTAAATAATCAAATTAATTTATAGGAATTGTTTATGTTAATACACTGTATATATTATGGAATTTACATTAGAAACATTTTATAAGTCATGAGGAGGGTCACACTGGAAAAATTCTCGATTTATTGAAAGAAAGATATAAACATGTTCTTTTTCAATATATTTACCTGAAAATTACTACCCTGCGGAAAAATCAAGTACCTCTTAGGTCGTGACAAGATTCTGGGCGCGACATCGACTTCCGTTGCGTCATGGACGACCGTCGAGCCGGCGAAGAAAATCAACCAATTCAAGCATCCGATAAGAAAAGAAAGTCGGTAGTCTGACATAACTTTCATACGACGAAGTGTTAACGTTTTTTCGAATCATATGTAACCACGTACGAAAAGCGGAATATCAAAGTCACAAAACAATGAAATCTCGAAACCTAAGACGGGTTTCGTTAATGAGAAAACACAAAGTTTGACGAAAAAGTTCTACTGTAAACTTACAAAAATCGAAAAGAGCAGGTTCCCATGGGGAACAAACCCAGCTCTTTTATTATGCGTTAATTAAGAACAAAAATCACACATGACTTGTAACGTGACGATTAACAAGTTAATGAAATTCGATATATCCGTTTTGTTATCGACCAGCGTCAGCAGTTCATCACAGATAGTCGTCGTTATACTAGCGAGATCGAGATCAGCGGACGGCGAGTACGAAGATTTAGCAAGCGGTTCCCGTTAATGGTAACGGTGAACACATTGCGTGCTCTTCTACGATTTAACGGCACGCCTCCGTATCCCGATGATTCCTTGGCCAAACGAGACCAAATCGTCTGTTTGTACGGCGCGTTATTCGCTCTTACGTTTCGTTTAAACACAGTTTCGTGAGACGAAACAGAGACGTTACCATTCCCGTTATTACAGCCACGGATGGTTTCCGCAGCACATTTTTTCCCCATTTACGATTCGCGCCTTAACAAGGGACGGCAAATTTACAATGAGCGTAAACACGGCATCACTGGGAAGAAACACGAAAGAGCGTTTGTATAATACTAAATACCCTTGAATCAGAGCACTGAACCGAAACGGAAATAAAACAGCAATAAATAACAGTAAACATACATAAACGTGACTCTTACGAATAACTAGAAAGAAATATATAGAAATATAAATAATAAGAAAATTATAAAAATAAATATACATTTTTGGCAAATGTATAAGTCGACAGATTCGATATTTATTTTTATATTGCCTGCTTTAAAATATTATTACAACTGAATATTATTAATTTTATATATAAGTAATTAGTATTATATTAATAAAGCTGTAAAATTTTGCAAAAAAGGATAGTCATGCAACTTAAATTCGTAAAAACCCTAATGATGTAATCATATAGAATCATCTATATAGATGATCACTATATAAATGATTACTAAATACTTATTTAATAACTGAGATATAGGATAATTACTTCATTTAGAAGAGAATGACTATCCATGCACAATCAATGTATTTCATTCTTATAAAGTATTTGTATTGGTCGAGATCACTGTTGAGAAACATTAATAAGCTTACATTTGGTTCCCTCAAAATCATCACAGTTAAATTTAGTATAATAAGTTTCCGGTTTATATAAGTTTTACATAGAATAGTTTAAATAAATATATGAAACAATTTTAACAAAATTCTTCAATTTATTAAATAATCAGTAGTATAGCACAAATTTATAGCCACCTAGCGATTTATCTTGAAATTCCGAATTCGTGTATGAATCCCAAAACATTCAGATATGTTACGGTAATTTATGCAGAAAAGGAAACGATTTTGTCGAGCTAAAATTTTATTGGACCATCAAAATAATTTTGTTGAAACCTTAAAAATAATGAGCAACGCTGTAAAAAATTTTTATATTCTAGTAACTAATTTGAGTTTTCTACATAATCATTTTGATAATTCAACAAAATTATTTATTTAATCTGTATCCAGCTAAAATTTTAAATTTTTCAGCAAAACCGTTCTTTCCATATAAAAAAATATTAAAAATTGCGCGAATATATATTACAAAGTACTCTATATTTTCATATCATATAAAAATCATATCGAACAGAAAAACATCCAAGAAATATATTTTATTTGTATATTTTAATTTGATTTTGAAGGCATCGCCAATATCATTACTCTGTTAAAGGTAGTAATCAGTTTTTGGCATCAGCTATCACAGACATCAATTTGATCCCAAATATGAAGTTGCTCTGTCAATACAACTTTTTCAATTATTAATATAAATCAAACTCAATTTATGTAAATCAAATAATCGCTGTAGAACACGAGTCTTCTATTCGCATATTTCTCATCTTTTAAAATCTCTTCTATATATTACACGAAAGAAGTAACTAACTTAGAATATAAACTAAACTAACACAATAAATTAAAAGCACAAGAAGAAGAAGAGATTGTAATTAAATAAAAATGTATGTGACTTCGTTTTTTTCTTGCCATTTAGCGATAAGTTCGACGATATCAATCGTATAATTTTATAAGTAATTGCAAAAATACAAAGTATATTACATCTTAATTCAAGATATGTTTACTAGTCGACAGTATTATTACTGAGTGTTTCGTGTGTGTGACACCGTTGAGTACTTTTATTCTGAGATAAAATGCAGAGTAAATGCGCAAATCCCCGCACGAATACAGCTCCGCAAATTGTGTCCGCAATTAAGAGAGTAGAAGGAAAGTCAATAATTAGTCTACGTTCTTAAAGTTCCCAAAGATTCCTCGGATTTTCCTTAAATACTCCATTAATTAAGGACTAGGAATATTTAATCCGCTGATAAAAAAAACCGATACATGTTGGACTTTTTGTCAAAGAAATCGAAGCGATCGAACGAATTATCATTAGAACAAGAAACTTATCTTATTAAATTTTTTACACATTTACCCACATTATGAAACTGTATTAAAAAAAGAAAACAGTGTAAATTATCTTTCTTCAGTGTAAATATAGTTTTATGTTTAATAAAAGCTTTATCTTTCAATCTTTATAATTGAACAGTACATTTATCTATTCAATAAATTAATTATTTAATAAAAATTGCACATTATAAAATATATATAATAAATTAAAAGAAAGACTGATGCTTTTTTTCAATTATTAAAAATATTCAGGGGAATTTGTAATTAATTTCTTCTTAATTAAAATTATATCGCATATCTTTTATCAATGAAGAGTACCGGCAAGAATTCACGACGAACATGCAAAACATCTGGATAAGCATGCGGGGCGAGCGGTAGAGGAATTGTCATTTAATTCCGCTTGAGATTTTCCAGTCTATTTCGTCGTCGTACCCTTCCTGTCCTTTGTCATTTCCGACGAGCTGCCGCCATCGGCAAGCCTCCCTCGCGTATATTTGTCGCGCCGAATCTTTTTGTGCTCCGACCCCGTCGCCGCGCACATAATGCCATCGCCCGTGGATCAGGCAAATCTGACAAAACCGAGCTAACGTGCCCCTCTTTTTTTCTTCGACGATTCCTGTGCACCCGTTGTGGCACCGGTACGGGCGGCCCGTTAATTGCATACGGGAATTGCGCGCGCGACCGGTTCTCCAACAAGAAAACCGCAGAGCATTCTAAATTAATGCTTTTCGTTAACGCGCGACCCGCTGGGATCCGCCAGACGCAATTATATCGCGTTCTCCACTGCTGTATCGCGTTGTCCAATATGCGACAATCCCGGCGACAGCCGTCCGCTGAGATAACGCGCGGAGATGGGAACGAGCAATTTAAAACAGTGAGAGGAGGAGGAGGAGGAAGCTCGATGCGTCGCGCGTGCCATTCCGCGATTATCGCTCATCGCGAATAATCGCGAATTGATTTTACACGGGGTCGTTGGGTCCCGCCGGGCTCCCGAGCGCGAACGAGACGGATCCGCGGGGGATAGACGTGGAAACGCACTTGCAACGTATACATAATGGAAGTTACCGCGATTGTGGCACGCAAACTGCCGCGAGGGGCGTGAGAGGGGAGAAATTCCTTTATTGCCTACCCCTTATCGATCCCCAACACATCGTCGATACTGATGATACTCTCAATGGAGTATTTTATCGCAACACGCGACCGTCTCATTTCGTAATGTCAACATTATCTGTAGGAATCTCTCTCAATTTTTTTATCTCTTTATTTTACCATTTGCAGGAATGTACCGTCTTTGAAATCCCTTTTGAATTACCTCTGCGACTCTGGCAACTTACCACGATTGTCGTTGCGAGAAAAAGAATTAGATGGCCCATTGAAAAAAGTTACCACGACTCTCCCAATATTTCATTACATGGAAATAAATAGAAATATAATACGATACGCTCAGGGGAGAGTTATCCGTTATGCGTTAAGCAATTTATAATAAAAGTTTTCAGCGCTTCATCTCGATATCACCTATCGTTCGATTATCCTCGTTAACGTTCGCTCAAAAATAATTATCGGATAAAAAGTAAAGCGAAGAATTCCTCGCTATATAAAAAGCACCGGTAGCCCGGTACGCGAAATTAACAATTCATATTCTCGATCGTTAAAACTTGCGCCGGTGAACCCACCTCTGACGTCCTTATTTCAATGCAGCTCCCTGCCACGAGAGCGAAACTCGAAATAATTACATCGCGAATTCATTTACGTGCTAATAAAGCGGTCTTATTACAACGCCGTATTCGTTTATAATGAAATAGACTGTGTCACGGGACCTATCGTGGAGCAACAATGCACCGCAATTAAAAATATGCATTTACAGAAAAATCTCCTTGTTACCACACAATTTCATAAAATGCAACACAAAGGAACGTACTTTAAACGAAACATTTTTTGCGTAATTATATGGAATATAAAATTCTTAATAAAGCAATACATCGGAGTCTTACATCAGTAATACAAATCAAGATTTTTTCAATTTTTTTTTAAGGATTACTTTAAAGCGTATGTAATAAGATAGAATTAAACTTCAAAAGTACTAATTTGCAACTTGAAGAAGTTCCCTCTTTTTTATCATTATACGTGTGAGTGTGAAACTCTATCGCATCAGAATTAGATACTGCAAGTTCAGCTCATTAGCGCAATTGTAGCTTGTAACGCGATTGTGGCTTGACTTCTGAATAATATGTGTTGCTGGCAAATGGCGCACGCAGAGTGAAGCATTTTTTAAATTGCCAGATAGTCGCGCGATAGTCTAAATTAATGCTTTTCGTTGGAACCGGACCAGCGCGGAGTAGCAATTATAATCGTCCTGTCGCAGGATGTGACAAGCGGAGACGAACGATACGAGAGAGAGAAAGAGAAAAAGAGAAAGAGAGAAAGAGAAAGAGAGAGAGAGAGAAGGAATAATACATGAAATATTTTTTTGGCGGTAGCCATTGCGAAGACAAATTAATAACGCCGAGGGCTGTATACGCTCGGTAGAAATATCCTTTCGCTCATTTTTTGTGCCCGCTTCATCCCCTTCCAAGCCTTCTTCTTTCTGGTCTTTTAACTAAACGTATATTTTTACTACATTTAGTCGGCTGACATACCACGATATTTTATTACTTGGCGCATCCAGTTTCCCGGAATAATTCGAGTGCGGTTTTGCTGCATGACAAATGTTTCATTAACCACTGTCATTTCTCATAATGTCATCCAGTGATAACTGTAGGAACAATCGCGCGTGGAAACGAGGCAGAGCGTCCTCGAGCGGTTTTTGCAACGTACTTATTCTAATATGAAAAATGAAATCTGCTATGAAGACTGCTAACTTTTAACCGTTGACACGACATTTCTCGTGTTACGCTGAACATGACTATTTTTATTTCATTCGTTTTCAAGCAATACTGCTCTCAACACATTTATTTACAACGTCGTTATTTGAAATTTTAATGTTTTTAATAAATAATCTTTTTGCCATGTCAAAAACAACAATTTGGGTTTTTGTTTATTAATTAATAATACACATAAAAATATAATTTGAAAAAATTATTATTTTTATTAATATAATCGTGACGTTATATTGGGTTTAAAGCATTTTCGTCCCACATAAGCAAATTATTATTCAGTAATTTGCTCTAGGATACTTCACTGCTAGTTCTCCGTAAAACTATTAAACCCGACTAATTGTAGAGGGCAATTGGTGGTATGATGCTCACAGAACAGCGGATCTTCGTGCCAAGTACCATTATTAATATACGACCTGAAAGCAACGGCGATTAACACACCGGTGTACAACTGATATTAATATTCCGGCACTCACTCCGCGAGTAGCTTCAATATCTTCCCTATAACGCCGTCTTTTCGCCTCGCGTATTGTAATCCCTGGCAGATATTCTTCAGCAAGCAAGAACGTCCATCGAAGCCGTGACTGAAACATTTGCCGCAATTGCTAAATTTAGTAACAGATAAAATTATCAAGATAAAAGAGCTTCTAATTAAAATTAATAAATCGTAGCCAATAATAAAGAGACAAATGTTACTTCTTCTCAAATGTTACTTCTTTCTTTCAATAATATTTTTAAAAAATAATAATTTAATAAATTAACAAAAAGTTTAACAATCATAAAACAGTCATAAAACCGTTCGATAAAATGTAATCGAAAAACTTAATTATTGAAAATTACTGAGAAGTCGCATTTGTTCCAGCATCTTTAAATGCTGGAAATGATTTAATTATCCTATCGTTCTTGTTGCTCGAATGTTGCGTCAAACATCTGCATGCGTAAATCGATTTCGACCTAAAAACTGAAGAGTTGTAGTCCACGAAACTGCGGCCAAAAATTGTGAAAACCGGCGTGCCGACGGCATTGGCGTCGTTGGCTATTCGGTCTTAGTGATGGTCCTTCGGTCAGCCAGCCAGAAATCCACCCGCATTCTGGTTCCAACAGTCCGACCAACTCTAAACCATCCTCTGCCATCTTCTACATTTGCTGTCCGACATTCTGCCGCCGTCTTTCCTCGCGATCGTTGCCGTTTCTGCATTATGCAGCGCAACTAGTGCAGTATGTATTACCTTTCGTACACGAGTTCGGCGCATTTGTGGATGCCTGGGACAGACCGGACGTTTCGAGGCCCACCAGTCGGTAGTTCCCATGCCGCCTTAAAACCCGCCGCTTGCGCGAAGATCGTTGAGTTAGGTATAGAGTTTATCTTGTAGGTCAGACGGTACTGAAAGATCATTTATTTACTGTTAATGTCAGATTAATTAGTTAGAAACAAAAGCCAAAAACAAATCTAAATGCTCGCATGGAATTCTTGTAACTAAAGATACAAAGCAAATCTTAAATGCGTTAAGAAAAGTATTTTAGTATTCAAATATATTCAACATTGTTTATTCAAATAAATTAAAAAGAGGTAAAATAATGATCAAATAATTCGAAGTTATAGTTAAATTTAACAAATATAGCTATTCGAATGTTCTTAGTCGCGATCTAGATTTTGATTTCATTATTTCAGCTGCTACGTCAATTACGTGTGAACGTGAGTGAAATAATTTTAGATAAATTCTACATTCCGCGTACGCAAAGAGAATCTTCCTTCGAGAACAGGATGGAGGAGGGAGAGATGCGAAATCGCGCGGGAAGTCGCATGAAATTTTACCTGCAACTTTCCCGGAATTCGAAATCATAAGTTTGTATCAAAAGATCACGGGCGTGTATGAAATCGCCGAATAATCTTCATGAGGAAACTTTGTGAATTTCCGATCAGCCGTTCAATTCTCCCGCGGTAGGTCGGAATCGCCCGCACGATTCTCGTCTTATCCGAATTATTGTTGCGAATTATTCCGCTATCTACGTGAAAACAGGTTTGGGGCATTATCGTGTCTCTCGCACTACGTAGGAACGTACTATTTTCCACCCTCCGTCGTGGGAACTTCCTTTCTATGATCCAATCTTTATGTTCGCTCATAAATAACGAGACACTTATCGTAAAACCGCGTCTCCGCGCCACGATTTTCTCTGAGTTATTCCCTCATTATCCGCGCGAGCAATACTTCCGCGTCACTCGTCTATTTTTCATAAACAAAATTCTCGAACAGCGATTGTACGCATTCGTAGTTTGAATAAAAATATTTGAAGGGTCATTAGAAATTTAATAAGTTTTATCATGATGTCACACTGCACGACGTCTTCTTGATCTTCTTTTAATAAAGTTGAATACTTAGAATTAGCATTTTATTACGTTTCAAATTGATAAATTTAAAAACATATTTAAAATACGTAAATGACAAAATTAATCTTGTACAATTATTTGACTGGATAATTCCATAGTAATGCTCGATTATTCACTGATGCGTCCATCTCGCATCTAAATTACAGCGCTTGATTTCCGACGTTTTCTTCTTTGCAAGAAACCGCGGATAGAATAGCGAAGCAGAAACCTGTGTTGGTTCCGCAGTGCCTATTAACCGGGCGAATCGCCTGAGTATTGCTGTCGGTGTAAATGCGACAGAAGGATGGTGTCGTCTGGATCTGGCAAGCCGTTTGTCAGTGTCCCGCCTTACCGCGTTGTAGCCGTCCCTGTTTCTTAGCGGCTGAAAATACGATAAGGCAATCGGATTTATGCGCAGCTCGCCAGACCGCCAAGACGAAGTATGTATGTGCACTGGATCGTTGCATGCTGCATAATTTTGCGCTCAAAACGCATGTAAAACGCTTGCGGGGAGGCAGATAAAATGCTCGACGGAACGTAATTTCGCGCGTTTCTTTGTGTACACTAAAATTCTCAAAGATAAATCTTTTAATGGTTAGAAATGGAGCGTTGATAAAAATAATAATGTAAATCTAAATTTTAATTATATCTAATCATACGAAAGTATTCATTACGTGTTCATTATGTTCATGTATTTGTCACAATAAACTTTCTACAAGCGTACTAAAAAATTGTTTTTTCCTTTAGATAAATCTAAACTAATTATTATAATTAGATAAATTTAAGATAATGAATTTCAGCTTTCACACAATTTCATAGTACACGAGCACATCTCGTAGTGATATTTCTTTCCTAAAACGTCATTACTAAAAAATAATCATAATGTTTACGCATAACAAAGATTAAAATAAAATAATCTGTTATGCATGCATGTTCTTATGTACGATGATGTAGACGGTGATGTAGACGGAGTATAACGAGACAATTTTGATTCATGCATATTGATTCTAAGCTCCGTTCCCGTCCTGTATGTCGGATAACGTACATGATAAACATGGTGCGTATTATCGATATTGCGATGTACTTCGTTGTATGTAAGTACGCTAGATCTCCCAGTACAAGTTGCATAATTCTTTTGTCGCACAAGTTAGCTCAAATATTAAGATCTTAGAGAGACACTTGTTATTTTTTTACCTGTATCAGAGATTTTAAGCAAATTAATATAAATATAAATGCAGCGTGTTTTAACGATAAATGATGCTATCTTAAAGAGATTATAATAATCTCTGTAATATTTGTAATTTTTAATTGTTTGATTATATTAATAATATATGGGTCAAGCATATTGCACGTGTCTCACAATCAATCTTATTTCCCGCAGAAAAATACTTTACACACAATACATTCACTAACAATTGATTCTGATCTAACATTATAATTTATGCAATTTGCATAATGTATAAATATAAGCATTAAATTCAAATCAATTTAAATTCAAAATTATCCTGAAATTAGATAAGCACCGAGTTAAATCCAATTTAAATTCAGAACTACCGTTTGACTAATTTCATGAAAAAGCACTATGGCTTATCTCTTCATTTACTTTAACGATGTCGAGCATAAAGTTATCAAGTTGTCAGATCCAGCTGCTTCGTAATAATGCCGTTTCCTGCAAATAACCAACCAGCTATGACGCATCGGTCCTAACACGACATTCCGGGTACACCAAAAATTGATGCAACTCCATGTGTTAAGGCATTTGTGGCACCTGGTGTACGTACTTACGTCGTGAAGCGTATAGCTTCATCCCGTATTAATGCCTCGCGCTACATCGTGTTTCAAAATATGCCCGCCATCCGCGACTTCGTGCCTTTTAAAGCGAAAATACGGGCAGCTTCGATCGGTTTACATTAAAGCCGGTCTCGTGTACGTATGGAACATAAATTCGCCCTCTCTTGCGTTGCAGCGGCGGGCCGGAGGCTGCATAAACAGTGCCGCCTATGCGCCGGATGATACGAGGATGTTATACATTGATTCTTATGGCTTTTTATGATCCACCAGAATGGCAGATCCATTTGCCCATTGACGTGCATATCTCTTTAATACGTCGAAATAGCGAGGGATGTTTTTTTTTTCACGAATGTATGGATTTTCATCTCTTTTGCATATCCCATGTTCCCTTCAGCCTGAGATGGGATTAATTCGTTAATATCATACACTCGCTGGGCATACTCGCACACATATATCACAATTCATTACAATTCATTACATAAAACGTAATAATGTTGATAAAATTTATTCCCGAAATACTGTCTGTTTATGCATTTCCCAAACGCAATTGTAAATAATTTGAAATTATGATTTTCGAAATTATTACACGGAAAAAATGATTTTGCTGAAGGATCTAAAATTTGCTGGATATAGATCTGAAAATAATTTTGTTGAACCATCAAAATAATTTTGTTGGGACATTAAAAATAATGCTGCAAAAAATTTTGATATTCTAGCAACTAATTCGAGCGTTCTTCATAATTATTTTGATAGTCCAACAAAATTACTTTTCCTATCTGTATCCAACTAAAATTTTAGATCTTTCAGCAAAATCGTTCTTTCCGTGTACGAGACATAGTCTCTCTTTGTAAGACATAGTTGAAATTTCCATGACTTACAATTGTAGATTTCTCCTTTTGTGTGCTTTTAGCAACGTGTGCTTTGAGAATCATTTTCCTCCCCTTTTCGAATTAACAAGAAATAAATTTCGCGCCTATTTCATTCAACTTTCAATACAAAGAATTCATCTGGGAATATGCGGCAGAGAGCACGTCGGCGCGAGAAGTTTCGAAAACTGCTGCTCATATCTATACGGCTGTCAAAAATAAACCTATATTACGAAATTCAATGCGCAACTTTAGTCTCAGAGGCGTCATGTAGCATGCACACAGCTTCGAAAAGATAAGATATATATCCGCGTTACGCGTTCGACGAAACTGGACGCGAAATCGTATAAATTACGGGAGGGTGTTTTCATAACATGCCGTATCGCGCGCGCAGCTGTTTCGCGAGCGGCGAAAAAAAGAGCTCGGCGGCCTTTTTCAACATTTGAATATTGGAGTATCACGGACCGGTTCGCAGCGAGAGAAACGATTCCAAAGTGGCGGAAAAAGCTGAAATAGCCGGAGCGAATTACTGGATGCGCGGCGGAATCTGCGTAAAAAAAATTTCCGCGAATTTCTCGGACGGTGCATTCTCGCGTAATGAGAATGTAATTAATCGAGAATGGCACACACACACACGTGTATCTGTCGCCCAGATTTCGCCGCGCGTCAAGGACGCAAAATATTCCCGATGGCATTCTTCATGAATGAAATTCGCTAGCGATTTTTCGCGCGATTTATATTTTGCGGGAGTGATATTTTTGATCGGAACTGCACGCGTTCGGAACGTGTAGAAACATCCGTTCTACGCACGGCAGAATTTCAATTTAGCTCGTAGAAGGCCAGAGGAGAACAATCATTTGCGGAATGCTCTGTGAGAATATTGCGATCTTCGCCCATTGCCGATGTGTGTGCGCGCGTATGTTAGTCTTTAATCCTTTAGCTATTGCTCTGATGTAGTCAGAGCGTTTACACGTTATTAAGTCGCTATTGATTACGTTATTAATTACACTTAAACGGCTGCTTAAACGTGTAAATGCTAGATCGATTACGCTACTTTATGTAGAACGTTCCTCTCGATTTACCGCGTTACTTTTTAAAGCAGGTTCGACTCCTCCTCAAAACAGATAACGTCCATCACATTTTTGACGGCGCTTTGCTCATAATTTCTGCGCTACAGTTTGCTCTGAAATCGCCGTAACGTGGAAAATTGCTAAATCGATCGTGTTGCCGCCGTCAAAATTTGATGAATCGTCAATTTAACGTTTGTTAACTTTTTTTTCGTACCGGACGTTTTACGATGCATACCGGTTTCAGGTAGTTTGCGTTGCTGTAACATCAATGCAGCGCCGCCTCTTCCCGATTATTTTTATTTTAACAGATTCTCGTTAAATTTTCTCAGGAGTAATTATCTCACAGCTTCTTTACTTAGACTTTACTAAGACTCCATCTTACAGACTTTATGCATTTATATTTATTTTAAAAATGAGCGCTACTCACTTAATTTTTATAAAAAAAATTGAGCAAAAAGTAATCAAAACATTTTTTATTCTCTTATAATTATTCTGCGATAAAAAATTATGCCGTTATTAAAAAAACATATGATCGAATAATACTTTTATCAGAAAAATAGAAAATCGTGACAAAAATAATTGAATTGAAAAAATAGTTGAATAATTAACAGTCTTGCTCAATGATAGAAGACGACATTGCCTTCAAAATCTTGCGTGCTTAACAGAAGTATCGCGTGACACTTACGAAAAAGGTGCTGCCTTTGCGGAAGGCCAAAGCTCTGACTGGTCTTCCAGAATACGTAGGTCCCGCTGCCGCTAGGAGGATGAGGTAGACACTCCACCAAAGCCGTCGGCGCATAATCGGCGTCGAGAAGAGGGACGCGGGATCAGGGTCAAGGGGTACTTAGGAGGACAAAGTTATTGTGAAATCCGTTCCGAGTTTTACGGAGAGGGAGAAAGAGAGAGAGTCTCAGACGTGACACGCTTTACTCCAGAATACGCCGACGCTTAGCTCGAACAACCACTACGATCGCTCGTGCAACGTGAGCCAGGAATCTCTCCGCGAGGGCTTCCCCTTCCTCCAGTTTTCGACTTCCGCGCTCGCTCTCGTCCTGGCTGTTTCGTTGCCAATTATGAGGAGCGTGGTTAGCGTTAATTTCACGAAATACACCGGTTCGCTTAATTCCGACCGAGCGTAACTGCGAAAGTTATTCTTGCTCGAAATACCGACAACTGCACCACGCTTTTACGCGCCCCGAAAGCATCGATCAGTTACCAGTATTTCTGCGTTACAGCACTTAATTGCTTGTTGTGCAATGTTTGTTCTTCGAGCGACAAATTATCCGGGATTCGCTTATTGTTAGCTCGTTACTTTTATTTCTTTTCTGAAATCTCTGGTTCAATATCGTTACAAGTAGTCTTGATGAATATACGATTGCTTCTGTAATTATATCGGAAAGGCAGAGACAGAGAGAAGGAAAATAAAGCTCACCAAAGATTATTGTCTTTTTTTTTAAATAGACTTTTCTTTACTGCTTATAGCATTGAATCCAAGAAATTATTAAAAATTATTATTTTTATTTCTTATTGTTAAAAGTAATTGCATCGGAAATTTAAGGACCAAACTCGACTCAATACGGTCATTTCAATGAAAACGACACTTTCTACCTTGAATCGATCTCGTCTTGACTATCCTTTTTATCTTCATCAATTCATGCCAATTAGTAGAAACGCGGTTAAATCCGAGAAATACGACGATTGTACTTAATTTAACTCCAGCGTAACTAAACGCGACAATTTTCTGCACGGGTTTTTCAATTAAACGAATCGATAATCTCTTTTTCTTTTTTATGAGTCGCATAATGCATAGCTTCGTGAGAAATATCTAGTCGAAAGTATTCTACATTTTATCTTTATAAAATATAAAAAATCGTATTGAAAAAAACATTGCTTTTAATCTTTAATCGAATAATATAAATTTGTTAAACACATTCCAATATATTGATATCTTGGAAGAATATTAAAAAGTTTTATAATACAAGATAATAATAGAAGCAGATTTAAGTTTAAAAAAATTATGATAAACATGAAACCCTTTTTTTCTTAAAAAAAAAAAAATTAATTTAAACTTATTTTAATTGTAAATAAATCAAAAATATAATTCGTAAGAAATGCACACCACAAAAAATTAAAATCAAAATTAAATCAAAATTAATAATTTATTTTGACTTATCATTAATTGGAAAATTTAGCCTTACTTTTTTTTGCAAAATGAATAGTCAGAAAACATCACACATATCTGCCACATAGAATAAGCGATAAACAGACATTATAGCTATTTTACATAACAGTATATATAGTGTTTGTTAAGAACATTACTACCTCAGTCACATTACACTTAGAATAGATACCTACAGAATAGATATCTTTCATAGGTGTCTTTCATTTGCTCGCATTGAGCAAATCTGAAATGGCAAGATGTCGGCAAGCTGTACAATCGAAAGATAATCCTTTCTTTTTTTTTTTTATTTTTTTAAATTTCTTTTATTTTTTTTTCTTCCCTAAAAGGTCACAGAGGAATTCTTAGATCTAGGTGACGCATAGGGACTTGATATTGTCCTATCTGATCTGTTCTACTATTCCTTCCTCAAATCTTCTCTGCGCCTGCAGGGTACCCTGGCCTTGTCGAACAGTGATTATGCTTATAAAGCATTTCCTGGGTAGTATCAGACTATTCAGAAATGTAATTTATATTTCGTTCTTATATGTGATGTTACTGAACACGATCGTCAGCGAGAAATATTGAAGAATTCTTACTTTTAAATTCTTACTTTTAATCAGTTTAGATCTTTCAAATTAATAAATGATCTTGATAATAATGATAATAATGTTTCAATAACACTTTTTTAATGTTGATTGCTATAAATCAGTTTAAATTTAAATATTCTTTTGATATTTATTTGTAATTATCAAACTAAATGTCGCTCTAATATATAACAATACAGCCACCTAGTGGCTAAACAACAAATTATCAAGAGAGATTTCCATATGTAGCCCTGTGTGAAAAATATTTAATAAGAATCGTGTGTGTAAACTTTTATTCATATCCAAAAACGTTAAATACCGCTTTCAAAATCAATTATTAACTAAACAATTAAATAGTTATTTAAAACAATACATATATATTTCGATCTTAGAAAAATATCAGACTTTATCTGCGTATTTTACGTTCAATACATATGTATATGAATCACATTAAATGCCCATTGTCGAGAAACGTCGAGATGGAAATTTAATAATAAATTCTTCGCATTAAGTTGTAACGTTCTCTGAGTTATTTCATAATAGAAATTTTCTTTATTAAGTTTAGTTGATTCGTGAACCTTGCGCTACATCATATTGTTTTCGAGATTTGATCTAGAACTCCTTGACCAGAAAGACACGATTTGTAGATTTGTGAGCAATCATAATATTCTCGCCCAAATTCTAGTGCTTGTAAATACTCGGAGTCTAAAGGTGTATCGCTTTTTCGAGGCCTAAAATAAATGTAAACAAATATAAATATATAAATATAAATATCTTGATTTTTCACGTCTAAAAAATCTAGCAATACTTAAATCTGCGCGGGAATTAAAACTTAAATGTTCTTACGTAAGCAAGAGGTGCAATAATTCTCCCACAAGACCTTCGTCCTCTAAAGCCGTCGTTGCTGTTTCGCATATGCTCTTTTTTATGCATTCTCTTCCATCTATTCCTCTTCTACAAATCATTAATTAATTAATGGAAGAAAAAACTCATGTAATAGCAACAACATTGTTTAATTATTTAACAGTTTAATGAACGTATAAAATATTAATAATTATGTGCTGTTGTTTACGCGCATATTTTAATACAGCTAATATTAATTACATCTTTACGTGTGAAAGATTAAAAAAAAATTGTCTCTGTCTTTGCAAATAATTTTGTCCGGCAAAAACGGTCTGTTAATTATTTCTTCAAATATCTGAAATTTTCGTCTGTAGTTTGGGACGTGTATGTCATGTATAAATAACATGGTAAATTTTCATGCTGTCGTTCGACGCATCGCACACGAGTGTTCGATGATGAAATAATTCTTACCTCTCGAACTCGTTCTCCAAAAGCCGGTAGACAGTCATCCTTTCGTTCGAGCTAACGCTTTCACGTCGCCGTCGTAATGATGACGTGAAGAACTCTGTGAAGAATGTCGCGTTTTGCGGCAAAAGGTATTGGAACTGAATGTTCTGCCCATAAACCAAAATCCTTCCTGAGAGCTGTACGGGCACTGCAAATCCCACGATGAGCTTATCACAAATACAACGAGTGGATAAATGTATTTGCGTGCTTATCACCAGGATATTACAAGTATCATAGCTCTATTTACAAGTATTCTTAATACATATTTAGATATCTGAATGCGCTTTGTATAGATCAGAAGTTATGATGCAAATAGGATACATTTTCTTGTAAAAGAAACATGAATATGTTCGAGAACAAAAATTAGAATAAAATCGAGAAGGCGATGTGAGATACAGCGAGTGACACGACTTTCCTCAAAAATTTCTTCACGAAATAGAAATTTCTCTCCGAAATTCCAACCAAAATAACACCGGAATGGAGCAGATGCGTTTGAACATCTCTAGAAGAAGGATCTCATGATCATAGTTTAAATCACATGATACTCTCTTCTTCTTTCTCTCTTTTTTTCTCGCGCAGGAAACATTTCTTTTTTTTTTTATCCTTGAAAATAAAGGATTTATCTCTTTCTCTCAAGCGATCGAGATAAAAGCGTCGCTTTCCACTCGGTCGGAGAATAAAAGGTACAGGCCGCGAGCGAATATATCGCGAGGGGCAGTTTACTCGCTCATCCGGAAAAGTATAGACCAAAGATATGGGAAACGAAAAACGGACGGGAATTAATTTCGTGATTTTCTCGAGTCAGCATGAGCGGCGATGAGAGGGCGGGAGAACGGAAGTTTCCGCCGCGATTCGGAGAAACGGATGCTGATAAGCGTCGCTGATATCATCTCGCAGGAGACACATAAAAATTCATATGCTAATACACCTAATATCTGGCCGTAAAGAATAGGACTGAGCAAGAATAGACGAGTAGGACTCGCGAATTCATTTCAGAGATTACGCGACGTCGTAAATCACCCTCGAAATGGAAGAAGAAATCCACGTCTGGTCTAACTCGGCGCGGCACGAGCAAAGATACGGCACGAGGAGCATCAACAACGATAATATCGGCGTCTACCGAATGTAGGAAATGCGCAGCCGACGCTGCAGCGAGCGTGCAATCGAAAAGAGATTGATGAGCGACCGTGACGAGAAATGCGAAAGAGGAGGTAGGAACACGTCACGGAGTGACCGCTTCTCAGTTCGTGAGATATCGAAGAACGGGCAGACAATGTGAAGGCGAAACTTGATATACTAAGACGCATCAACGCGGAATATTGAGAAAAGGCTTTTGTTGTGTTTTACGTGCATCACGTTTCCTCGACTAGGATAGTTTAATTGCGACTTTGTCCACAAAATGTAAGGGTAAGATCTTCATCCTTACGCTATTTTCGTAACCTGCAGATGACAGAGAAGCCACTTACAACTTTCTGGCAACTTGCCAAACTTGTCCTTCCTCCTACATTAGTTTTTATGACGCGTGACGCTTCTACTTTGCTTAGATGTCTCATATTCTTTATGCAAGAGCGAACCAAAGTCGCCAAGACGGGCTGCCAATTTATTTACATTATTTCTTTACGTTCCTCGAGATACGTACGATATTTCTTAAGACAAAAACATAAGCGATACACGTGCATAGGTTAACAATGAAATAAGTGAAATATTTGTTATATTCCGAAAATGTTATTTCGTTATTACTACATACATAATTACTTCTGTGTGTAAGATTTTCGCTTAAAGCTTGTCCAAATGCAGCATATGGATACAACGACCGTGTTTTCTGTCTCTTGTTTGCCTCGTTCAACAAAGTGAGAGAACCATTTTATTCACAAATAGAAAAAAAATTAGCACATGATGCAAAAATATTTCAAATGCAAGGTATACTATTTAAAAGTAACGTTAAAAAAGTAGCAGAGTATGCTGCGACAGAAGCGAGCATTATGTAAGAAGAAATAAAAACTTCATTTCTTCGTAGCTTTTTACACACAAGACACAAATTTCTCGAACCGCACATTGTCTTAGATTTGAACGGTGGCAACAATTGAATATTTTACATTTGTCTTGATTTCTTCTCGTTCTCAGAGATACCAGTCCAAGTCTTAACTTTGCACCCAGCTCGCACGAATTTTTTCTTCTTTCTCTCTACCGATTCCTCGCACGATATTTTTCACGCTGCACCCAGCCTCTCCTCTCATCGGATCGCTATAAATCGCGCAACATTTCCGTTATGCAGCGACCCGAATGCATCGACGGAATCTGAATTCGACGTCTCACGAGGGACGGACCGATCGTCCTTATTGGAATTAAGACGAGAGATCGATATCCCATTCTAAATATCTGCCTCCCCGAAGGACACGAACCGTGCTGCGCTCGCGGCGTCTTGTTTTCTCTGTTATCGCATTTTCGAAACGTATTTACATTAGGAATTCCGAGGGCTCTCCCGCGATCGTAACTGAGCTTTGTAATTCCAAATGTTTACCTGGGAATTTACCCCTGTTACGGATATTGCACATTTGTTAAAGATGGCGCTACCAATTTCCAGAAGAAACACATGCAAGCGTCTTCCCTTGTTGAATTGACTGCCCGGAGAAGCTTCGGCTTTTCTCGTATTTAACAGGTATTTAAGTGTAATCCAATATCATTGTATCAAGCATAATCAATAATGGGGGTTTTTGCTATATTCAAGTCGCATTTTATTAACGATTGCATTTTGCGCAAGGCGATATTACTGCAGGAAGCAATACCCCGAGAAGAAAGGTTTTTTTTTTTGTTCGCTTTTCCTGCTTCCTCAGCTCGTCTCCTCGTCGCGAATCACAATCAAACCTCGACATAATTTTCTTCGCGAGTTTGCACGTGCGGTGACCCGAACGCGCCCAATTCGCTTTCCCCTTTGGCCGTCAACGTTTTAAAAGGCAAACATTCAAATATTTACAATTGCCGCGCGCTGCTCCTTGGATTAAAGTGTCTTTTCGACTTTCCGAAAGAGGACAATTGACTAGCTCCGCGTTATAACGCGAATGATCGAGACGTCGTTTTGCTTCGTTCCTTTGTACGTATGCCAGCGCGCCATGTTCCACGCGCATTGATCGCATACATCGAATTTGCGTTTTTTATTTCCTGCTTTCATAAAATGGCAAAAAAACGCCACGATACAGCTTGTTCGTGCTGCCAAATTCTTTTCTGAAAAATGTTTCCTTTTTAACATTACTTCGCAATATTTTCCGTTTAAGGATGTGATGTAACTCTTTGACATCTCGCCAATTTATAATAATTCAATTCTCAATTCCACTGGTACACTTTTTTATTTATATTGCACGGTAAAAATATACACTTTTTTTTAGTGTTATCGTTTTTGTCAAAGAAAATATTTATAAAAAACGAGAGAAATGTTATTTGAAAAAACATCATATATATTAAAATAAAAAATAAGTGAATATAGAAAAATAACAATCGTGATCGTAATGATAATAGATGATAATAACATGTTTTTGATGTTAAGAAATAAAATCTCATCAAAATAACGTTAATTTCCGATAATTTTCAAATAAATGTTCTAATTATACGATTAAGAGAAAACTCTGATTATTTGCAAGTTTACAAAATTTATAATTCATAAGTAAATTATGTAGATTTAAAGTAATAATTGCCCTCAATTTCTGTCATCTATAATCGCGTAGCAAAGCTTGAAACGGAAAAGTGAAGGGGAAGAACTAATATTCTCTCATTTCTGATTACTCCTTCAGACAATTTGAAAATCAGTTATTTACACGTCGATCAGATACTCTATTGAGTTTTCGTTTAATTTCCCCTAAGTTTTCTTTCCTTTAAAGGAAGAGAGGGAGAGAGAAAGAGAGAGAGAGAGAAGAAATAATCAAGAATATCTCGTAGAGGCAGTGAAAATGAAGACAAACAACCCATCACGACATCGCCTCATCAAATAAAACTGCACAGCAGGAGTTTTCCGATTTAATTAAAGGAATTTAAAGGCGGACCGCAGATAAAACTGCAGTTAATTATCAATCGTCCTGCGGCGAACGCCGGGATGTTCTCGCCATTTAAATTTCTCTGTTTTTTGTGCTGTCGAAGATACTAACAGCGCTGTTACCGATAGCATGAAATTGTATTTAAAGAAAATTTAATGCGCTTCGTTACTCCGTCTCCGAAATGATTTCGATCTCACTGTGTTAATTAAGCTGGCTAGAATAAATTTGTAGAGAGAATCAGGACGATGTACGTGAGAGCAATTTTTGTAATATGTTAACAAGAAAGCTCAAATAATTATGAATAAATTTAACGTAACAGAGTAAAATTTTATCTGCTGACCTCTCTCTCTCTCTCTCTCTCTCTCTCTCTCTCTCTCTCTTTCTCTCTCCTTTTTAATTTTTTTCACTATTATTTTATTATTATTTTATTATTGAGACAAAATGTATAAATGTGAAACATTTTATAATTAGACGTCTCAGTGTATGCAATATTTTTTCCTGACTTTACAAATAAATTACAAACCGTAATTTCCAGTAAAGGGTGTAAATAATTAATTATGTGCGTTTTAATTAAATTGTTAATTAGATATTGTGTTCGAGATGTCACGTTACACAAGTTGTATTTTTACTTAAAGATTGATGTTAAAACGAAACACCACGTAAAACTGCGCGTTGAAATGAAAGTTTTACTGTGCAAAAAGTATTTCTTCGAGAAAACTTTAGTACCCAGACTGCAGATTACAGAAATGTACCACGTCCAAGGATAGCGTCATCGGTTTGTCAGATGAAAAATATTTGCCGCAGGGTAGAATCCGCGTCTTCGCAAAGAGAACTCGCTATCCGTTCACTCCGCGAAGTATTACGCCGTTAGAATCGTAATTAGTTAGCGCGTCTTCTTGAGGGAAATGTTCAGAAAATTTTCAAATACGCACACAGCAAGGAGTACTTCAAAAATTAGTTCCCAAGCTAATCAAGGATCCTCGACTCTCCAAGCGAGAAACTTCGCACGACGAAATTAAAATCGATAGGCGATTTATTATGGCGTGTACCGAGGAAAAGTGATACTTTCTATAGATAAGAAGTGCTTAAAAATACCTTAAATGTTCCTCCAAATGGGTAGACGATTGGCGGCGAGTACAATATCTGCCTTCTCGATCTAGACGCGAAACTCTCGCTTCTCCAGCAATATAATATGAGAAAACTGAGCAGGAACACCGTTCTCGCCATTAGAAACTGATAGAACTAATGAAAGAAATATGTAATGCAATTTATTTCTAAATATATAATATATTTATAAATATATAATATATTTCAGGTTCTTTACATTGATCTAATGTGAATTACATATTATATTTGCTCACGCTTTTCTTTATGCACTACTCGTATATCAGTTTCAATAGTGACACGAATATACTCGAGAAAAATATAGTTTAAGCAACAGAAACGGGGAGTTTTGTACGCGGAGCAGTTTTCAATAACAGCTTTTTTCGGCGGTTTAGGTCAACAACTGCAGCACGTTCCCGTCAAAAAGCTGCACTATCTCCTCAGAGTTTCACATTTGTCATTTATTGCGTTGCTTTCATCCAAAAACTGGCCGGTTTTTTTTTTTTACACGAGAAACATTATTAGAATTGTCTCGTTATCCTAAACTGCGCCCTCATCATTTTTTGTCCCTTTGAAACGCGTAGCGACTCATTAAAAGTTCATATCGCATCATATTCGTTATGCGTACACAAATAGCAAAATAATATCATAGCGGCGGAGTATAATGCAATAAAAAAAAAATTTTTATTATTATTACGCATAGTCGTTTTGCTTCATTTTTGTTTAAACTTTATAGTCATATTATTCAAAGTTTCTACTGTTAATTAAGCAAATGATAATTGAATTATAAGTTCTTTTTATTTACGCATTTTTAATTATTGTATGCAAAAGAACACATCAATGCAACCGCAGCGCTGATTAAGAAAAAAAATAAGTGCGCGAGTATACTATATTTATATATAAATTATAAAAATACATTATAGCAACTAACAATCATATTATTCACACATTTGACTCTATTAAAGTTGTTTACCGATGACGTACTTCGCAAAATTAATCGCGAAAGAAACTCTTATTACTGAAGGTACGGTAAATAAAATTTAAAAAAATCGGCTTGTAATAATTTTTATATTTCACGACCGCCGTAACGTCACGCTCACCTGAATCCGATCCCGCTCGAGTCCACGGGGAATAAGAAGTGCAATAAGACGCACAAATGGAGGCACAAATATACCCTTAATCCCGAGCCGAAAAGCGCGGGCGATTCTTGAACCCGTGTTGTATTCTGCGGATAAAATGTACGCTGCCACTGTCAGGATGAATGAATTCGTATTCAGGTGTACCCTGCGGGTGGCCGGCATTAAATATAGCTACTTTTATCAAGGGTGCAATTTATGGGCGGCCTTTATGGCCCGCCCCGTATAAGTATCGCGTTGCCTTTGCACTTCGCGCCGCGGCGAGTAGCCGCCGAAAATGGAACTTCCCGCGGTAAATAACTCTAATGCTCGGCAACCGGAAAAGTTTTCTGGTATCGCCCGAAGGGAGACCGTCGTCGTCTCCGCGTTTTTCCCTTTGAGCTCACCTCGCGCCCCGAGTAATACGCCACGTCGCATCAAAACCTTACTTACGTTTATTTGCACGCGAATACGTAAATTCAAATCGCGTACCGTCTCGCGCAAAGAGTGAATCTTCTCACGTATTCCTTTAAAAGAGATTTACCAGAAAAATGGTAATCTTACATTTTCAGAGTTTCAGAGCGCTACTGATTCTGTTCCGACAACAAATGTAATTTGATGTAAGGAGTTTGACGAAACGCGCTACAATTAAACGACATATAAAACGAAGTGACAAGTTTGGTTAATCTTGAAAACAACATAAGAATATTATGAATTAGGACCTTAATCAAATTTGTAGCGAATTCGTAGCGACATGTGTTTCGTCTAATGCGAACGTACCTTTAATCCTACGACCGAGAGCGCAGTAAACTCGCTGCAGGAGTGGCGCATACGCACGCTTGTCTGACTTTAACCGGCCGTTTCTACTTGCCCCTTTCGGAACTCCCGTCGGCGCACGTGGCCCACCTTGTGGAAATTAACGTAAATTCGTAAAGCCGCACGAATTGCTTGCTCAGCGAGTCGACACCTGCGATGAATTATGGTCAAGCACGCTCAAATAACTTGGTGTTCGCAACCGGAGAGTCGCGACCGAAAGAAGCTCCAGGACATTCTTGAAATTAACGGTTAACGAATTCGGTCATTCCGTTCATTTAATAAAAGCAGATTAGGGATTTCTCTTACATCTGCATCACAAAAAAATTTGGTCTTGAAAATATATGTAATTTATACTGAAGTTCTCATGTATTTATTTTATTTGCAAATAATTATTGCAGAGTTTAAAAAAATTTATGTTTACGTTATTTGATCACATTAATGTACCTTTTTCAAATATATTTTACAAAAAAAATAAAATTCTCATTTTTAATTGAAAGTAACAAGAGATTTTTAATAAAAACTAGTCTACCAATGCAATATTAAATTGCATTGTTTTTCGCATAATATGTGACTCCCTTCGTTTCCTAATTACACGCATTCATATAATATTAAATTTTTTATATTTCATTGTTACAAACTTGGATTACTGTGAACGAATAAATCTTTTACCTAAATTATATTTTATCTACTTTCATTGAATTTAACGCCGCTTTTTTTGGATTTACAAACGTTGTGTAAGTGACATAATGTCAGATATAATTAATTATTGTTACGCAGATTACTTCATACATCCCTTTTTTTTCGCTCGACGTTTCAATTAAATCTTATCACTTCCACGTGTCAACGTGTATAACGTAACAACGCAAAATATGCTTCATAAAATTATATGGTGGTTAAAGTCAATGACAAGCCATACACACAATCTGAACAATGAAGAGATGAAAACGTGGAAAGTAGCAGTGCGATAACGTCGCGAGATAGATGGCAATCTCACCATTCCTTCTCGCTGCGAATGTTTGTCAGTTCTGCCTTTGTAATCATTGTTTGCAGAAAGTTGTCGCTACCTCTCCTCCAGGTGGAAATGCCCGCGACAAGTTCCGGATAAGAGGCATCGCGCGGAACAAGTTTTGGAACAGAAGAAGATTACACGTTCAGACTTTGAAACCTTGAGAAACGCAAAGGCAAAGAGGTCAGAGAAAGAGAAGGAGCGTAGGGCGTGTACCGATAGGAATGTAACGTACATGAGGAAGAAAGAGAGGGAAAGAAAGAGAGAAGCCAGATGAGATAAATGAAGATGGGGTCAAAAAGAAAGGAGGAGAGCGTAAATCGTTGGGACTAAATAGAGACGGAGGTCATTACTCTATGTCGAGGGTAAATCTCCGCGAGTTAATGACTTGCAAAGTTTTAATTGATGCGCTATAATGAAACTATGTAATGCGCCGCGCGAAATAACGCGAGTTAATCTTATTTCCGATATTTCACACTTGAGGTTTTCGGAACATCGGAGTTTCGAACGCGGACGAATAAAAATTAAAGGGGGAAACGGTTGAGTAGAGGAAATAAATGAAGATGGAAACGGAGACAAAGCGGTTGAGTGAAATTGGATAATATAAACTGGGGAAAAAGTCTATTCTTTCAGCAAGAAACACCGAGCAAGATGAATGTGTAGCTCACAATCCATCCTTTTCCTGAAAATTGTAACATATCGTTACCGGCGAATAGTTTATTGTTTAATTAATTAAACCACGTAATCCTCTAGCGCGTAATTCTATTGTAACATTATACTATTATCGCACATGTAACTGTTAATCCCAGGAGTGTAATACAATGTACGTTTAACACCAGGAACACGCGATCTCCGAAAACACAGAGGATACACGCAAAATTAAGCAACTATTCTCGCGTTTACGCGACAACTAATCTCACGTAAATTATCTTATCATATTTAATTAAAATTTTTTCCACAAATTTAGATTTCAAAATGGTAATAAAATGGTACGTTAGGGTTAAATCCCTTCGAGTAATATCATATGGAATTATTCCTTCTTAACGAAGATTTGGAGTCGTCACTTATCAAATTTCCAATTTTCAATACGACACATCTACATGACTGAGTCTGAAACGAAGATCCCGTTAAAGGGGAATTTCGCTTGAAATTAACTAAAGGATATGATCTCTTTATCTCCTGAAGCTTAGTCCGCAAACTAACTCGAAATCTATGAATCCTTCTAGACAAACACTCGCTAACAAAAATCGGCTTTGAATCTCGCGAGGGATAACGTTATGGGTTCACTTTCCGCCGATTCTAGGGCACTCGGTACACGTGCGCGGCCGACATGCGAAAGTGCGTGACTAGGCGTGCTCCATCATCATCCAACGCAAGAGTTACTGCTATCCGCTCCGCGGATCGTCTCTCGCAAGCGTGCACGAGGTTCCAGATACGTAACTTTTTCGATGATGCGAGACGCGGAAGGAAGAGACGTCGAAAGATATAGAGCACGTGAGAGGGCGGAAGAGGAAGGGAGGATAAGGCGGTAGCCACGGAGAACGATAGGTGATAAAGGGGCGAAGAGCCGGAGGGGATACACAGTATTTACGAATCCAGATAAAGAGCCCCTAGACACGTAGTGGAGAAGAAATCGAGCGTCGTATATCGCTCTTCAAACTATCTTACGGCGAGACCCGACAGCGAAATTTACTTAGCACCCTCACCATCCCTCGTTTCGCGAGGTTGCGACAGAACAGGTCACTCGATCGTCGCACCGAGCCAATAGACGTTATTCATAGTCATTTCTTGCGTAAGAGTTTCTTATGTACGTGTTATACAAGTATGTTCGTTCGTGCATGTATATAAGAAACTTTTATCAAAAAAACAAATAATAATATCGTCCTATGCATTATAAAAAAATGTATTAAATGTGAATCATGCGATAAATTCTAAAAATATATTTCTGAAAACACCTTATAATTAATTCGTTCGAATACAAAGGATTCTGTGTACGGCGGGGGCGGTACGCGCGTTCTCAAACGGTTTTAATTAAATAAATATATCGATTTTCTTGCATTTCACAAACGCAAATGTAAAAATGGAAGAATTGGAAATTGGAGAATATATTTAAAAATGGGAATATTTCTCGTACACATAATCATTTTTATATTTTATATCTATTATAAATGTTTAATTTTTTAGTGCTATAAATTTTTTAGTTTTGTTTTTCCAACTTAAATGAAATATCTACGCGAATGGATCAACACATGCTTTCACAAAAACAAGATAAATTGTTGCTGCTATATTTGAAACGCATTTTTTCGAATAAACTTTATTGGTTACGACCTGCTCGTTGGTTGAAAGTTCACCGTGCATGTTCGCATGAGCGCGCAGATCAAATGTACCTCAACAAAAATATTTCATCTATCTCATATCGTTCAAAAGAGCGCAATTTCATTTGAAGAACAGACTGTTCTACTTGACGTGTTAAAACTCTTCCTGAGCGTTGCAAAAGCGACATGCGTAGTTGCGCAAACGCGACGCGCGACAAAATTCGAATGCAGTCCTAATTCTGAAGGGAATGAAAACGGTGTTCGACGATTTGATTACTTAAGGAAATACAATCTCTGTAAATGATTCCAATGGCGACTCGATGCAATCGGGATACGTAAGGACGCAATCGCCGCCAGACCTACCCAGTCGTTCGGCTTCCTGATACAATTTGTTGGCGCTTCGGTGACTGGAATTAATCGCTACCGGCAAGTCCTCCGTGGGCCTGCGAAGAAGATTCAGATTAAATCGTTTCGAGAGAGTCTCGTCAAGCTATAGATTATTCAACCGCATCGAGAAGTTATCCAATAATTTCCGAAGTATTCTGTAATTTAAGTGCTCATTGTTTTGACAACTCGATCAGAGTTATCGTATTAATTTTATCTTTATTTAAAATACACAATATTTATACATCGGCATATTTTCCGATTAAGAATCAAAATTTTAATAATTATCGTATAATTTTTTTAAAGACGATTTTATCAATGTTTTAAAGAATGCACGTAATAAACAATACAAGAACGATTTTGCTAAAGTATCTAAAAATTTAGTTAGCTCTGAAAATAATTTTGTTGGACTATCAAAATTATCATAGGACGCTTAAGCCGCTAGAATATCAAATTGTTTTACATTGCTTATTATGCTTGAGCCTAATTATTTTGATGTCCAACAAAATTATTTTCAGATCTATATCTAGCTAAATTTTTAGATATTTCTTTCCGTGTACAGTTAGCGTGTACTATTATATAAAATTGTAATTTCTATTAATATTCAAAATTTCATATATAATATTCAATAAATCTCTAATCATTTGCGTAAAGTATGTCTTAATTTATCTCATCTCTCCCATACATTGATAATTATTAAACCGATCATGAATCTATAGACATCTCGGATATTCATCGGAAGTCTTAGAAATTTGCATGCTCGGCAATTAATGGCTCGTCGGCATTAATTTGTGAAATATACTTGACAACGAGGGCTTACCCGCGAAGTCTCTCGGGCACGGAGTGTATCGAGTGTTTCGTTATTTCGACAAGATTTCCGAGAGCCGGGGAGGATTAAAGACGTCAAGGAAGGAATAAGACGATGAACAAGACGATGCCCGACGAAAACCTGGGCGAAACACTTCCGTTGGAAACTTAATGTACGCGCCAGACTTAGTCGCGCAATTACCGCGCCGGTGTTAGCTCGGGTGCAATTTCCTTCGAACATACGCGGGCGTGGGCGCGTTTGGAATAGCAAATTCGTGGCCTCTGGTTACAGAACGGCTTGTAGCCGGCCGGCGAATATTTTACATGATGTAACAGCCATCTGCTACTCGACCGACGCTCAATTAGGATTCTGCCAAACGTGAGGTCGGATTTCACGGCCCGGACAGCTGCATGTATGCGCAGCCAATTGTGTCAAAACTGTAAGCTCTGTCTACATATATTCACGTTTCGACGAACCTTTTATGCGCTGTATTTTTGCTCAAATGGCAAAATCCGAAACTCCTCGACATAGTTTCGGCACGTGTCCAGATTTTTATAATATATCGCAGACACGCGAAAAACAAATCTCATTCACTCACAGCGATACAATCACGAAAATTAAATGGCTTTCTCCCGTGTCTGTATATTACATCATAGAACTGCTGTTTAATATACACGAAAAGAACGATTTTGCTGAAAGATCTAAAATTTTAGATCTGGATATGGACCAGAAAAGTAATTTTGTTAAACTATCAAAATAATTACGTGGAACACTCAGTTGCTACTTGTTAGAATATCAAAATTTTTTTGGAGCATTGCTCATTATTTTTAAGATTCCAACAAAATTATTTTGATGGTCCAACAAAATTATTTTCAGATCTGTATCCAGCAAAGTTTTAGATCCCTCAGCAAAATCTTCTTTCGGTGTATGTAAGAATTCATAATAAATATATATTTTTGTTTATTGAGAAAAAAAATTGTTTTACTTTAATTTTATATATAATCAATTATTTACAGTGATATCATAAAAAAAGAGATATATGTTGAGAAAAATAAAACTCGGTAAAACTTTGTCCCAGAAATCCCGATAGCCTATAAAGAGACAAACTTTAGTTTTACGGACTGCGAGAAGAATTCAACGGGATGTGAATTTCTGCTCTGCTAACCCTCATTTTACGTAAGATGTATATTTTCACACAAATATCTATCTGGCGGAGCTTCTACGTTATTTCTAACGAATCTGTCGGCCATTAGAAACTTCCAAGGGAATTCATTACTCTCTTCCCCAGCGATAAATCTCGTTTTCAGAAGTGCGCGGACGTGCATTGATCCCGCTTGCGGCGAGTCAAAGCGCGAGTATCAAAATGTCAGAATTGACTCACGTTAAAATTAGGTGGATCACTTCCCCGAGGACGTCCTGCTGGGTTCTGCGGAGGGGCGTTTCCGCGAGCTCGCAGATGGTCCTCAAAAGGCACTGCCTGCCGTCCTGCCAGCCGTGTCTAAAGAATCAACATTGAATCCTACTTTGTAACCGTTATTTCAACCGCCCGCTACATCCTCTTCTCCTTCATGCCACTTCGCTCTTATTCTAATCCAACGCTGAGATAATTTTATCAAAGTAACATGTCAGCGAAATCTTTCACAGACAGCAATACACTAGAAATATCAACTTTTTAACAAAAACGATTGCTTTCTGCACTGAATTCGCACAAAGCGTATCAATGTTATCATATGTTATCGCGACGTTTTTAGTCATAAGAAATAAAAAGATGAATTATGTATTTGATTTTGTAAAAAATAATAAATAAATGAATATCGTGGAAATAGCAAACGTTATGTATCAAAATTTCCTTTTACATTTACATGGTAAGAACGATTTTGCTAAGAGATCTAAAATTTTGCTGGATACAGATCTGAAAATAATTTTGTTGGAACATCAAAATAATTTTGTTAGAACCTTAAAAATAATCAGCAATGCTGTAAAAAATTTTGATATTCTTGCAACTAATTCGAGCGTTCTACATAATTATTTTGATAGTTCAACAAAATTGTTTTTTTAATTTATATCCAGCTAAAAATGTTGATCTTTCAACAAAATCGTTCTTTCCGTGTACCATTGTCAACGCAAAGTCAAGTGTGCGACAAAAGTATCTATACTTCGAAAAAACGTGCATTAGAATTATAAAAAAATTAATAATTTGCGTTTTATAACGTCTCTTGTCACGTCAAAGAAATGTGGTTAATCAAAAATTATTTTTCATGTATCTATGACAAACAATTCGAGATCTCGATGTGCGTTTATACTCTCGCTCAAACAATTCTATCATTATTACACGCGATTATTATTACTTCTCAGGACGAACGTCCTCGCCTAACGTCCCTGCAGCGTAGCCTGCATCCCAGCGGAGTAATTGCCTTATGTCCCAATTAATTTATGTTCGAGTCGCTGTCTTTACCCCTGTCGCCCTTTGATCCTACGAACGGATCCCCAACTTCCACTTACGTAGAGTGAAGGCGCGAGTGTAGACCGAAGGGAGACGCCCTTTTGTCGACGTTGAAAGTAGTTACAGAGTTGGCAGAATTTCACGCGATCTGGGCTTAATTGCCGCGTACACTTTTATGCTCCTTTTAATTTAATAACAGTATAATTGATGGTAGCGTTTCTAAAGCAAAAGACTCGAATTGTTCCTCTATAAAGAGTAAATGACGAACGTACACTTATTTGATTAAAAGAAAATCTCTCCATTAATAATTTATAGCGATTGCGCTATGATCTGCGCGTGATTTCAAAATAATAAATAAATTTTATTGACGTCTATCATCGGTTGTCAACAAATCGCGGGTTGCACAAATAGCATGAAATAATTTTGACATGTGATGAGAATTAAAAAAATGTTGACACTGAAAATGATTTTTGACAATCTCGACGACAAAACATTTCCGGAGCTTTGCCCAAAATGTGAATCATAGAAAAACAGCGTGTAGTTTGACCGAAATGTGATGATTTCAATAAGCGATCATCAGTATCAACCGATAGAGCAGCAGGAGTTAGAGTTAATTATTTAGACTTTATTAATATACCTATTTCGCGTCTGCCATGTTTCATGGGCAATTTTGCGCGATAATGCGCGGTATTTGTTCTTCCGATTCCAAAATTCAAATCTTCTCTTGACTGTCCATTGTGCAACCTCGGCACGACGAGGTAAAATTGCGCGCTTGTTCCATGAATCGTGTGTGTGTGTGCGTGTGTGTGTGTGTGTTTGTGAGGATGAACAAAAGAATAGCGGAAAGAGAATAATGAGAGCGACAACTCGTTCGTTCGGCCAATCTCGATGGCGCTATAAGTACCGCACAAATTGAAACCATTGATATATCCCTCGGGAGCTTTATTGATCGCCTCTCGTTTTCATTTTCTCGGCAAATTTAATTAATGCATACACAAGCGACCGGGTAAACGTTTCGTTATTTTCTCCTCGAATTTCCCGCTGAAGCTGCGAAGGAAAGTACGACGGTGCTCTTTAAGGGGAAATGTACGAGAGCGATTAGCACAACTTACTCGTCCAAGAGATTCTCAATGGCGACGTAAGTTTCCTGCAAATCGAGATCCCTGATGTGTCTCGCGGGAATTATCATCGGTTCGAGCTGCGACAAGTTCCACGGTAGATCGTAGTTGAGTTGAAATCCGCAGGAGAAGGCGATGCCGCCCCTTTTCGACATCGCCACCGGCATCGAGATACCCACAGTAAACTGTCGAGCAAATGTTTCGTGATTACATCTCGAGAAAAGCATTCAAATTGCGAGGTAAATGGTGTCTAACTGTCCGAAAATTTATTCATCTGTTTTCTTTTTAAAAAATTCTAAATTGAGCAATTTCTTTCCAAGCTAGAGATACTAAATATTACTTGAATTAAAAATTTAAAAATTTAAAATTAAGCTCTGAAGATTTTCTTCCCTTTCAAGTAAAATTATCGCAAGAAATTCTAATTAATACGAATGTTCTTCTCAGAAGAGAGACAGTAATTTATTTCTAGTTAAATTTACCAATTAGTCGACGTCTCGCAAATAAATATTTAGTGCGTCGACAACGTATTTTATTGAACGAACCGCGGACACAATTAAAAGCTCTTGTAACAATCCGTATGCGCAGCCAAATATCATTTTAATAGTTCGCATTCCATCAAAATGCTATTTCCTCCGGCTGTATATAGATGCACAATTTTTAATTGTATCAAAATCTGCAAATTTAAATAATTTGTAAAGCAAACTGATATGCAAAGCATTAGTGTTCAACGTAAGTTTACCATATATTTTAAACTCAATATAGATTCGAATTTATTACTCCTTTATTAAAGTTTTATTTGTCCTAAAAATAATTACAGAACAAAGAGCATCTTTAAAAAGTGCCCGCGACATTAATAAAATAAAAAGCTCTTGAATAATAATACAAAACTTTTTTTGAGGCTCAACCCTCAAACGATAAAAGTAAATGTTAACCCAGTAAATTTCTCTTTTGAAATAAAATACACGTATTATAAAAATCTACGATAAATCTTGAAGATACCTGAAGCAAGGTATTCTGGGGATACAGCAATATCGCCCGGCAACACCAAAAACTCGCCCAAAGGCCAACGGTCGAGAACACCCAAAAAAACAGCCGCGACATGGCGAACGCGTTGCAGTGTCGTCGCCGATGGAGCGTTGTCGGGAAGCGTGGCTTGTCGCGGGCTGTATCCGATATCCATTCCCCATTCTGTACCCAAGTAATTCGCGCCGGCCGCACGGCCATTGGATCGCCGGTCAACGAACCGTGGGCGAACGTTCTCTTGTCCCGGGACATCGCGATATTCGACGAGTTCGTGGGACCACGATAATGAGTCCTGGAGTCTCGCAGCCGGGGCGAACGCGCATGCCGCTATTTGCGTCCAGCAAAATGTACCAGATATTCGTTCGAAAATACGAGCGGTCGAAAACTTCGGTCGTTTCCCAGAGGTGGGCTTCGGAGTCTTCTGTTATATGGAATCTCTTCGTTGAACACTTTGAGATTATTGAGGTAGGAAATTGTAACACAGAATATTACTTTTCGCAGACGGAGGAAAATTAGAAGAGCAGGCATATTTATTTATTTAAATATTCGTAAAAGCGATACTCGCCACGGATTATCTTGTCAAAAGTTATTTCTTCGTGTACACGCGCGCATAAGGTTGCACGTATCCTCTTCCCTCGTGAAATATGTACTCCTCTAAAACATGTATCCTCTTCCCAAGAGAGTTACGAACGCCGCAAGTGGAACAAGTCGACGCTTCGGTTGACGTCTGAAAAAAAATAATCGCTCTTGCACTGTGCGCGACGAGGATAGGTGAAAATTCACTATGCGATCAAACGTAGCGGACGCACAAGCACGTGATGTACAAAAAGAAAACGATTTGTGTGAACAATGCACACAAGCTTGCATTAAGCCGGCGACATTGTGGCCGTCGAAGCGCCGGTCGAACGATTCATCGGCGTATCAGTTTAATCCCGGCAAGCGATAACGTTGTAAATCCAATAATTGCCCGTCTTACCTGTTAAGCAGCTTTAATTAATTCCGTTTCCATACCGGAGGCGGATTAACGGCCGAAGTTGAATTAAAATCTCATCTGGAGTAGAAGTCCGGCTCGCAGCAGCGTTTATTGCATCTTTCTAGTTTCCGTTTCCGGCATTATATTTATGTCATTAACAGCATTAGCGTCTATCATATCACTGCTAACAATTATTATTGTTAATCAATAATTCTAACGCCGCTGTTAAGTAAAGGTTTTATATACAGTAACGACGATTTTTTTTCAACAATTGTTAATAATATTCTTGCGGGATTATTCAGAATAATTCAGATCATAAGAACACACATGAAGACAGAAGAAACTCGATGTAGTATCGTTAATCGGAAATGATGGCGGCAGAAATCTCTGATCCGAGAAAACTGCTCCGAGAAAATTGCGCCCGCCGGAACTCGTAGAGGTAAAGCCTCGTTGATTGGAAATGCGCTGTTAAATTGAAACCTGTATCGGATCGATGCTCACTCAAGGGAAATAACAACCGCATCCTTTGTGCCCGGAAGTCGGAGACCGTGTCGATTTTAATAACATCGTGTCGCTAAGATAAGTGCCATAACGCTCCATTGAGCATCTCCGAATTAAATTTGCGGATCGATCACGAACAGAGATAGAAATAGAATATTCAATGTGTGCAATTTATGTATGCAATTATGGAACTTTGCGGAGTACATGTTTTCTTCTCTCCTTTTTCAATTCTAATTAAATTTTGATGAAAAAAAAATACCTTTTTTAAGAGAGAGATCCGCTTCTTTATCGCAAGCGCTTATCAACCTGTACCTGCACGTATTCGAGAATTACAAAATCATGGACAAATTGCGGGCTTGAGGATCAAGAGCGCGCAGTGCGAGTACCCGGATATCCTGGCTGCAATCGCCGCGGATGTCCATTATACAGATTGCGACGGATATTCGCGCTAGTTGGATATCCGTAGTTATACAGTCGCGCCGTAATCTCGCCGCGATTCGTTAAGATCTACGAGGCATGAAACATAGTTTATATGCGCGGTGGAATGTCGGTGTCGTCTAACAGTCGCATGAATTATGAACTACGCGCGCACGAGGGAATGTCACGAATATTCTAGGCAAATCCGCGGATGTCGCGGATGTTTGAATAATTGGATGATTTACGTTAATAAAAGACTTCTAAAGCAAAAAAAATTTTAATAGAAAACGCAAAGAAACGAGGATGAATGTTGCTTAAAAAAATTCGATTTACGGGGACTGATTTTAGAGAGAGATTACATCTCATCGCAAGTTATCCCGCGACACGAGATAACACGGAAATAATTTCGCTTGTAAGGTACGAGCTGTTCAGTTTTGATCCGGTTTCTCGTTACGAGACGCACTGGTCGGCATTTGCACATCACGCGAATCCGGAATCTGTCGCTGCGTTGTATGTGCTAGCGTTGCGCCATTTGCGCTTTCATGTGCAGTAATATACGAGCGATGTGCAAAGCCCTCAAAATGAGTTGGACGGACGATGCATGCAACAACTTCGTTTCGGCAACAAGCCCTTTGTAGACGCGAAAAAGGCGCAATATACATTCCGCACCGCCTACCTGTATGACGGACAAAACGACGGGGTAAAGTTAACCGAGTAAAAGGGATAAGCAATATCCCTTTATTCGTTTGCGTCCTGCAGACCACCGCCGATGGAAAAGATACGACGGAAGCGAGGATTGCACAGCCAGCTGAATTCCCTTTGTAATTTATTTCAAAAGATGATATACCGTTTAAAAGGAGAAGAGTTTGCATTAGTCCTTTGATAAACTCGAACTGACATTACGTCACTTGAGATCTGCCGTTCTTTTTACAGCCGCGTATATGTAATCGGTTTATTAAATAATATGTAGCACAGTAGAATGCATTGTTACGTAACGTATAATATGTTACGTAGATACAATACAAAATCTAAAATATTCGATTTTTAATCTTGATGAGATAAATGCAGTGAGCTTTCAATAGATTGCGTGTAATAAATGTGGATTCAGATAGTGGGTCTTTTTTTATTACAATTATCACTTATCGATTATCATTTATTTTCATTTTATTGTTTAATGAATAACTGCAACAATAGAGGAAGAGAAAGAGAGAGATTATATCGCATTGATTTAAAATTTTTGTATTTATGTATTCGGATGTTATTCGATGAATAAGAAGTAATTGATCATTGATAAAACTTCGCAATATGCTATCAATTTAGTAATAAGATGATTTATATTATTTAGTTTATGGATAAATAGGAATCCCTCCAATATTGGATCATACTGTTGGATATCGATTATCAATTAACAATAAAGCATTTTTCCAATATTATAAATGTAATATATATATTATTTACTCCTCTCCCCCATTTATCTTTTCAATTTTTATTTCAGTCAGTTTTTATCGGTATCGCTTATCAAGCTAATTTGGGAAAACTATATTGTTTACAATCGTAACTCTTGAAAATAAATTTGCTGATGTCCCGATGCTGACGTTCACTGAGGTGAAATCGATTTCAAACTGCTCAAACAATTTGTCTTTCAAACTTTTTTTCTTTAACTCTGTATACGCGATTTATTGACAATCGAGTTTGCCGAATTTTTCATTTCACATTCTCATAAAATTCTCAATGAAAGCACTCTCGACAGCACTCTCTTTAAGGGGATGAGTTTAGTTTCGACAAATCTCGCGGCGAGTAAGACAACACGCCGTCCCACAATGAACAAATAGTCTCCGTTGACGTTCACTGTCGACAATCGACCACGGTGTAACGCAGCGTCATTTAGCTCTTCATTCCCGCTTCCGGTCATTGAAAATACAATTTCAATTTCGGCGAAAAAAAGTCAATTCGACGGAAACGGGTCGCGGAGAAACGGACCAATTTTCATAACCGACACGAACGAGATGTGCGCCACGTAACTTTACATTCGCAGTTACGTGAGATGTCACGGAGCTCCCTCTTTCCTCTCCCTCGCGCCTGAAATTGATTCGCGAAAAGATGCGAGGTCGCCCGCGAATGGTCCATACGATAGCCGGAGCGAAGAAGACTTCATTTCGCGTCTGTCCTTCTTTCTCTCGATGGATTTACGCTGAATCGACAGAGAAATTTCAAGGATAAAACAGTGAAGAGGATGGAACAGAATTGGATATGCAATGATTAATTTATACGGTTCATCTGCGGGTTAGTTAGCTAAGCCTGAAAGCAAAGTTGAGTAAGGATTTGGAACAAATAACTGCAGTGATTTGCTTTAATTGGAGCTACTCGAATGAACGATTTATGATATTAACAGGCAAGTTCTTAGAGACGTTAGATTTGCTAAGACAGAAATAAATGTTGTTTGCGGTAGAATATCTAATAAATAAACACGTGCGATAAATACCGTGTCGCAAATTTAAATAAATCTGATTGCTTCTTAATATCTTAATATCTTAAAGTCCTTGGCTTTTGTTTGACAAGCGTCGATACGTATTACAAGTGAAGATGGCAATTCACCCGTCTGCACTGTGTCTGTGTACCAACGAATCTCTCCAACTGTCAATCAGGTGAATCGAATGATACCATCATATCCATGCAAATACTTTTGCTGACAAGCCAACTTGCAATCTCCACCCAATGTCAGGTAATGCTTCCTTCTGCAGGGTGAGGGGGAAGGAATATTGGCGTCAGATAGCGGATATCGTGGCAATAAATCGTTTCTATTCACTACCGTTCCAGACACAAGCATATCCTGTCGAATGAGAAGCACGAAAATGTCGCGAGATCTCGTAAAAACGCCAAAAATTCGACGAAGGAAAGCTAAACGTATCGACAATTTGAAAGGAAGCCGTAAATTCGTAGCATCGTTTTCCTAAAAAAAAAAATAAAAGTAAAAAATAATGGAAGTAAAAAAGTAAAATCTCTCTTCTCTCTTTCTTTTTTAGGAGATTTTTTTTTTTAAATTGTATAATCAGTTTGTTACTTATTATTATTTATAATTTATAGTATATAATTCGACGACTAGTTATATTAAATACATCTGTATAGATTGTTAATAAATAATAAAATTATTTAATAACAATTAGATGGATCGTTATTGATTGTCCGTAATTTGCAGTTTAAACTTTAAAAATATATATCTGATTGTCACGATTCTGATTGCAAATTACTATTTGTAATTAATGCTGCACCTGCCCATCTAGCTTTTTTCTTGATCTAAAAAAAATATTAAGTTTTATTGATATTAAAATACATACGTATACATATTGTCAAGCGAGTAAACAAAAGTGCATCGACGAACAATTTTTTAGTCGAAAATTCCGCACATCCTTTCCCTCCTAAGAAAACAAACTTTTCTCGTCAAATTTAACTTTTCCGGTTGTGGACGTCGCGCGAACTCGAGAATACTTCGTAACAACGTAGAAGCGAGCGACTATTATGCAAGCCGTGAAACGAATTCGCGGCCTGTACACAAGAAAAATGCACTCGTTTAGCGTTTCTGCGCAAAACGGTGCGTAAAAACGCGTGTTTACGAAGCTTCAAGGAAATGAGCTTCTCCCGATGTGGCGGGTGGGCGCGCGATGCGACATAATAAAACGTTATGGGAAAGAAATCGTTTCGCGCTGTAAAATGTTAAAGCGGTTTTCCAGCGATGTTGCAACAACCCCGAGATCCGGTTCCTTGATTGCAATATCCCGGACCACCCGGGAGTTAACGTAAAGAAAGTCTCGAAGTTCATTGCGACGATGTCACCTGAAATGTAAATAGGAGGTCGCGCTGCGAATCCATCGTGATTAAAGTTATTTTCGATAACAACGAGAAGAGGATATTTCTAGAAACACATATAAATGGCAAGCAAAGAAAATTTGTTCATTTCTTTCCTTCTGGTACTGGAACACGAGATGCGTAAATAATGGCTCAAGAAATATCTTTTAAACCTGAAAAAATACGAGAGTTAAGAATCTTAAATCATAAGTTCTGACGATATTAAACAACAATTATATAAAACATTACATTATAATAAATATCATATATTTTTAAGATTTAGAAGCTTCGCAAATTTCTCGTGAGTAATTAAGTTTTGAAACTCACATCCTTTCTCCCTTCAATCCGAGGATGCTGACAGTTACTGCGTTCTTTAGATGCTCCGGAAGTCAATGTTTCGAATATTTGCGATGTCCGGAAAGAGCCAAATTTGCTTGTTCTGACCAAACTAATATCTATTCATAATTAACTACGGTACGTCTATTATCTAATAATTAACCGGCAACCGCATACACCGCATATATAGATGCGAATGCGGTTGCAATACGCATTATTATGGGAATTATATCTGTATGCGCGTGCAAATATATAATATATAATAGTGCACGTAACCAAACAATCCATCGCGCAAATTAGTTTATGTGATACAAATAGACAAAGTGCGCGCTTTCGGAAGAGCTTCAGTATCATCTGCTAAGATTTGAAAATTTGTAAATTGGAAAATTTGGAAAATTCCCGATATTTTCCCGCTATTTTTCCTTCCATCGTTCTTCCGCACAAGGATTCAATTCCCGCACAATTAGGGGGGGAGAAAACGTCAAAGTAAATAATGTTGCCACGCAGCTCCGAAGGAACATAAAGAATCGCGATAGCCGACCCGTGAAAACTTTCGACGAGCTTTTCTTTCGGCTGATTATACGAGAATGCCTCGAAGTAACGGAAAAACCGCGATAAACTTGGCGAGGGGGCCGATCCTCCGCGAATGCCGAGGATTCTTTAATATCGAATGCCGGCATTCCACCCGCCGAAACTCCGTGTTTCTTACGCGCACTTTTAGGAAGATGAAACTCCGAATCGGAAAGGAGCGGAATGCCAATGGGGGAGAAACGGGGGAGGCGTAGGAAGGCGCTCTCACGACCTCCTCATCACCGAAACGACGAGAGCGGAGATGGATTATTCGTGAGGAATCTCGCTTTCGTGCGCGAGAAGCGGTAGTGTCGGAATTCAATTTTGTAATTGACAAATGTACGATACTTTCGCGCAAACCGAATGACACGGGCTGTTCAAGCGGAATAATTCGCAGATGCCTGTGTCACGCTTTCGTAAGAAAGACACTCTAGATGATCTCGATCGTCTCACGTGTACTTCGGAAAATCGTGTCCCCGCATCGAACTTCCGAACTTCCGTGATCCTGGCGTCTTAACGAAATCGTTCGGTGATCCGACATTTCAGCGATCTCTCGGGTTTCGGCCACGACGCAATTCTGCCGCTGCCCGTCGAGATTTCCATCCGATCATCTCACATGGTCAACGTGGAAAACACGTCGAGCACACTTCTGCGACATTCCGGATAAAGGGCGTGGCAGCCTGCGCCCTCCGTCTCGCCCAGTCGTTCAGCCGCTCGATATTCTTGATCCCCGTGCTCGTCGTACTCTTCCCGGGTGCTGGACGGCCTGGAAACCCATGGTATTCGCATACACGTGCGTACGTATGGTGTGGCTACCGCGCCATGAGAAATTATAACACGGCCGCGTTTCGTAAACGACGCCGGCGGAATAAAACGAAAATATTGGCGAGTCGCGGATGCGATTTATCGGAAAATCCCGGCGTGTGCTCGATCGCGATGTTTATTAAATACCGTCGCCGTCTACGCCGTGACATTGTGCTCGCGTGTAATTGACACTGCGCGTGGGCGACGGGGGCCGGCGTTTTATTGCGGCGCGGCTAATCGATTTTTCTCGCCGGCGACGCGGACGCCTGTTTCGAACAATTATCGATAAAGACATTCTTTCACATAAATATATATGGGATACACATAGGATATGTAATATTAACACATTGGACACTTTAGTGACGTATCTTTCAATGAGTATCACAGTCGATGTAGTCTCAGTGAAAATTGAAACCGAAACAATTAGTTAATATCGTATTATTGAAGTCCGATAAAACCGTTTTTTTTTTTTTGTCGATTAAAAAAGGAATCAGTGGCAATACAATTTTAAAGCACGTAAAATTCAAAGAGAAAGTTGTTTCTATTTAATTACAATATCCCAACTTATTTCACCTTTGTACCTACATCCGAGAAAAGATTTGCGTTTCGCGTCGCGACGTGAGATTCAAGTGTGATTCAATTTTCGCAAATAGCACGTGATTCGTTTACCTAAGGAAAGTCTGTACCAATTGTCCCAGCAACCCGTGATGGACGTCGAATGGGACGTAAGCGACTTCGCAAATGGCTCTGAGTAAACACTCTTTGCCGCCAAAGCCGTACATGGCCGCCACCTTTTCGAACATCCTGTAAAAGCTCCATCTGCTTCTGCTGGCTCTCGTGTAATACACTCCCGGTTCCGTGAAATCCGTGGCGTTGCTCGGCACGGTGTACAGCATTTTCGCAAACATGCCCACGATTACGCTCTCGCGATCCAGCTGCAGCGGAGTGCCCAGACCGAAGATCAGCTGCGAAAGCAGGAAACGGCATTCAAGCGGGGAATATAACGGTGTTCTCACCAGAGCGAGAAATCATTTCCACATCGCTTACCTTCGCTTCGCGATACACATTGTTACCGCATTCTCGTCAAACCGAATCTAACGGATCTATATTTCATAATTTTGTTTATTATACAGACGACATTATGTTTGATCAAAGAGGTAACTTTTGAATTCTTTGCTTCTCGATTACAAAGTTTCGTCTCAAATCAATAACTCTGTTAGGCACACAGAAAGGACGATTTTGCTGAGAGATCTAAAATTTTGCTGGATACAGATCTGAAAATAATTTTGTTGTTGGACCATCGAAATAATTTTGTTGGAATCTAAAAACAATGAGCAATGCTGCAAAATTTTGATATTCTAACAACTAATTTGAGCGTTCTATATAACTATTTTGATAGTTCAACAAAATTATTTTTCTGATCTGTATCCAGTTAAAATTTTAGATCTTTCTGCAAAACCGTTCCTTCCATGATGATTATCGTATCAACATGCTGATTATTGTCAGCTTCAAGCCGCGTCAAGAAAATGACACGCGGGCGTTTAATTATTCCCGCCGACGGATAATGTGTAGCGTTGTATATTGTAACGAGGGTGAATGCGATGATCGTGGCCGCATACACGTCGTGGATTCCGAATTCCGTGGATCGTACAAAGTTCGTCCAATTTCCGCGCCCCGACTCGCGCGAACCGTCCCTCGTACGAATTTCCGATAAAACCGCAAATTTCCGCGTAGAATTCGTTCCACCACCGTAGTATCTGAGTACGGCCTCGCTCAGAAGTGAGAGGTGGAAGGAGGTGGAAAATGCACGCCGAAGAAAAAAGGAGCCGACACGCAATAATTCTTTCGCCTCTTTCTCTCCCTCGCGGGGCGCAAACAATGCGCGCCCGAACCCGACATTATGCGCGAATAATTGATTGCAAGCGTATCGTACGAGCGTAATTCCGGCGCGGGTGTCTCTCGGTCGACGAAGGCCATTCCTTCGCGTTCGAAATATTTCAAGCTCTGAGAATTATGGCGCTTTCTTTCTTTCTCTTCGCCGATGGTTCTAAGCGACAGAAGCGAGGCTCTTTATTCTATTTCAAATAAAATAATTGATTGATTTACAATATTACATTTGAAGTACGAGAATTATAGGTATTTTCTCAAGCTTTGTGAGGATCTTAATATGAGATTCTAAACTTAATTTGCTGATTTATTCGCTCGTAAAATTAATGTAAAATTAATTCAAAATTCTTAGTAATTAGGTAACCCTTAATTACTACTCGCGAAAATTAAAGTAAGAAGTTTAATTGTTCTCGAATTAAAAAATCATGATGCTTTCTTCTCGTACATTTATTAAACACTTAAATGTGCCAGAGCTTCGGTAAAAATTCTGGCACATGCTTTCAATGATAATGTGCACGAATATTAAAACTTGTTTATCACACTGAAACTTAGAATGCAGTATTCTTCGCAATATTCTATTTTCCAACTTAAGTCATCGATCCAATCGTGCCTTCAATTAGTGTGATTAATGAATATTGCCTTCCTCCGCACGTCACAGAATCAGTAGTCCATCATTGGCTCGTGGACTATATCGATTTCGTTCGCCGACGGTCTCGGTGACACGACGTGTGTAAAAAAAAAAACCACCCAGAGCCTGTACGAGATCCGGGCTGAATCTCGTTAAACTGTCTTCGCCAGACGCGCCGTCGCGCCGAGATACGATCCTCCGTGGAAATTCTCGTGGTTTTATCGAAATTCATATGCGCGCCGGCATGTGTTGCGTCCACGAGGGCAACACATGCAACCGGCAACATCCTGTACATGTGCGGTCCCACGTCCGCGCAAACCTTTCCGTATCCAGCTGGAACGTCAGCTGTCATGGAAATTGAATGGACCACCGAAAGATCGGCATGCTGTACGCGCCGGAGTATCGGTACGGCCATCTAATAATTCTCCGTCGATGTCAACGCGCGGAAGGCGAATAATTACCCGAAATCCCATGTCGCCGAAAAACCGCCAAAAATATATTCGATCCTCTCGTGCTGGTCGATTTTCTTCGCATTCGTTCGCTCGCCCGTTCAAAGATCGGAATTGTCGAGGACGGTGGTGTTTGTGGAAAAAACACGCTGTCCGGAAAATTGGACGAACGCGACGAAGGATGGCATGCACGAAAACGTGTACCGTTTCGTTTTCGAACACGCACGGTTCCGACGGTATTTTCAATTATCCGAGTAGCAGAAGCTACGTCGATCTGTCGCAATAAACTCTAGAGTATAAATTAATTTTAACATTTTACATAAATTTTAATATTATATATATTTAACATTATATATATTATGTAGTATTATTTAATTGTTTTCTTCCTTTAATAATAAAATTCCGTGCGTGATTGTAAAATTACGACATTCTCACTGAACAATCAACAATTAGCACGCCAAACTCAATGACGCGATTTCAACCAGTTGATCAACCAATTACATACCAAAAGCACAGACGGATCGGGAAACGTGAGGCTCCTTCTCAGCCTATGTTGCTGCGCTGCCTTTGAGATTTCGTCGTGAGTGCCGTTCGCCCGCAGGCATCTCCCGATGTTGATCGATTGGCAGAACAGGAGGAGAGCAAGAACAATCGATCTGATCATTTTCTGGAGTACGTTTGCGACGTGACACGTGGGATTCCCCGGCGTCCGATTAAGCGACACCGAACTTCGAAGGCAGCGAAGACTGGATTGATTCGGTGGCATCGTTTCCGTCGCGGGGACCGTTAAACAACCCCCAATGCAAATGTTTGCGCCGGTTCCCCGGGAGTTACCGATGAATTGCCAGCGACGAGGTTTCGTGATTCGAGCCGTTCGTACATAACGTCGTTTACGCGATCCGGCGAGGAGCAATTCCCACCGACAACGCATAACGACCGAGCTCGTAACGCATCTCGTATCCGGACGCAGCTCGAACAAATATTTGAAATCAACGCGACGAGACGGCGCGACTATACAACGGGACCGCGCGAAATTGCGTGTAACGCGTCTCCGTTAATAAGTTAAGTTTGCGGACCGCGTCGTGTCGGTACACGGCAAAAGTTACGTCACGACGAGACCTCTTTGCACCTCTGTAGCATGTCATGTGAATTAAATGTACATCGCAATGCGAAATGGTGTAGTATGCGAAAGAGCAAATACGTGCTTGTCGCGTATCTCGGTGGAGCTGCTTTAATCATTCGTGTTAAGAGTTATGGCGCTACGAAATGCCCCATGATTAATCCAATTAAATTTCTTCGCTTATTTGCACTTGAAAAACATGATGACGCTAAAGAAGAGATTACGCGATAAGTATCATGTCAAATCTAATTCTAATAATTCTAATTTTATGTAAAGCATAAGAGAATTTGTTATTTTTGCTACAATTAATATTTACGAGTGAAATGAAGCATTTTTTTTAACGTATGAATATTAATATCTCAAATTTTATGCCAGCCTCGAATTTTGTATATTATGCATTGTAGAAAGACATTAAATTGCTTCGCCAAATTTTTCGCTTTGATTTACCATTGCCACCTTCTCCATTGAATTTTCAAAACTCTTGCTCAAATCCTTAAAAAAGTATTACAGTACTTATATATGTCCTCCTTCAAAAACATTATTTAAAAATTTTGAGAAATCTTTGCTTTAAATCTACCTCTTTCAGTCTTTCTTATTAAAACGTCACGGTCTAGTAATCATAAATTTTTTTACAACGTTTGCAAGTTCTCCCTTCTCTCTAAAAACCCGCGCCACTCCCGCGAATCTTATCTCAAGTTACCAAGAAGCAAGATGAGTTCGATGACTCCACAGTATACATCAGTGAGAAAAAATCTACATCGCGTCGGAGAACCGCGAAAAAAGAATTGCGTTTGCGCTCCATTTACAATATTACCCTACTATACTGTCGCACTAAAAATGAACAGATCGGCATTTCGCTGATAGCGTCACGGAAAAAAGTTTCCCTCGATAAAAATGGCAAAACCGTAGCTTGAGTCGCAAATCGAAGTCGCATTATGAAAAAAATGCGAGAGAAACGGAAAAGTCGGGCGAAAAGAAGCAATGAAGCAATATCTTTCTCTTCTGGCTTTAGCTTTCCGTATGGTGTCTTCAGTCGTAGGTACGAGCCGCTCTGGAGACCGTATTCCACGGAATAACAACAACGTTGGCCTCTTTCAGAACGACTTCCAAGAGTTTGCTACAATGGAATAAAAAGGTCAAAGGTAAACTCTCTTCTCGGTTGTATAGCCAAGAGAAAAAGTAGAGAAAGGCTTGTTTGTATTATACATACTTCATATACTTCATATTAATCGACTTCCACAAGGCAGTAAAGCAGGAATAAATGTTTTTCTGATTATTTTTCTGATACAAATTGTACGTCAAAATCAATAATTTTAAATTTAATTTTGAATTTGCTTTTTTGCAAGTAAAAGTAAAATCAATTTTTGCTTTTACTTCTCGCAGGTGCTGATATACCTTTCTTTTTTCCCGCGGCCGTAAGTTACAAAGAATCGTTCTAACTTTGGACGTCACGATCGACGATGGTGGATATCTCGCAGGCCTTTAAACGGATGATCCAGTAACGTAATAAAATCGTAGCGAAAATTTGTGCGAGGGTGAGACGGTCGGTTGGTCCTCGTTCGCAAAGAAAAATGGCTAGCGGGTAACAAGAAAGGCGAAGTTTCGTTTCGCCGCGGAAGGATTTCGAGCTCGCTCGTATCCTCGTAATCTCGCAACACTGTGGAATATCTTTGTAAGTCGGCACTAGTTCATGGTACCGTCGCTAAATTGAATCACGGCGACCGTACGATCTCGTAAAACTCACCCTCGTTATGTACACGGAATCGCCGTCGGCTGAATGCAAAACGTGTATTCGGCTAAACAACGTCCATTCGTCCACGAATTCTTGCTACGAAGAAAATGAAGATGCACCTCGATCATAAAAGTGAGCGAAACAAAAAGAGATTTAATCCTCGATGAAAATTTTTCGCGCTGCTCAGCGAGGATAAATTTTTTACATATGTTTGATTTTCTCACACTAAAAAATTTTGCTTGGACCATCAAAATAATTTTGTTGGAATCTTAAAAATAATAAGCGATGCTGCAAAAAATTTTAATATTCTAGCAACTGGTTTGAGCGTTCTACATAATTAATTTGATAGCTCAACAAAATTACTTTTCTAATCTGTATCCAGCTAAAATTTTAGATCTTTCAGCAAAATCGTTCTTTCCGTGCATCTCATGCCTGCATATCATCGCGAAAATTATACTGACATGTTAATGACGTGCAAATAAAAAAAAGAAGAAGAATGTATTGCAGAATTAAATCGTATCGCGGGAAAACCTCAGTTGAAGAACGGCAATCGTGCAAAGTATACGCTTTGACAGCGTGGCAGGGAACATTTCCGCGGCTTCGATCATTTCTCTTTATATTGGAAAAGGTCGGCTCGCGGGATACAATGCACAAAATCGACGGCGAACTAAAAATAAATGGTTACGTAACAGCGCGCGGGTATTTCTGAAACAAAAGAAGACATATGCGGGGTCAGTTTATCACACTGGTCAACAATAGCGGTATCGGAGGATCCATTTTCCATGGTAGTTGTACGTGCCGCTTAAAGCGAAAATTGAAAAAAATGCCCGCCGTTCAGCACCTTAGAAGTGACTTGAAGTGACAAAGTGCTTGGAAATCGAAAACGGAAAGGAAAATTCCTGTTTTAATTCTTTTAACGTTTCGCCATTTCGTCATAAAGCCTTTGCCTTACATAATTGTATACAGTCTGTTAACAATTGTCAGAATGTAATATTTTTCGTAATATCATAATTTCATCACACAATTGTTACTTGTTTACGTCTGTTATATATCATATATGTTGAACTTTTCGTCTCATTGTATTATATACATTTACTTATAGATTTCTGATTAGGCCTTGTAATAACTATCGCCATTTGCAAGCGCTTTCTAATCTACACTTGTAAATTCAAACTCTTATTTAATCAAAATTTGTAAGCTGCGTGCAATAAGGTTATTATTGTTATTATTATAACGGACAGATTCTTTAAACTTGATATAGATTGATAATAATCACTTTCACCATCAACTGTAATTTATGTTTGAATATTTTGGCAACTGTAACATGTTAAAACCGCTTTCCCGTTGCATCAGAAACTTGCTTGCTCGCTGATCGATATCTTTTTCCCCAGAGAAGGTAGTCAAAAGTTGATTCGTTTCCTCTTTGCCCCGACGACGGGCGAACAGGATATATACGCGAAGAGGGTGAGTTTTATTACGTCGTCTTGCGGAGTTGTAATTCAATTCCGCAGAATCCACGGTAGTACATGCGAACTAAGCCAATTGCCCTGTCTACTCGACAGAATCGAACGGTTCTAGTAGGCTACAGAACTAAACTGGCATTTAACGATTTTAATAAAAAATAGGAATTCGAAGACAATTCCTATCAATCAAATTCCCGTCCTAATCTCGAGACTTTTCCTTTCGAAAAAAAAAAGTTTCGAAGCGTCAAGAGTTTTCGATTCAACGGCAATCGAAAATAAAATGCTCTTCGCAAACTAGAACAATTGGTGTAACAATTTCTAGATAAAAAGGTATCATCGTGTTCCATAAATTCAGGTATCGGACGATAGATTGGAGACCACTTGAAAATATATACACGTAACGGAAATGATAGTAGATTCGCGGAAACGGCGTGGCAGCTCTCATTGTCGATTCTGTAGCGTCCGTGGCTTCTATATTATCGCCTCTAGGATATCCGCAACCTTGAACTCTCATATCGAAGGCCAACGACGCTTGTTATCTTTTTTCGCTGCACGATCGCATGGCAGTTCTCGAATCATCTGATCTTACTTTTCACGCGTTTATCTGTCTGAAATAACGTAATATCGAGATTTTTTATCTCGTTTTTTTTCGCGAAAGGTTGTTTTCACCTTATTCGAGATCATGTAATATTGAAATCTTGAGCTTTTAGAAAAGTCTGCTTCAAATACGATTGCTAAAAGTCGCGCTTTTGCATCTACAAACAGTATTAAAAAATTAAAATTAATTTTAAATTTAATTAAATATCGATTTACCTTGGCATTCAAAGATAATTTAATCACGGAAAGATCTATCGTTATTCCTAGGATTTTAAGACACGTACATAATGTACGCTGACACGATTCCTTTTTTAAACTCGTAAGTCACAAGCTCCGTCGCACAGTAGTGTTCATCTTGATATTACAAATATTAAGGAACAGGACAATGGGCAGAACGGAACTAAACGGATAAAGGAAGTGGCAGGAAGCACATGGAATCAAAGAAGTATGAAGGACGTGCTGTTTCCGAACGTGACGCAGTTATCGGATGTTATTGCCAATACTCTCGTTCGACAACAGGTGCATGCGAAGAGAAAATGGTCCGCTCGAAATTTATAGAAGTCGAGAAGACTGGTCACTAATCATGACGCGGTGCAATGAAGCTGTTATTAAAAAAGGATGCTTTGTTTGTGTCTCGAAATCTTTTCGGCAATTTCATTTCCCAATGTATCGCACGTTTCAAATATAAATAATAAAAATTATATCGTATTATATACAGCTTAGTTTTAATTATTATTTAATATATCATAAATATATTTTGTTTTGAAATAGACCGCGATAAATGTTTTTCTCATACAATTCGAAGGAAAATTGCCGATTCTGCTATCGCGATAAAAATTGCATGACACAAATCCTGTATAAATAGAAATAGTTATTGATTAAACACAAAGACGTAACGTTGAAATAAGATAACTTTTAGAATGACAGTTATTCTAATATCTCGGTAAAATAATCTAAGAGACTTTCCGCGCACTCCGGAAATAAATTGTCGCAGCTGTTGGCGTCTTGTTGACCTGCAATTTCAGCGGCACGGTATTCTTGATCGAAGGCATTTCTGAATGGCTCAGATGTGGTTGAAGGCCTGAAATATTTGTGTTATAAAAATGACTACAACTTTAAAACGCAATTCTTGCGAAGAAATATTGTGAAATAATATTATAAAAATATATACCGACAGCAAGACGCGCTTATTGTATTGCGCTTATCGTTCAATAAAATGAAGTATTGTTTCGCAATTGTTATAATACAAATATCAATTTAGAGCATACAATTGTCCGTTCATTCTGAATAAATGTGTCATAAGGTGCTCGTATGAGCCTAGATATGTCGTATAATACGGCCGTGCATAACACGAACTATTCACATTCCTAAGCCGCGACAATGGTACGGCAAATGTAGTTAATCGCGAAGCTGTTCCGGGCTTAGCTAAAGATTACTCTAAGAGACTACTTGCCGGATTAATGCTTACGTGAGGAAAATATGGGCGAGTTGTGCAGTCAGAGTATGGCTCCGTTTAAAAGGCACCGCCGCGGCTTCGCAAATGGTTTTCAAAAGGCAAGCTTTCCCCGAACGCGTGGACCCGAGGGCCGACTCGAGCATTTCGTAACATTCCCATCTGGATATCAAAGCCGCTTTATATCGAAAAAATAATAATAGAAACACAGGTAAAATATATACGCAAAGAAAATAGTACAAATAAATATAATATTAGGATTATTAAAAGAGAAAATAAAATATATGTATACTGCAAAACGTTGACGAATATGTTGCCTATCTTTTTTTAAAATATTCATCTCAGATTTCAAGTTTATTCATAAAATATCCAACAGATTATTTAGTACAACGATATCATTTTTATAATCGTAATATTTTTTAAAATATTTTTTTTTAATTAGTCAATTTATGTACGCGCTCAGAAATAATTTATAAATAAATACTTCCTTTTTTATATAATAGTCTTTCTCCAAGAAAGAAGCTCTATGGGCAGAATGTAATTTAAGCTTAAATGTAATATTACGTTTTTTAAATCATTACAATTTCTTGCTGCATCAGTATCGGTTAATATCTCGGAAAATATCCTCAAAGACCGTCAAGTATCTAAAGATCAAACGCCACAAGTCGTTATGAGTCCGATACAGCGTAAGAAGAGGTACGGTAAAAAAAAATAAGGGAGGATCCAGGCTAGGTTGGATTAACGAGATCAAAGCGAAGAGAGAGTCCTTCGATAAAGGAATAGGATTAACGTCCATTGTCCTAGGAGGTTGACGGGCCATGCAACAAAAGTAGACATATTAACATGTAAAGGGAAAGGACCCTCGCCTTATCCCGATATTAACCCTCATTCTTCGCTTCTCAAGTACGCTCGTTAGATTTCGAGGGACAGAATTGCACTCGAGATCCTCTCGATGTATCTTGTCAATGCTACTTTTTATGTAATATCTCACCGTTTTTTTGCTATCTAATCGTCTCCCTTTCAAATCGATGCGGTACACCTGAGAAGCAGAAGGAAAGGTGTAACTCATAAGTTCTACCTTTCGGAAACTTTCCTACGAAAGTCCAGAATGGTTAATGACCCTTAAGATAAACTTTCCAGATTGATAGTTTCCCTCCAATTAAGAGTCATTTGAGCGTGATCAATAATACAATCGATGATTTTGGATTTATTTCCTTTTGATTCTCAGGTGTGAAAATATATACAACGATCTTTAGAGTATCAATAGTTTTCGAATTATATTATTAATGTTTGTGTATGTAAGATATTTAATATGTTAATAATCTTAATAATCTTAACCTTCGATAAAAGAATTAAAATTATGGCATAAATAATTTGATATTCTGTAACAGAAATTTTCTATAACAGAAACTCAGATTAACACCGAGTTCAATAATGTGGGCAATGATTTCAAATGTTATTTTGTACGTGAGAATGTGTGAAGACTCTCTAAATGGGGAAAGGCTGTCACAACAACTTCAATTAATTCATACAGACTAAATGCTACGAATTAATCATTTGAATGATTCGAGATTATTTTATTCCCGGTGCAAGTCGAGCAGAAAGGCGCTCTGAATAGACAATAGCTTCAATTAATCTCATACGCCGTGCAAGCAAAGAACATGATACCTTTCGCATTTGGCAGAGAGCCGTCATTTCCATCAGGCTCGACATGGCGGTTGATCGATCTGTCATAGCGGACGTATGGATCCGTCAAGTACGAGGCGTTATAGGGCAGGTCGTAATTAAATTTTATCACGTAGCCGATAATCATGCTGACGTCAACTTCCATGGGTAAACCGAGGCCGAGGATAAACTGGAACGGTTTTCAAATATAGGAAGGTGTCATCGATCGCGTTTGCCACAACCAGAGATCGAATCACCCTCGTCCTTCCCTCTCGCCGCCCGCCCACCAGTGCCACCAGCGATCGAGGTTCAACCACACGAAATTAGATCGGAAAATGGATGTTCCAAAACTCTGTGATTCGAATAGCCGGCGATATCGCGAATCCTCCATCAAACGTGTCGCCCACCGTCGAGATTGCACAAAACGATCCGAACGACACGATAACAGGCCGATTTTATTTAACTTTTATTTAATTTCAAAATCAAGAGTGAACTTAGTTGTTGAAAACTTTTCGAACTCAATGAAAAATTGATGTGTTTCTCTGATACACTACACTGAGCAATCTCGATTATTATTGATTCTAATTTGATAAGAAAGATTTTGAAATATGTAGCACAATTAGTTTATCAAAGAAAAGCAAATCACGTATATTTAAAATACGCGACGATTGTAATGCTTATTAAAAATAAAAAGAAAGTAAATCCCAGTTACTTTTTTATTCAGCAATATCCCTTAACGGTCTTATTGAAATATCGATATAACCGCGATTTTTCATACGGCGGTTGGTTTGTTTAAGAATACTTTTGTGAACCTGTACATACCTGAGCTTTTGTCACAGCATAGTCTCTGGGCGGCGGAAACACCAGGTGTCTCTTATCGCGCGTAAACCAGCCACTACTTTCAGATAAAGTGGCGGCATAAATATCACGGAGGTAGACACACAGGATGGCTAGCGAAAACGTACGAAGGATTCGCATTCTTAAACACCATTGAGACTGACAATTTGGCTCTGCGGTCGAGGCGGTCGAACAAGCCAATTATCGCAATTAATGGCGCTGATTAGTCGGCCACCGCGAGTTAAGCGGATAATGAGCGGAAGCGCTTTGACTTCGCGAGATATGACATGAATATCATCTCGACGTAGTACATATATGAGAAATGGATTATTAAAGAGATACATAAAAGTATATAAAGATATATGTATTAAAGCTATACAAAAATTATATATAATTCTATCAATTTTCTCGAAAAATGTAAGAATTTTATTTATTTATATATATAATTATTATTAAAATTATTTATTTTATTTATTTAAATTTCATTTGATTAAATGCATAAAAACTTTTTTCCTTTCTTCCCTTCTCTCTCTTTCTTTCTCTTTCTGTTCACACGTATAAAAATGAATTCGAGCGTCGCGGCATCGTTGTGTCATCTCATTGCAGTCATTTGACACGACAGTTAATCTCGTAATCAATCTGAGCGGTGCTAATCGCTCTGAAAGGATTTTGATTACTGACAACTCAATAAATTTTACGCAAATAGCTCGTTCAGATGCGCATTCTCGCGTTTTAAGCGGAATCAATGTGGGATGCACCAAAGCAGAAAATCTTATGGATTTGAAGAACTGATATTAATAAGATTGGAGCGCGCGCGGAAGTTATAATTAATTTTGTTATAATTAATGCTGTATGAATAGAAATGCATTATTCAGTCTGATCCAGAAACAATGAATCAAGACCCGACGATGTTTGCAAGGAAAATTTGTAAGTATCCAAAAAGCATACGTACATTTTATTATATGCCGGATGTATTCGTAATAATCTAATTTAATTAAATTTAATAAACTTTTGTCTTATTTATGTATTGACTTTTGTAGCGATCTATAAAATTTAGACTTAACTCCTTATTTCTTTTTTTTACAAATCTACAATCGAATTTATAATTTTTAATCAAACATGAAAGAGTTTGAATATTTTTGCGATTTATTCGAACAACACCAAGTTTATATTCTTCGAACAATTTACAATGTTTCAGTGTACACCTTAACAGAATTCAAGACTTACAAAATAACGTTAGATATTTAAAAAAATGTGCTCCAAATTGCCTCATAAATCCATGGATGTAAATGTGAAAGCGATACTTCAAGGAAAATTTGTTTCTAATTTTTGTTAATAATCCAGTACAAAGGGATGAAAATGTAACTACAATGAGGTAACAAGGATTTCTTGAATAATAGATATTTAACGAACGAATGTTGGGGAATTGAATAGAAAAGCGTAAATTTGTGCAACTTCTTGTACAAACATGTAATAATATCCGTGACGCGTAATATGATTGTGTATTATGCGACGTTAGAATTTATGCTCGAAGCAATTCTCTCCCTGTGATTATACGACATGTTTGGATATAAATTTCCGTCGATGGATAGAGTATTGAAAAATGCTCGAGATTAAAGTTGCTCGAGATCGTGAAAAGCTCGCTATTTAAAAAACTGCGCTCGTCGACCCACTTTCGCAGCATCCTCTCGCCACGCCCCGCGAGCGATCGGGTCGACGATCGCTCGATCGTTAATATCGAAGCGGCTAGTAATAACAAGTGGCCGACAACACGCCTTCGCCGTTTTGCTCGATATTAAAAATGCTCGATGCCGATAATACGGTCGCCGCTCTGCCTGGCGTAAAGTGTACCCGAGCGAATGAATCGAGAAGAAACGGGAATGCGGAAAGCGGTGCGTCTGGCAGGGGTAGCGGCGAATCATTCCGACGTATGTACGTACACGACGCTCGCTCGTCTTTTCCTTCGCGTGAAGAAACTACTCCGAGTAATAGAAAGAGAAATATACAGATACGGGATATATAAATGCGGAATATTTCCCCTGCACATTTTCCCGTGGTTGATTGTGGTTGGTTGATACGACGATATCGGCTCGCCGGGACGCGTCAGGGGAGGGTATTCCGGGATAGAGTGGAAAAAGGTAACCAAGAAAACGTGGTTATGAAAGGTGATTATCGAAAAACTCGGTGTGCAAACCCGATGAGCTCGCCGCGGAAAACTATCTTCAATCCTCCGGTTTCTGTATCCGCGGGAAAGTTTAATGCCGCGCATTTCACAAACGGCATAGCTGAAAATCTCATAATAAGGAGGGAAAAGTAAGGCTCGATTCCACGGCAAACGATGTTGACAAGGATTATCCGTACTTATTTTTCCTACCTCTTAAATTCGACCGTCTCGCCCACATTCTCCAAAACTTTTACTGCTTACTCTTAATACACCGTTATTTTAATCTCGAATCTATTAACTGCAAAATGAAATAATGTAAAATGAAATTATTTTTGCAATTCATAAAAATAATTTTATAATCTTAAATTAGATTTTCTTCAAAGAGAGAGAGAGAGAGAGAAAAAGARAGAGAATATATATCTCACACATATATTTGTTCTCTTTTTATAATTTCTCAAGCCATATTTTTTTAAGAAATCTCTTTTTGCTAGATAATATAAATTTTGTCATTTTTTCTTAGAAGAGATACAATATATTTATGGATTTACTTTCTCTTTTATGGTAAAAAATAATCATAAATTTTTCAACCTGTCTGATATGTTTATAAATAATAATTTAATGACATGATATAATTTAATATATTTTAAATAAAATAATATTTATATAAAAAAATGAGATTGTATGTCATAAAATTCTACAACCTCAAATTGCTTATGTATGAATTTCGATAACGTATGTACAAAGAAATCAAACTTTATATTTGCGAATGTCACTGCATTTCGTTAATATCGAAACTAGATCGAAATTTTCACTTTTGGCATAGACAAGATTTATTTGCAAGAAGCTTACTGCTGTGCCAAATGCATCAGCGAACAGTGCCTAATATTTCCTCATAAGCAATCATATAAAATCCCATAATCGCAAGAAGAAAAGAAACTGGCTCGGTAAATACCCTCCTTGCCGCGCCGAACAAAAGAAAACGAATGGGAAGAAAAACGATTGAAACTTTTTCCAGCTTGAAACGTTTCCAGCGAGCTCTACTCCGAGGATCATTTATCTTTTCCCGATACAACGGAATATTCCCGACGCCTCAAACGTAAACGAAACGCGAGTCGAGGTTTTAAGCGGCGTTGGTTTTCGAGAGCAAAACTTAAAGTAAACTTTCTTGAACAAACCCTTCATGAAAGGCATCGCACATCGGTAAGCAACTTCGGAAAAAGATATTGCGTTACTTTAACAAGAAAATCTTTTATTACTACAGTTCATAACTACAGAAATATACAAGAAATATCGCAATTCTTCTAATTGTAAATTGCATATTAGCTAATCATTAAACTCTTCGACATTTAAATCTTGCTCTTGCCTTCTTGTTTAAATCTTCCTTTTTGCCTTCTTGAGAAACCAACTTCAAATTGTCCAAATTACGATGATGAAATCTGTGATTAACAGATCTGTTAATCGCAGATTTCATCATTGGCATTAATATTTTGAAGCAGTAAAAATCACTTAATGCATTTAAAAAATGCATTTCTTTTCCTCCTATAATAGTTTTAAGTTGCTGAGATATCATTTAATACAAATGTCAGATCCGCGAAGTGGTTCATAACGTCAGCCCTACCTGCAGTGCATCAATTTTTCATCGATTCGGCGTATATGCGCGGGATAAGTCGACAGACGTCTGTAATTTTGATTCTCTTTGCGCGATCCCTTTCGATCCCTTCCGCCGTCGCGCATGCACGTATGCAACGTCATCAAAGTCGCGCGATTAAAATTACAACGCTCTGCGGTCATCTCTGGTCAACTCCCGCACGGAGATTACAGTTGCCGTGCTTTTATTCCGCGGACATCTCTGCCAGGGAAAATGGCCAGTTTAAAACGACTCGGAGCTCATCGCATCAAAAATAACATCGGATTAACTCCAAGGGTCACGGATTTTTTCACGAGCTTCATGAGTGAGAACCTTCCAGCTCGGCATCGCGCTGACTAGATTTAAGGAATATTTCTCAGCCGGTTTTAATTAGAAGCAATCCGATTTTAACGCAAAGTTAAAAGTCATTAGAACGTGTTGTAATTTATATGTATAGCGTGTCATCGCGTTCTCAAAGAAATTCTACATAATTATTACGAGCGCGTTCACTTTATACATTTATTCTTCTGCCGCATTTCGCAAAATCAATATTCCTGGAAAAATTATATCCAAGTTGCTAGATTTTACTTTATAATGTATGAACTGACTAACTGAGAGCAGAGAAGTGAACTAAAAACAGCTGTCAGTATTTAATAAATCGTAAGCATACAGCGTTCTCCGAAGGCGACATTTGTTTTTAGCCTTATCGAAGATAACGCAAATGTTTAATTCACAAAAGGAACAGATCATCGCCAGTTCGGCTCGAAACCTGTGCTGAATTCAAGAATTATGAAAAAATTTCATTGAAGCATTAATCCGGCATAATTTATGAGCTGTCTATCTCTAACGAAGGGGGAAAAAACTCGCAAAACTCCGCTGAAGACTAACGCATCGCTTCATTCGTCGAAAAAGTAGATCGTCCTCTTTTTTCTCGCGCTGACCTAGTGGAAAAAAGGGAACGCGCGCAATGTAAAAGAAAGTTTCGTGAAAATTGCGGTTTTAACGAGAGGAACGACCGCGCCGACAAGGCCGGGAGAACTTTGTGAAGCAATCGCGAAAGGTGGACAGGTGGACGTCGTCATTTTACTTGGCAATTTCGTCGCGCTGCACCCTTTACGAAGTTTCCCTTATAAATTATGCAGGAGAGAATGGCTGCGCGTTTTTGCGAGAACTCGTTTATAGGCTCGCGGGTCCTCTTCGCCGGACAATAGCGATCCGAAGAGACTCCTATCCATTGGATTTTATTCACGTTATGTCAGCACGTTCGAAAGGAACGGAGGCAACGAATCCGCTTCAACCGCACTACGGTTTTTAAATACGCAATTCTGCGCACACGGAAAGACTGGTTTTGCTGAAAGATCTAAAATTTTTGCTGGATCAGATCAGAAAAGTAATTTTGTTGATCTATCAAAATAATTACGTAGAAACGCTCAAACTAGTTGCTAGACTAGCAAAATTTTTTGCACTAGTGCTCATTATTTCTAAGATTCCAACAAAATTATTTTGATGGTCCAATATAATTATTTTCAAATCTGTATCCAGCAAAATTTTAGGTCCTTCAGCAAAATCGTTCTTTCCATGCAAGCATTCGCGATGCGCACTCTGCGTTTTCTTTCGCGTTATTTTATATTAAAGGATATATTAAAAAATTACAAAAAAGGAACCAAAATTTTCGCAAACATTGTGCGGTAATAACTAAAAACGAAGAAAAAAGAACCAATTTTCACTTTTCTGGGAAAATAGAGTATAACAGTTCATAATCAATTTACTGTTAAACGAACTTTGCGTCAGAAGTTCAGAATAAAATTTGTTCTAAATTCCTCCTTCTGTTATTTTTAATCCTTAAAATATTACATTTTTAAAATTGAATTTTAGAATTAAAAAATCTACTGCAATAATAGCCTAACCTTCTTTCTCAAATAATTTGAAAAAAATTAATCCTTGAAATTGTGTTTTAGATTAATTTTTTAAGTTCTTTTAATAAATTATTGTCGCATACCAAATAGTAATTTACAACGAAAATTGCGTCGTCAGATTTAGATTACTTTTAATCGACGCTTACGATCAGTTGATCGAAACGGCGTAGAAAAACTCACTGAGCAAAAAATTCACGAAATTCACTGGAATAACTATTCAGATCAGACTGGTGAAGTGATCGAGCGAATTGTATTTGTATTCCCCGGATAAAGGTGCGCGCACATCTCCCGCGTGTATTTCTACCGATCTTCTCGACGTCATGGCACTCCCGCCGATTTGAGCAAGATTTCGTATTCCTCGCGGGCCGTCGACGGCGTCGGAAAACGCGCGTAACAGCTCCCAAAGGAGCCCATTGTCCTTTGTCGAATGGATTCACCGTGAATTCGCAAACGACGCGTATCGCAGAGCAAACCTCACCCGAACCGAGACGCCGATTCCAGCGTACAGAAATGCGTCGTATCGTGTAACTTATACGTGCGAATAGAAGGGAAAGGACGTGGGTCAAATGGAAGCGTCGTTTACGCTCGCGCGTAAATGTTGCGAAAAGAACGCAGCAACGAGGATCCATGCGAAGACTTTTCCACATTCGGCAGCGACTCTTAAGGAAAACGTCTCTTCTCGCGTTTATGATGATCGATGTGAAAAATGTAAGATCTGAGACCCTGTTACGTATGTCGTAAATGTTACGTATGTTAGAGACGCATTATGTCGTGTCAACATCAATATATTAAAAAGAGATATTAGATTTGATAAAAAATCTGGATTGTAGATAGAAAGATAAACGAATGAAACATTAAAAAGTCAGGATCTCATGAGATTTTACATTTGCTCTAACTTTTAATGCCTATTTTCAATACGTTCAACTAATTTATATATTTTTCTTATCTGGAAATTTGTTAACCATCTAGAAAGTGTAAATTAATTGTTCTATATTCGTTATATATAATAATTATGTCATAATAAATTAATCTTTTAAACAAATCTAATTTTCTCTCGCAGCTTAATCATAAATAAGACTTTTGACGTTGCTTATTGTTATTTTATGCCTTTCGAAATCTTTCGCTATTAACTCAACGCTAAACTTCTTCGCTCGTAAAAAGAGAGGTGACTACAGTGACGGTGACATTCTTCTCACGGTGCGTTAATGTTATGGGGATCGTAAAAGGAATATGTGACAACACAGTGGCGTCGAGTGACCCGTCGGCATTAGCGGCGCAGCAGTACGTGTTTCTATTGACTTCCCTCCGAGAAAACCGCGAACTGAGGGCAGGTTTCTTCCGGGCGAAAATGTGGAAAAACTCTGGACGCTGGAAGAGTCCTCGTAAAAAGGAGGAAACATCTGCGGTAAACAGCCATTTGGTCGTCGACACTGCAAAAGTACGGCTACCGTTAGCGAAAGGATGGAAAAAAAAGGAAGTGGACGTGTCGCTCAAATGAAATACCGTAAACTCGAAAATCGCGCGGTGCATTATAGGAGCGGTTTGCTCCGCGAAATAACGCTGGCTCAGGTTTTCATAAATAACGAACCTTCTGGCTCAGATACGGGAAGGTTTTTCACAATTTATATGAAACTTTCAGAATTCATGCCGCTTTCGAAACAGAAACCGTACGTATTCTGGCGCGCGAGATACTTTTCTTGAAATTTCCTCGTACCAATATTACCCTTCAAAAATATCATATACGGTTATTTTTATTTGTTGATTAGGTGGAGGAAAAGAAGAGACGTTATGCATACGTTGTTGGTTCCAGTTTGTTCACGTAGGCCAAATAGTTCGTCGCTCGCAATCGAAAAATCGGTGCCAAGATAAATTCGTTCTATCGGTGCAAAAAATTTCGTAGTAAAAATATTAGCTTCAAAGACAGAAATAAATGTGTGAAATTAAATAAAATAATAAGAAATAAAATTAAACCTATTCAAGTTTTACAGATCTGTCAACGACGACCTGATCGAATAGAGATAATTTAAATTACTAATAGTTTAATTACTTTGATCTTTGAAAATAAAAGTTTTTACATCTACGTGCTTCGAATAAGTGCACGATGAAAAATGAAAATGCATTGAATACTTCATCTCGAACTGCTCTCAATCGCGGCGGAAACAAGGCAATCACTGCTAAAAATTTCCAATAGCTCCAATCTCTGGCTGTCAATATTGTCATCGTGAAAGCAATCGCTAATAAAAAGAAATAATAACAATAAAACGGGAATAAAGATCTTTTGCCGGATAGCTGTGCATGCAAATTTTTTACATTATCACATTTTATCGATAGTTCCCAGGAATGCACCTCGAGGGCAGAAGATTTTTGTGGCCTTAATTTTTCTTTATTATTCACAGACACACACAGACACGATTGCGAGTTTCCCATAAATTGAATATATTCGTTATTTAAATTTGCCGCATTATGCGAAGTTTAAATAGATTCGTTTGCCGTCAATTAGCATTTTCACAGCGCAAAGCTATCATTAGTATTCTGTTCAAAAATACTGTGCGATAAACGAATGTATTGCAATGTATTGGTATTCTTGTTTATTTATATCACTATCTATATTTTACGTCTTACATGTATTATATTCAAGCAATCCTTATTTTTATTAAAATATTAGCATAGCAGTAAACTAAAATATAAACATAACAGGAAACTAAAATTTTTGTTACTAAAATTTTTATGACACTAAAAATTGTTTACAGCCGAATTTTTTTTCTGCGCATTTTTGTAAAATAGCAATCAATGCGAAGAATTCCTTCGCGAAGAATTACAGCTGCTTAATTTTATTAATTTTTGGGTTGCAGCACTTTTGAGTAAAAAGATGCTTTTTATTCTTAATTTTTCGCAAAGGATGCTTGGCACAATATCTTCCGTAAATATATTTCAAACGTATGCGAAGGAGATGCATATATTCACCCTAAAATCATCCCATTTCAATCTCTTCTATGAATATCTAATAAACGGATAATTAATCATCTCAAAGAGAGGACGGAAATTAATCACAACCCCATTAATATTCCGTTTATCCTTCAGTTACGTACGGATTAACACTTGATATCTGAAAATACTTAAAGACATATTCAACAGATATCCTTCGTGCAACAATATTTTTAGATAAGTTACATTCTCGTTCGTTAATCAAGCGATTGTAATTAAAAAAGGCAGGATGGTGGAAAAAATCGATGAAAACGATGGTTTAACAGTGGACGATCCTCGCAGCGTCACGCAATTCTCTTTATTAGATCTTTACAGCGACTCTCAGCAGAAGACTAATACGTTTACATCAATTAGTTCGCGCCCGTGCATAAATCCACCGTTTTATATCCCCGTGACGCTTATCTTTGTGGCGCGGAGATGCGAACGTTAATCGCGCCCCTTAAAAATACGTGACTTCGCATTCGTTGCGTTTCATTAAGCCGCATTCGCGCCGTCACCGCGCCGCGTTTAATTACCCGCGTCGCTTTCCCGCGATTCGCTGCGTATCATGCGCTTCATTATCGTCTCGTTCGTTATGCGCTCGCAATTTTTGCGCGCTTTCGTTCCGCGAGCGCGGAAAATCTCTCTTCGACGCGCGCGATGCAACGCGCATACACACAAAACGAGAGAGGGAAAATAAAAGCGAAATAAAACGAAGGGACATTAAAAACAAACGTAATCCATTATGTGGGATGGATGAGCTCATTTATATACGATTTAAGCTGACTCTACCTTCGCGTAATGCAAAGTCACTCTTTCGGCTCTCCCGTTGCCTCGTTGTCCCGTTGACAAAGTCTGATTGTAGGAGAGAGATCATAATTGCGTTTCAGCACGTAACCAAGAATCATGGACGATAGCCCGCCCTCCACGAGCAAATCTCAAAGCCCGAAAAGCACCTATGCAAATTTAATTAAACGCTTGGGGCGCGGGCCATTTCTTCGTGTCGAGAAACGTTAGGCTAATATTTACAACGGAGACGATAACACTGATAATCTGTCGCTACTTCGTATCACGTAAACGAGAAACGGGACACTTTCATATAAATTTACAGAATTAGAATTCATCACAGAACATTGAGAACTTGTGGAATATATATGTGGATTGATAGATGCATTTTTGCAATCAAGAGTATCAAGATCCATTCTATTTATCAAATATATTTATATAGATTCTATTTTCTTTCTAGATAGGAACAATTTTGCATAAAAATAATCTTAGCTTAATTGTATTCTTAAAAAACAATGTAATATCTAAATAATATAATAAATCTAAATTTATCTGTTTTTGAAAATAATGTTTATAATTCATTAGAAATCAAATTTCACATTTTAATAAAACTCTTATCAAGAAAAAACTAAATACACACAATTAAACAAAATAACATAAGTATTATAAAAAAAAATTTTAACACGGTATTAAAATACGGTTGCTTTGCAATTTTGCAATTTATTTCATCTCTAAAAAATCTATATTCTAAAATATAACGCAATCTCTGCAGAAGAATATTAAAAGCCTTAATCAGCACTTCAAACAAATCAAAATTGTAATCTGAGAAAATGGAGAATTAATTAATTACATGTGGAAAATTTATTTCAGTTTGAAATTTCCAATATTATAATATTTATCAAGAAAATTCACAAATTGAACTGATTCCATTTCATTATTATATCTTAAATAAATATTATCATTATTATGTTATTTTTAATATTAAGTCGCTTTTTTAATTCATATTTGTTGTTTAAATATTATTATACTTTTGAATATCAGGAAACAAAAATTGCAAAGTGATTGAAAGAAATTTGTTACTCGATGATTCGAATCGACAAATTCATGCGAGAAAACAAATTCCTTCATTCTAACATTTGTGATGATTTCAAGGTTCGTTGCAGTAATCGTAAAATTTTCGACGGATCAATATCCCGTTCGAGAAGATAGCGAGCTAAAGAATACAAAAAGATTTCCGTGTGCATGTCAGATTAACATTCGTCAGTCATAACTGTACAGACGTCTGCAGATCAGTTCTGCATGTCATGTAAGCGTGTCATGTAAAGTGATCTTTCGGTGACTGAAATCGGCGCAAAGTTTCTGAAGTCTACAGATTGAAACGGTTTCTGTGAATCCCAACTGCCATGCATTGCCAGCCAGAAAAAACTTTGTAAGTTTGACAATTCAATATTTATTTATTTTTTTAATCTAGCGCGTAAATACTAAACTAATAAACTTGGCTAATCTAATTTATTAAACTTCAGACAAGAAGAAAATGTAATTATCATGAAATATCGAAAAGAAAACGAGAACCCCTATGCAATTATATTACTTTTATATGTTACATGATATGATTTGCTTTGAATTTTCATTTTATGTCTCTAAACATACTTCTTAAATTGTAGACTTTTTGTATTCAATATGGCATTGATGTTGCACATTGTACTATCAAAGACGACAAACTCGGATTTCGCGGAAATTTTGCATCGGCCTATTAGAAGTCTAACATTTCCAGAAGATAGTAGTCTAGGTGTGAGTATACGTAAAAGTATTGTTAGCAACATTTTGTAATAATCGATTGTGCCAGTTACGCGCGATTGCTATAATTTTAATATATTTGACATATTTCAGTCATCTTTTTAAATATATATATTTTTCTTTTTTAAAACATCTTTTATTGTTTGTCCAAATCTTAATTTTGAGAGAGAAAAGATAAGACCTTGTTCTCTTAAAACTTTCCCAATCCTGAGATGAGTCCAATGCAGGAATGAAATCGCACGGCGATTAACGTTTCTTACAGATCTTCGTCGCTCTCGCGGTGCCGCTCGAGGATCCTCTGAATTCGATCGCGCTATCGTACTTCTTCTCGGCTGAGTATGATTTACCACCGAACATAACGTACTTCGAGCCTTGGATGGGGGTAAAAAGGAAGAAACGGAATATCGAGAGAACCACAATTTATCGAATTCTGGAAAGTAAATTTGAGAGGCAAGTTCGCAAACAAATAATTGCACGTTACGTGAACTTTCTAATTCTCTTCATAACATAATCCTTTCGCATCGCCTTACGATATTCATGTTTCATGATCCAAAATTCTGGGATCCGTCGTACGATGCGTACTTTGTCGAATTAAAAATATTCAATCCAACTGACTGCTAAATAATACTTTTCATTCATTTTTCCCTTCTTTGCATTCGTCGCATTTTAATTCCTGTACATGTTAATACTCTCGCATTATCTCATCATTCTCTCGTCATTTCTAGCGTCACTCTTCCACTTTCTACATCATCTCTTCTATTTTTCTTTATACATGTACCGAACTCTACTGCGTTTCATTTTATATTTTTCGCTGTTATCATTTTCTATTATTTGTAAATTACTCACTCTCTTTATGTTATTATTATCATCGTTGCTATGATATTTTTATTATTTTTATTATTATAATTGTTGCTATCATCATTGTATGTTAGAAGGCCTGCTCTAGAATGTTAATAAATCTCGCTCTATCTATCTATGTATCTATATATCTATTGTTAAATAATAATAAAGTTTAAAACTAAGTGAGTCGAGCTAACGAATTCCCTTTACAAATTTTTGGTCATCGCAAAACTTTGTTTCTATTTCCACATTTCGCGTCTCTGATCACGTCTGACTTCCTCTCCTGATGTTCGACGTACGAACGGCAAAATAGATCAAACCAGCTATCGTCGAACTAGTATGTCGTAAACGATCCAATTGGCATGCATGACGCTATAAAATCGATCGTTGCCATCGATTATCGCATCCGAATCGGCGTTGATCGCGCGGGAGAAGTTTCGTCGAGACGCTGCGGCAGCGAATAGAAGGGAAATCAGCGAAGAGATTCGAGGCGAATGCACTCCCGGCTCCATTTTACGAGCATTCAGGGCGTCTGGGAATTGCGTTACATTGCCCGACGCGGGTATACATAGGTACCTACGAATTACGTATGCGCATGAGCCTTCAATCCGGTATTTAGAGAATCGTAAAGCGCAAAGTAAACAGTTGTTGCTGCAACGACGAGCCAGATCTTCTCTCGTTCTCCTTCAACCTCCCTCGGATTCCTCGCCTCGCCTGAGTTTTCCTTGATTTTTCTCTCTCTGCCGTAGCTCCGGGTATTCCGGAAGGGAGTGTCTGCTGAGAGCAATCTGCGAGACCTCGGAGTTTCCGCTCCAACACAACGGGTTGATCGGCGACATCATGCACGTGATCTTCACGTAAGTTCTGTCGTTGACATTAACGATAACGGCCGAAACTTTATGATAAATTTATGACATTATTATCTACGTAGAGCAACACAGTTAAAATTATTCCTCTTTATATACCTGTTTTTGTTTCCAAATTATTACTCTTAAGATAGCGCGTAGATTACATGACGCTAGAGTGAAACAAGTTATTTCTTGTGTTTCAAAAGGATTCAGAAAGAAGCTGTGATGAACATTTGCGTTTAGAAAAAAATTTCATGAATTCTTGGCTGTTTTTTTTAAGATTATTACAGTAAGTTTTCAAAGCAAAGAAATAATTTCTTTAATAATCTCAATGTTTTCGTTATTCAGGAAAGAACTCATACATTAAATGATTTATGTTACAATGTTACAATGTTTTCAGATATAAAATCTCAATTATAAACTCGGTTGAATCTCCTCCCCCCGCGCGTTACACAGTAATTGTTCGTCGACGGACGCGTAACAGGCCAAAGAATGCAGAGTTTCCTCTCTTTTTGCAAAAAAGAAAAAAGGGGAAAGAAAGGAGGAATAAGAGCGCCGCTTGCGGGCCTCTTTTTTTCTTCCGGAAAACGCGGTGTTCCAAGGCGCTGCAAATTGGAGTAGATACGCGCCCGTAGAAAAGCAAATTTGGCTTCCTCGCAGCAACCCCCGCCTATCCTATAGAGATGTGCATCCGCTCGGCTCGGCCCCCTTCTCGCGGGCGAATAAGCTCTCCAGCCAAGAACGTAACGTATGAATAAAGTACACGAACCCGCGGGCGAAAACGACATTGTCGTCGTTGTCGACGTCGCACCCTGTGGCGAACGAATGAGAAGTCTCCCACGTACGGCGCACAATCGCATAATGCGTTGATGAATCGCGAACCGCGTCTACGAAACGACGTATGAGCGCCGAGAGCTCTTCTACTTCGTGTCCTATGTGCTTTTGTCGTATTATGTAAATGGCACACCTCTCGTTGCGAACGAACGCATGTAAATGAGTTGAAACTCGCCGAAGAACGCTTAAACTATTTCTCGTATAAAACATTTCACGGTTGAGTTCACGGTTGAGGCTCTTCGATCCCTCGGACATTATTCCTCCGTCTCTAGCTATTAGAGCGAGTTCTGCTAACGACCCTTCTCGGATCTGGGGCGGAAGATGCAGCGCGCGAGGTACACAAACGAAGGGAGAGGTACGATAGTCTCTTTAAGATTTTTGTATCCCGACACGAGATACGCAACCCCTCGCATCGTCGCGTTCCGACGGTGATAACGACAATGCGCGGCACCCCCCTCATCCGTGCAAGAACAGCGGCGGGGAAAAAAAGAAACGAACACAAAGAGAGCTCGTTTCGCGTCTTCGTTCTTAGCGCTGCTTGCTAACGCTGATGCATTATTACACCCGGCCCGGATGCAGCCTCATCTCTTTTTGACTATCAGAAGAAACGCGAAATGACGAGGGGATTCCGTGTCTCTTTCCGTAAACTGCCACGGGCTCGGAAAAGGTTCTTTCCGGCGAACCGCCGATCGCTACAAGTCACGAGAAACCAGAACGTTAAAATGAGACGAGCAAACGGCAAGAGAAATAATCCACCACGTCGGCATCTCTAATATCTCAATACAATATAGATAAACACTTTCCGTCGTTCGTGTTATAAAATTTCTCCGTCGCAGTTTGGAGAAAGAATTTGACGGGCTACGCCGCTTTTTGATTACTTTTTTCCGTTGAGCAAGAGATGCTGAATAACTTCATTCGATCTGGACGAAATAATGAAGTAGCGAAGTTATGCGCGGCGTCCTCAAATTTTAATAAAACTAGTAATAAACTTTTCGAAACGCCCGGCACTTCAGCGGACGGAGGTTGAAGAGCGCGGTGCGATATTCCAGGACGCGACCTGGGATGCATCCTCACTCCCGCGAACTCGGAAAAAACTCGCGAAACATCACCGTGAAAGGAAATATTTTTCATTCGGTTCGTTTCCAGCATGCAGGATATTCAAGATTTATCGTCTCTCATCGAGAAGAGGTACTCGCATACTCCTCCGGAGAGAGAGAGAGAGACAAGGGAGCGGGATTGCTAGAAACGGAGATCAAAAGGGCGGAGCGGAGAAAAGAGAGAATGAGGATGAAATAAAACTCCAATAAATCGATAGTAGTATCGCTGTAACAAAAGATGATATAAAAATTGGACCGGCGAGATCGGTTTTTTTCGAAATGACGATCACCATGCAAAATGCCAGTTGTTTTAGCCGTCGCGGCTGCCGCATTTCAAGTGAAAAATGGCAAGAGCGAATGGCTGAATAAAGGTCGTTCATATGATTATGAAAAAAATTCGTATCATTCCTTCATCTTATTATTCGCGGATATGAGGATGCGTTGAGGATTGAACGTGCACGTTCAGAGGCTTTCGGCAATTTCCCTGAATGTCGAAAGATCACGTTTTGGACGGAATCGAGATAAAAGCGTCTCAGACGAATGTTTTTAGATGAAACTCTCTAAAACCTTCGCGAACGTTTAGATTGCGAGTCAAAAGATAATAAATATTCATTTGCTTCTCTTACAAAAATCTTTATCGCGCCTTTAAACGAAAAAGAAGTTCCTTCCCTTAATGCTGAAAATCCCATAAATCCTTATGTAAGTACTGCAAGACAATAGGTTGCTGCGACTTAATTATATTAGAGAATGCTGTTTTCAGTCCAAGTTCTTCGAGACACGAGGGATTGCCGCGAGATGTTGTCGAGGCCGAGCTGGCCGGCCGCAATGGAAGCTGCTCCAAGTACCAACCGCAGTGCCCATTGGGACTCTTCGACCTGATTGGAGTCCTCGCGTGATCCCTGAAAAATCGTCGCCAAGTTTGCCACTTTCGCAAAGCAAACAGCCTAATTGCGCCGCCGTTGGAAACCTAGCCTTGGCGTCTGTTGGAAAAACTTCGGCGACGCCCACAAAGATTAAATGAAAATGTGGATCGATCGAGAACTTCGAAGACATCGAGCAACAACAAAATAGAGAATTAAATGAGAGAAATGATTTTGGATGCAGTGTGTTTTGAAGTGCATTATACTGTAAATAATATGTAAAAAAAGCGATTATGTTAAAACACAAATTTTCCTAAATAAAATATTGCTTGTATGATAATAACTTCTTTTCTCTCTTGCAACCCTCAACTAATTTTTCAAATTTAAATATATGTGATATTACTATTATATGCTACGTCGATAAGTCTTCTTTATAATCTCGTTTCGTATTCTCGCCAAAGATTTCATCGTGTGTATTCTTTTTACTCGTTACATCACGAAGTTATTAGATCCTCAAAGCTCCGCGCGGAAACCATTATTCTGCTCTCTCGTGACGATATAGCAAATCAAGAGTCCTACGGGTATATCCGTCGTTTATTCACAGTTTATTACCTAAGAACCTTCCGCGCAGCGCGGAGAATCGACGAGCTCCGTATTATCGAATTATCGCGAGGGATATTTATATACTCGCTCGTAATTGCCGTGTGATCGTAAATCTCAAATGGTCGAAGGATAAAAGTTATTACCACATTTCTCCAGCTTAGCTTCTGTATCTGCTCCTAAGCGAGGCCGCGTTAAAGTTAATTCAGTACAGGGAAAAATCTCGCTGAGAAAGAATTGTACGGCACGATAATATTATCGCGATAATATCGTCGCACAATTTTCTGATAAAAAACTGCGATATACGGGCGATTCAAATAAATTAATATTATAATTATTATGTGCTGTTAATTTATAATACTAATTATTATTAAATCTTAAGGTATCAGATATAGATAGAAAAAATTATCATACATAAAATCAATAAAATTAGAAATATACAAAAATAAGTAAATTTGTTAAAGATTTAAATATTAAACATTTTGCTAACATTTCCTGATGCTTTCTAGCATTCTCTAAGCATATAATAACGAGTCATTAAAGGTCAAACTCTTTCTGAAATTTTTGCGGGAACGATTTTCAAGTTAAAATGTTTTTAAATTTTCAATTCCCTCAGATTGTATCTCGGGAAGTTCATGAGAGAACTGCGTATTGGCCGAAATTTCGCGACAATAATTCAGGCGATAACTCGCGAAATAGAATTTCACGAGGAAATTCGACGAAAGTCCGAACCGCGCTGTAAAATTTCCGACTTTATACTCGAAGTTCCCGAAAATGCATTAAATTTTATAATCGCTATAGATAGAAAAGTCTAGGGAATTCTGACACCTACGAAAAGCAAAGCCGGGCATTTTACAGCGTCGAGTTCGCGGAAACTTTGGCTGTCTCATATAAAAAATTTAAAAGCAATACGCTCTTCTGCATGTGAATTGTTTAGGCGCAACGATATTCTTTGTCGGTACCCTGTCAATTTTTTTGCGTTATGAAGTTAGGTAATGAAATTGCTGTAATCCACAATCTTCTCTCGCGTAGATAGATGTATGACATAAAATATACATATTTATTTAATTCTCAAACTAAACCGATCATCTGAGATATTTAAGATCGGCCGGATAAGAACATTGCTATTTCTTATTTAATTTCCAATGATACAATATGAATACATTTGACTCATACACATTTTGGATAATAAATCACAATACGAAAACTACCTTTATGACGCGCGTTCGCATTGAAGATAGCGAAAGTTATGTAAAAATAGGGGCGCTCTTCTGTATGGACGCGCTCTTAGAAAATTCTCTACGTGTGCACTTGTCGAGAAAAACTTCGCGCCTCTTGAAAAGTTATGAAATCGTAAATGTTGCGCATGGAAAGAGAACATCTCCAGACATTCTTCCGTCTCCTCAATGTTTCTATCCCTGTCGATGTACCCCTGGCTAAGAGTACATCGTCTTCGAGCGAGTGAACGAATCTGATCTGCGCGGAAAATTTCCAGCGAACTCTCCGCCGAGCGTTAATCAAATCGCTAAATTCTGTTCGAATGGTTCGCAATGTGCATAAACGGACAATAATTTGAAATTAATCTCTTCTGATTCATTAGATATCGCAAATCTCTTCTCACTCTGTTGGCGATGATTCCATTTCGCATCGATTCTTTACATTCCAACTGCAGCGACGCAATGTTTGTAACAGTGTTGATAAGAATTGAATTACTTTCTGGATAAAACCAAAATGTTTGTCGTACTTAGACGAAAATGTGACGATATTATTTTTTAACATTTTGCTGATTATGAATATTATTAAAAATCGTTCATGAAATATATTTAGAAATGTTTACAATAAAATTGACATTTTATTTTTTGTATTGAATGTTATATCAATATTTTAACATCAGATATACCTAATTGTAAGAGAAAACTGAGAGTAAGATATCGAATGAAAAGTCGAGAGCATTTTTGTTTGGCCGTAAAGCTTTGCTAGGAAAAATTTATTCCAAGAAAATACATACGAATAAGAATAAAGTAAAATACTCTTGACAAAAGATAAAGGCAACGTCTGTTTTAAAAGAAAGGCAGAAGTTCGTTTTTCGTATATCTACGGCATTGGGAGAAGCGAATCATTGCTACTGGCTTTGTCATGTTGAGCTAAAAAGGCCCGTCTCGACATCTCATTATATTGAAGACTCCGTGAGAGAAAATAAAATTTGATTTTTGCAGTTCCTAAGATATGATTAAATTTACCAGCATTTTAAGACGTTTCTCGGATGAATTACGGTCCTTTCGCTTGGGAAACACATACATCGCGAAGCTATCTCATGTCCGGAATGATCGGTTCGAAAGAAAAAGGAAGAAATACGAACGGCATCGCTTTTCGTGCCGGAGATGAAATATGCTAAATAATCTTGACGGATGACTCACGTGAATATGATACGCGACAGACCACCATGGCTCACTTGTAGTTTCACATATTCATCTATATACATATAAGAAGACACCGACGTCCCAAGATAGCCCATCCTGAAGCAAATGTTCCGTCATCGTCCCGCACGATGAATGATGTTTGGCGAGACAAATGAGGTGCTCCTAAGAGTAATAGCGTCGCGGACAGGAAGTGTCCGCACATCTTCCCGTATATATATCCCGAAACGTTTCGGAAGTTCGGTCGTTCAAAAGACAGCTTCGACAGCTAATTGAAAAACTTGCGGCGCAGCGTGCGATGTAGATAAAGAGTAATGTGTCACTAGAAGTATGTCGACAAAACAATCGGAAGAAGGCTCCGATAATTGATTGTCGAGTAATTAATAAATCTTGGGCGGTTGGCACGTTATTGTGTCGTTGATATCTGGCTCGGTAAATGCTGCTATTTGACACTGTGAATATCTTGACGCTTATCTCACAGAAAGGAACTTGCCATTCATGCAGATATTACGTTATGATAAATTATGTAAGATAAACGTGTATTAGAGGCAAGTCCAGTTGTGTGCAAGAAATAATCGCGAGTTATTCTTATTGTGACGTTAGAAAACGCTCGTCTTTCTGACGATATGATTTAATTAATTAATGTTTCAAATTTTTTTTTTCATTAACTTTATTATATATCGCCGTTTTTATCTCTCAGATAGATACACGTTAATCACTTTCGCCATTCGACGTTTTTCTCGCCATAGAAGAAATAGGGAGAATAACGAATGGGGGAGAAATTGGATTGTGTTTGCGGAAAGGATATCTCGGTTCTTAAGTGTCGACAATGAACAAGAAACTCTCCCTTTTTAAGCCAAATACACACCTCACTGCACAGTTATACGAATAGCAAAAACAATTTCGTCTTAGTCAGTTTGTTAATATGATGTTGTAGTATGTTGTACTAATTGTAAGAAGTAAAGAAAACAAAGAAGAAAATCGATCGAATATGTCTTCGTTTCTTACGATATTTGACAAAACATCGTGATAAAATCAGAAAGAATCAAACAAGTACTCAGTCGACAATTATTGTTGTCTATACATTTAATTAAAATATAAAGAGATTTTCAGACTTAATTATTTCAGTAACAAATTGAAAAAAGTGTTAATTGTCTCTTGTAAACATCATGTCACAGATTACGTCACAAACAAATTTAATTTTGTTCTTCATTTCCTCAATTAAAGTTAGTCAATTTTATAATTAGTGGTCAGATAGATTTTCTCTTAATTTTTTAACGAACTGAAAAGAATACCAATTATACGCATCGATTTATCACTTATCTTTTACTCGCGACATCCAAGACTAACAGCGATTCAATGTTAAGCGACTGCAAAAGCAGTCTCTATCAATATACGCCATGGGACTCGAATGCGCTACCAGCTAAACGTAGACGAATATGCAAATTTCTCGTCAGATCCGATTTAAATGTGGCGCATCTCACGAACGACCGCATCTACATACAGTCCGGTGCTTTAAGGGTATCTCGCATTCATAGAGGAATGATACTCGTCTACGATGAGTGGTTTGTCGATCGTTGCTCGTGAATATAAAATGTTCAAATGACACGATTAACTACTCAAGCGAAAAAAATACGCTTTTTAGATATCCTGAAGAAATTCGGCGAATTTTTTCGCGCATAAGACGAGTTCTGTGTGTACCTATATGTATCTAGATATACCTCAGAACATATACGTTCACACAACATATACACGTATGGAATTCGCTCTATCTCTCTCGCGCGCAAGGAGATGCTGTGCTTATTGAAAGGAATCTCGTTTAAGGGATTGAGCGACAGCTGGAACGGAATCACGGAAGAGTGCAGTTAATCAATCTTCGGAAGCAGATAAGATGAATCGTTTGAGGGAAGCAATTGTTAGACGTCGTCGAGCAGACGCAATTAAATTATCGGCGATCTGAGGAATGCCGCTCGTCTGTCAGTGACAGCAATGCGAGGACAAGTTCGCAATATCGTGGGTGTGATTTCCCTTATCGCTTAACGCGATATCCAATTATGATATCGAATCAAATCGAATATCCGATGGAATGCTCTAATTGCCTCATCAAGAACCGCGTTAAATAATTTTAGCAGGTAAATAGCCTCCTCATTGACAAGCTCCTCGACACGTGTACCGGGCGGAGATTTGCTTACAGGGTCGGGAAATTCGCATACATAACTTTGACGCGTGAAAGTTCACGAAAGTGAGGATCATCGAGTGAATCGGCGCTACCAAGAGAAACCGAGGCTATCCCGAAGTTTCTTCTTCGAGCGAATCTCGATAAGGCGCTTATCTTGCCCCATCGCCTACGAGGACTATTATTGTTTAAATTATTTAAATGGCAAATCTCGCGAAAAAGCGCGGGAGTGCTACTCGCGCAGATAAAGCTACTTGTATACAAGTAGCTGATTCAAATTTTGAGCATGACGGAGATCGTTATCGCCTTTGCTAATCAGAGTTTCTCTGCCTTTGTCAATTCAATTTCCGTCACACTCGTCAACAACTTTGCCCCAGGAAAACAAAGTCATTGACATCGTCGAGGCTGATTTGCTTCGGAGAAAGACGGAGAAGATTAAAAAAAAACTTGATATCGAGATTAGAAGACGATTCCTGGCGTTTTAAAAAACAAAAGGACCTATTCGACTCCACTTCTAAGGTGCGGAAGTCGTTTTTCAATGTCGCGCATTCATCGCGCGCGAGCGATACACCCAGCGATATTATTTGACGGGTATTATTCGCGCGGCGCGAAAAGCCGGCCGGCGTGTCGCGGGAAAAGGGAAAACGCGTAATGACGAAGTCCCGCGTGATTAATATCCCGGAAGAACAAAAGTTCGGGCCCGCAAACTTTTCCTTGTTAAATATGGATACCGTCGCAAAAATCCACGCGCAATCCCCGCGCGCGATAATGGCGAGGACGCGCGATATATAACGACTCTCCCTTCATCCCCGCGGAGGCGTAGTGCCAACTAACGAGCCTGAAACTCAAGTCGAAGTCTCTTCGCGGGGACGGAGAGTGTTAGGAAAATGTCTCCGCGGGGTGTTAAGGGACTTTACCGCAGCGCGACGTGGAAAATGTACTTAGATTCGCGATACGCTATCACGGAATTCGTATCGCGGAGATGTAAGTGTGAATATAAAGTGGATACAGACCAGAATAATCCTTCTGAATTTCCGGGGAAACGTGTACGGCAAGAAGTTCAGACAGACTCATTAAGCTCGAGAAAGCGGTTGAAGCTTTGCTCGCAGCTTTTGCAAAATGCATAATAGTCATAAAATATTACAATTTGTGGAAATAAATAACTCTGTCGTTCCACATCGCTTGTAGCATTTGATGAAGGAACGATTAAAATTTTTTAAATAGAATCTCGGTTGTTTGGCCTTTATTAAAATTGTGATCATTCCTACCGTTCCCTTTTACACACAATTACTGTATTATTAAATTATTTTATTAAAATGTAATACGATGCGATGCTTGGGCCAATATATTTCACGTCGCGGAAGATATGATAAATCTCAACAAAACGAAGCGAGACTACATATCGAAATACTTGATCATTTCAGTAATTAATGCGAACAAAGAGGAGATTGATTTAAATGGGCTTGTTCCCTCACTCCGCCTATAATCTTTCGTTATATTTCACTAGAAGCTTTTTTCACGAAACTGCATCCAGTAGATTGCTACATAATTTACTAATCTCCCGAATGCTTCACAATTCACTAATTGAATTGTATTTATCGATTGACGAATTAAATTCGAAAAATGAAATTAATGCTAAATCGCGGTACTCTCTTCTCAAATTGGGAATAATGAATTAATTCTTTATATAATAATGTAATTTTTACGAGGAATTGTACCGATGGAGATATAAGAATAATAAATTATTATTAATTATTATTCAAATCTTAATGCAGCTGTTACTTTAATCAAAGAAAAACTTTACGAGAATGATATATTTAAATATAATTTCGCTGCATACAAGTTTTGTATGCAACAAACAAATTGCTGTATCACACAGCATCTTCGAAAATTTTCTAATTCCCCATCTCTCACTATTTTCCGAAAAAGACAGATTCCTCGCATGACACTGCATCACATCCGTCTTTCCACGGCGCTCGTGACTACCCAAAAAAGAATCGCAAGAACTCTGCAAAAGAGAACAAATGATTTTTTGCAAAATCGAATATGAAAAAGAAAGCTATAAGAGAAGAGAAGCGGGTTATCGATGGGAGATAACGCAACCTCATTTCGCATAGTGGATTCTTTGAATTCTTTGTCTTAGAAATTTCGCGATGATTGAGTACGTGTCACGTGTGTAAAAAAAGAACGTTAAAAAAATATTTTGCGCTAAGTTCTGCACTAGTCGCAACCTTAATTTGACTGACGGATCCTGATTGATGAATCCGGTATCTACTTCACTCTAGCAGGAATACCGGGGAAGGTCATCGTTTTCAATTCTCGACGTTATGCATCAATTTTTAAAGAAACTTCTTCGATCTTTCAGGAATATCAGATACGAAAACGAACGCAATAGAATAACGGATCGCGAGGAGCGGCGTCATTGTTATTGCCGCAAATGAAAATAAAGTGAGGAAGATCATGGAAGGGACATCCCCTAACCATATAGCTGCATTTCAATCTTCTCTTTTTTTCGCGGCATTTTTCCCAGCGAGATTGCGCATGTCGCGAACCGTCCGCAGATAGATTTCGTACGCGAGCGGAAAGCGACTGCCCCGTCGATGGAAGAGACAGGTCGGAAACGTCGGAGGATTTTGCGTCGAGGGAAGGAGAGGAAGACGGGGAGGCTTGATTGTGGCTCCCAGTCTCCGACGAGTCCGAGAGAAATTGCATTTCCTAGCCGCGTGCATCTGGCGAACCTCGCGTCATCTCGTTTAAACAAGCCGCGAGCGTCCCCGATGCTGTCCTCCATCAACCTCGTTCGCGTTGCACAGACCCTTTGCGCGAAAACTCCCCATTTTGCGAGAGCCTTAGCCGCGCCGTTCTGTGCGGACGCTTTGATTACAGTCCGGCAAATAATCCCGACCCTTTTCGGCGCTATGCAAGACGGAGTTCAAAACGAGGGAGAAAGAGCCAGCGAGAACGTTGCGCGCCAAACGAGGTTCCCGACTCGAAGCCTTTAATCCTTTTTCGTGTAATTTATCTTTCGCGACGCGTTTTCTCCCCTGCGGTTGTACTTGATTAATACGCCCGAGATGTAAAAAAAGCGAGATAACATAAAAAAAAGATATCTCGCGGGATCTCATAGATAGAATATACATTGATTATTTTACGTGAATATAAAAACGTAATAATGTAACGACAGATTTTTTATTCATTTTAAAAATATTATGTAAATTCTCTTTCATAAAAGTACTCAACCTCTCTGTATGTTATTATTAAATCATTATTCATTTTTCAAGAAATATAATGTAATTAATATATTCCTATATAAGTTATTATATAAAATTATATAATTTAGTATATTCTTTATACAAAATATTGTAATTATAACAATTTCATAAGATTCTTTTATCACACAAAACAATTTTAAAATAATATACTACTAAATATAATTGTAACTAAAATTCTAAGATAAAAAATAACCTAAATTTATTTTGTAAGTTATATTGTATGAATGATACATTTATCTAAAAATATCGATTGTATATAGCATTAAATCTTTTTATTTTAACATTTAAAATCATGCTATACAATTGTTTAAATATCATTATGTATCATTAAGGACATTAATTCTAAAAAATAAACTTAATAAAGCAACACACTCAATATCGTTAAGTACGCTACTTAATGCGTCTTCAATATCAAAGATTTCGACGTTTCCTCTTTTGAACAAGCTCGCGTTTTATCCAGGAGCAAGAAGGTCTTCGCGCTGAAAAGGCCCTTTTAAATCGGACAACTTTAAATTGCGATTCCAGTAGCTGCCGAGCGTCGAAGAAATGCACGTTTCTCAATAAGAGCATGATCGAGTAAAAAAGAAAAAAATCGCACCGTGTAAAAGATGCATGAGCTCGCAAAGAAGCACATGCATTTCAAATACAGACGATAAATATTTAAAATTAGTTTTTCTTTATATGAGAATTCTCTGAAAAATCATGTAAGAGATATTATTTTATAAAATCAAAATTTTATAAAAGATACGCTACATTTTTTTTAAGTAAAATTTGAAAATATGTCCAACTGATTTATATGTTAACCTGTTAATTTTTTTCCGTGCACCTATTCATATTAACCTAATTTATTTATTTAAGTGCTTTCTCCAGTTTCAGTCAAATCAGAGAATATATTTTAATAAAAAAATAATTGGTATGTTGCTCTTGCATAAAAGAACAAAATCAAAATTTCATAAAAATTACTCCCCAGAGTCTGAGTCTTATTGCTGTACTTTCAGAGAATGGTCCGAAAGTCTGAAAATGCTAAGTCACCTGAAAATTAGTGTCGTAATTAGTCCCAGTTTGGCAAAAAAGAATGACAAAGACAAAATTCGACAGCTCTATTGGCCGATTCCAATTCCCTAAGGTCGATTTACGACGAGGGAAATCGTATCTTTCTTGTTCCAAGGTATGTACTACGTATCCGATTAAGGGCTGACAAAGCTAATTTGACGAAGCACGCATTTGGGACTGTGCTAAAGGAGGACCAATGTGGGGGTTGATGAGAGAAGAGGGCGAGTTCTTAAAGGAGGAAAATATAGACTCGCCTTCCAGAAGTAAAAGACGAATTCTAAAGGAGACGGTAGGGAGAGCAGGAGACATCGATTGGGTCACTCGACTGAGCCGAAAGATCGCTCTTCAGGAACGCTCTTCAAGAATGCAATCCGGGAGCTCCAGGAAAAATCGCATAGGCACGTAGGGGATGCTGAAGCAGAGGAGGAATTGAAGTGACTAAACTCTGACGTGAGTTTTTCAGAAGATTCGGGAGAAAAGAGAAGGGCGTTTCCGGCGATGTAAACTCGGACGGACAATATTGTGCGCTCCAGTGATTCTCAGATTTAAGGCAAAAAAAGCTGTATTAAAGGCAAAAAGTCCAAAACAATATCTTAAAAAAGATAGCGTTGTCTTATATTAATTATCGTAAGGAATTAATTATGGAATATTACCGCGAATAATTCGCCCTATCTGATAATGTGATAATTTTAGAATAAATTTGAGAGAAAATTAATTTTACGGGATAATTACAAATGGTACGCGATGTTCCCAAACCGATTTCTCTTACGGAAAGAATAAGTCATTTTAAAAGAAAGTTCGCGATCATTTCCAAAGTTACCGAGTTTTCGAATTTAAATTAAAGTTCCAGTAGCTTTTGATCGAAGTTGCGATCTTTTGATTAATAATACGTTAGACCAGCGTTGTCGAGACTTCTGCTTAACGCTATCGAGGAAATAGTTTCCGAATTTTTTTCCCCACGAATGTCACGCATACTCATTGAATCCAGAAACTAATTACATTCCAACCTGGGACGAAAAAGCTGAAAGGAGAGCTTTTTCCGGTATTAATTAACGTGAAGTTATCGGTTCCGCATGCCAATTTGAGAATATCCACCAGATTTTTCAGGTTACATGCTCCATCCATGATATTTAATATCTTTTATATATATAGAATTTATATATATAGAATATTCCGTCACTTTGACGCTACGTGGTAGATATTCCAACTGATCTGACAGAATCAAATTGATCTTGCTATATATATCAGACGCCCATTACACATGATACGTAATGAGCGATATTAACGCGTTTATACTTAATACAAATTAATAAAGATCTTATACATAATGTGAAAAAGTATTGGAATCTTATTTCGTAATATATCCTGAAAATCTTCGAAAATAAAAAAGAATATTTTTCTTTACAGCTATTCGCGCCGAAACGTTTAATGCTTTTATAATGGTGTCGAATCAGCGCGAAATAACCGCGCAGAATTTACGTGTCGATCTGCCGTCTTTATATGGGATTTTCCGAACGGAAATTGGAAGCAGATTCTGAAATACGCAACCGCGATGGGAAAGGTCGAAATGACATTGCTCGGCGAACGAGAAACTCGAGAAAGCCGTTTCCTCCGTCCACGTGTGCGATGCAATTCGCGATCGTGGATAGACGACAAATAATCGAAGAAATGACATATATATCGGAAATATAAAAAGATCACAATTAAAATATAAAATTGTAAAATTTGCAACGAATGCGACAAATTCTCGACAGCGACAACAGATCGACTTTAAACTGATCAAGTAGATAAAAATAATTTGTCAATAATCTGGTATCGAAGAAATCTATAAAATCATTGATTTGCCTCAAAATTATTATATATTATTGTATGCGTCTTTGTCACAAAACTCCATTTCTAATTTTATTTACATTGTAAATTAAATAATGATAAAATTGATATCGACTGATCATCAGCTTTAATCACCGCGTCAAATTAATCGCGCCTGCAATTTCATTATGAGAATCTCTCTCCGGACTCCGATAAGGTGGCAGACGAACACTTTTTCTTGAAAGACGAACAGACAGGGCGCAGATCCGTGGTAATCTTGTCGTTTAACTCGATTAATCCCCCGGTCATCGATCTTAACGATCGAGACACAAGCTATGGGATCTCTCGACAGACTAGACATCACGAAGAATTGTCCGCCACAATCGATTGTTCGGGCCGATTCGAGAGTTGGCAGAGATCACGAATAATAATGGTCGACGCTGGGATTCTTAAGACTAGCCGCGACAGACGAATGGATTTCAAGGATGAAAAGGAACCGAACGAGAATTGCCACGGATAATGCAGCTTTCCTATGCGAACGGATTAATTTCTCTAAAGGAGAATGGAAGAAGAGAGAGACACGTGAGTTCCATTCAAAATTAAAGATTAATGTGAAAATTTTTTTACATGTGGTATTTTATTGCTCGTCAATGTTTGCGTGTCCTATGAATATCAAAAAAGATTCGCAGAATTGCATTCAACTTGATGCATTAATGTTAGCGCAAAATTTTCTGCAAACAGAATGTGTGCGCCGATAGCAACTTGGAATTCGAGCGCCAAAGAGCAACAAACAAAAATCAACGCGCGACGCATAGCTGCAAGCGAAGTATATCGCGTGCAAAAATGCAGAATTCAATCGATAGTACATCGATTTGGGATTATTCGAAATAAAATCCATTTTCAGGTCATATTTTATACATCGCGTGCGCCTCTCCGTAAATCTTTTATCGTCTCCTTAGGAGAGAAAATTCAGGGATGAAATGGGAGCAAGAATCTCTTATTATCACGTGGTTGTAAAATTCTCCTTGACAACACAGACGTGATCAAAGCAATCAAGATAAAATTCTAAAATTCTAATTAATAAAATTCTAATTTTTAAAAATCAATCTTAAAACTCAATCAATCTTAAAACTCACTTTAAATGGCGTTCGATAAATTCGCGGCAATCAGACATTTCCGAATATCCAAAATATCGTTCGCTATTCAATTGCACTTTATGCTTCAGGTTAATCGAATTTCTTTTTGCTCATTAGAGATTCTGCAATCAGACATGCAAGGGATCGGAGATATCTCCGCGCGCTGAGATGACATCAAACGCGTAATCAGACGGCACGCGTGTTCCACATATTTTCCCTGGCAAAACGAATCCCGAGGAATCTCGACTTCCTTCCCGTCTTTTCCGAGCGGCGCGGCAATTTCCTTGGATAATAACCTCATCCGCCTGGCCCGCCTTCGGAAATTATTCGATCTCGTCGGTCGCTGTTTGCCGCCCGAATAAATGCTTACCCTACACTTTTGGCGCCCCGCTAGCGCGTTTCCGCCGCACCCCCTTGCGATTCGAAACGTTTCGCTGAGCCGATGGGGCGCAGCAAGGGCGGATCGGAACGTCCTTGTACGTGGCTGGCAAGGTAGATGGTACGATGTTAACTCGCGGTGCACGGAATCGGGTTAATCGATTTCCGGGTAACGTACAGGCACGAGACACACGTGCGACACGTACGCGCGCCTACAGGCGCCTACAAGGGAAGACGAGGGAGAGAGAGGAAGAGCGGAAGAAAGGAAAAGAGAGGCGCTCGTTTGAACATACCGAGACCGACGCGAACAATATCACGCGCCGCGATAAAAAGAGCAACAAGATGAACGATGCTCCAATTTGTAGTTCACATAAGAAGAAAACTTGCTACGAAAAATGTATACGTATGTATGTAACGTCAAAAGACTCTTTCAATATGTTGCTGCGTAAAAAGAAATGCCAATCGAATCGTAATTATCGATTAATGTCAAGGTATTATATTATTCTCCGTGATTCAAATAATACGCCACCCTCTCCGTTCCTTATTTCTACGATGATTATTCATGAGGACGAGTTTCGTGACCGCGTTAATTCTCGTTAAATTCTAAGTCGCCAAACCTGACTACCGGTGCGGCAAGTAAAGCTCATAATCGTCTCGCTTCTCGTGTCGCTCAAAGCCGAGCGTCGAACTTGGGTCAAAGTGGAGAACGAAACTCGTCCGACGTGGCCCGGAGCGGTGGCCGAGGGAGACGCGCGCGATGGCAGGTAGATAGCTAAAGAAGAAAGTGGTGGTTTCCGGACAGTATTTAATGCGGTTGCGCCCGTTTGCGGCCGTTGACAGCGCCGAGTCGGGGCTCCGGGGCGCGGTCTCTTATGCAATGTAATTCCGATGCAAATCTGTCTGTTGAACTTTTCACCCGCGTTACATCGCGTCGCGCCGGTCTGCGGTCGTGTGCTGGTACTCCGGTACTTCGTATATAATAAACCGGGTATTATTTTCTCTTCGAAGCGAGGCTGGCGAATATCGCAAACTGTGCGTCCAAATACTGCAATTCGTAGCTTATCTATTTGCGTTACGATTTGTTGAATTGGTCGAACGGTTGAGCCACAGTGACTCTGATTAGTTGAATTTAAATAAGGTTAATTGTATTCTATTGTCTATCGCTAATTTATTATCAGATTATCTACTTACGTTTAATAATATTTTGAATATTTATTTAGTTATAATTATATATATTATTTTCTATTATTCATACAAATTAATAATTCAGCTTGTGTAAATATATCTTAATAGTCGATAATTTTATATAAAAAAATATGTCATTTCATCGTTACTTAGTAATTGCACTACTTATTTTACTAAAAGGAAGTAAAAGCATCCCGCCGTCCTTGACTCGTACGACATTAATCTAATATAAAATTCTAATTCCCATTTTCGCCGTAACATCAATTTTCATAATAATGTAACATGTCGGTACTTTTACTTCGTTTAATATTTTCGCGACAATCATTTCCTTGAGATATTCGAACTATGCGATGTTATCGAAATGAAGTGAATAAATTTTTACGAAGACACAGACACGGATGCACGTAACAGATACGAATATCCATCGTCGTTCAGTCATTTACCCTCGAGAATCTCGCGACCATCTCGTCGAATCCATTCTGGGATGCGCGTGGATCGACGCTGGAAAGGTCGTCGTTTAAATCACATGGGCGGGGCTGAGGATCCTGGATACCGACCAGGAGCCGCCATCTGCACATCGTAGGGCGAACAACCCTCTGAACTGATTCACCCCCGCGGCCCGATCCGAAGAATCGAATCTTGTTCGCTCGGACTTGCATAATCTTTGCACGTGGCCGCCCTTCGATAGAGAGAGAGAAAAAGAGAGAGAGAGAGAGAGAGAGAGAGAGAGAGAGAGAGAGAGAGAGAGAGAGAGAGAGAGATGATCGTTTTATCTTATTTACATGGAGTATTAATTTCTTATTTTATAATTTAATATTATTTTATACATTGCCTTTCAATTATTTTATATGCTCTTCAACCCCTTTAAATTCATCTATTTTTGCCTATTTAAATATATCTTGAAGCTTTTTGTATCACACATCATATAAAATTATAAGTAAAATTTTCTTCCAAATTTTTTTCTATATATAACACAAATTATAAATTATCTAAAGTAAACTTAAAACTCATGCAAATTATAAATCATGTTAAAAATATAAGTTATAAATATCTATATTAATAATTAAAACAATATTATTAATAAATAGTATTGCAGTTCCTTCTGAGACAAGTTTCCAAAATTAAATTCTTAGATTTCTCATTTCGATAAAACTTTCAAATAAAATTTTTGAAAGAACGCGAAAGAGAGAATGCGAAATATCCATAAGATCTCAATCTCTGATTCTTATAAATCGTGTGAAAATTATGGAAAAAAAATTTACACGGACTAGTGCTACCTTTACGTATCAGCACTCCAGCGTTGTTTAAATGCGCTCTGCATTTTTCGAATTTCTCGCGCTGTTTGCCTGCCACGATCGCTTTTTTTACGATCGCGCGACAACAATAGTGCACGCTGTTCGCCCTGCACCATTGCTGCGTTTTTCTCATTGCACACACGAGAAGGACGCGTCTCGCATTCCGCAGCCTCGCGGAAAATTGCGGCGAAAAAATCTCTGACGTTGTTCCACGTACCCGTCAGGTCTCGTAAAACTTTTCTCGCGCGCGCGATTCCGTAAATCCTGCATCTTTTATTTCAATGAGCGCGCGATATTGCTCGGTTACGCGCGAGGGACGATTTGCACGCACCGGCCGAATTATTTCGCGCGGGAAAAAAATAATAAAGGTGAATTGCCAAACGTAATTCACCCCCTCGTTCAGCGACACCCGTTGACGAAGATTTTCTCGCCATTGATGGACGGAGCGACAGCTCGCATTGGTAATTTAAAAAATAATATTGCTTCAGTTTAAGAAGTTTAACGAAATGTGTATATTATAAAGAACCCCGTAAAAAAATAGCAAAAAACTATATCTTAAAAACATGAAACTCGTACTACATTTTTTTGTAAATATTTTTTTCCAATATTCTCTCGTGGAAGAGTTCATAATATAAATATATCGACATCGATGGGATAACCATGCGCAGATTGTAAACGCAAATTCAGAATTAATTTAAAAGAAACTTACAAGAGAGAGAGAATAACGATGGGCGCGGTCCGGAAGACTCGGAAGAGAGTTAACATTTTCGAAAACCAGAATGTGGTGGCAATCACGTACAGGTACACAAAGTGGAGGCGCACTAGGTGACCTAAAAATGACTGCGACCGAATGTCACGAATGCTCGGGCCGCAAGGTGCGGCGGAGACCACTAAATTCATGGTGCACTAATCAATAATGTATTTAGTGTGCGAAACTTCGTGCCGGGATGTATTCCACTTGGGGACCACCACTGGCGAAAGGTGGTGCCCGAGCATTGTTCTGCGGCATCCAGGCCCGTGTCCGGCGGTCGGACCGCTACGTAAAGTCCCACGGAATAATTACGAGTTTCGCCATTGAATCAGGAATGTGCCAAACAAGGCAGAAACAGCCGACCTGCAATTCCATTATTAATTCAATTAGTGCTAGACGCATACTGATCGCGGGATTAATGCATCCCGCGGACCATAATCTCATTCCGCTATCTGAACGACTGAAGCCGGCCGATATCGCGTTCTGTATACACGAGGTGTTTCAGATCATATAACTTCTCGTAAACACTCTTTTAATAAATAGCTTGTAAGCAGCTCTTTTGTATTAATTGATCTACTGATATAATTTAAACATTTCTTTCTTTCTAATTTTTTAATGACACTGAAACTATAGAAGCAAGAATTCTTCAAAAATTTAATTTTTGAATAATGATATGAAATAGAAAACGAAATATATTATCGTTTAATTACAAGTCGACTTTTTTTTAACTTAATTTTATTCGAGACATAAATACCAAATATTTGAAATTTAAAAAAATATAAAAGTTGAGAAGATGAATCGAAGAACCAATAGATAAAACAATAGATAAAACGTAAAAAGTAGTTCTGAAATTTCATGTATAAATTTTGTATTATTCATCAAGATAAAATGATTTTGAAATGCGATCTTGCTGTTATTTGGAATGATATTTTGGCAATTAGTTTCTAAAACAAAATATTTGCGAGAAATGCTCAAACACGGCAAAACATAATTTGTTTCCCTTTGTAATGTTAACATTTTCAATAATTATATTCGCGTGAATAAAATATTGACACAATTTATTAATGCTAAACGAAACTAGTAAGTTTAAATAAAACATTGAAATAAAAATAGTGTTAAAACGCCTATGTAAATGTTAAATATTAAATATTAAAAATTTTCATACTGAACAAATTGAAAGAATAAAGTTCTGTGATAACGCAACACTAAGCAAAAATTAAAATCACTACAAGTTGTTCTATTAGCATCAAAATATGTATAACGAGAAACGATATTATAGCCTAGTAACAGTTGCAATTATTATCCTTGCGCAAACTAACATAATTTTTATTTCGCATACGCTTAAGCTTTGTGCATAGCCGTCAGTTTGCCACTCGGCAAAAGCTTCGTGCGAGATTCACGTATCCAGTACGTTAAAGAAATGAAGTGAGTATTCGACATCCAAGTTATTCTCTATGCAAACAGCGTTAAAAATTAAGAAAAAGGCGGTCGCAAAATTAAAAGATACACGGTATATGTAACGGTAAAACATGAAACTATTGAATCATTCATTATTTGCATGCGCGCGAAAACCAATGAAACAACCGCAAAATTAAAATAAATCGCAAAATATAGAAATGAACAAACAGATGCCGACGTGTTCTTTTTTTTTTTATCGACTTGTCCCTCGAATCTCTACAAATTCCGAATGAACAATATTCGAGGTATCGCGAGTGTACTCGATGAAAATCTGAAAATATCATTCCAATATCTAAATATTTATTTTACAAAACGCGCTATTTATTTTATAAAACAAATTTAAGTATCGCCTTTTTTCTTCCGATCGTTTCTCGAATTTGCTTATAACAAAAATAAAAATTGGATAAAAATCGAAATTGTTTAAATAGTTATTTAACGGATTAAAATAAAAAATAAGTGAACAAGAAAAAGAAAAATAACAGTAAATAAATCATTAATAAAGGATAAGTAATTATCCATTAAATTATTAATAATCTCTTTTTAAACCAATTGCGTGTGATTTTCCGAAGATTAAAAATAATACAAAAATTAAAAATAAGTGCGAAATGTTTCAACGGATGACTAAAAAACTACTAATGTACGTGATAAAATTTTCGTCAAGTCTTGAAATATTTCAGGAATCATGTTATGGTGCTGGCTCTCTCGATATGGTACTTTATGAAGTCAACACATGTATCAGGAGTGAAAAATATTACACACGGTGTATCAAGGCATATACGATCTATCGGATTTCCCGAGGGTAGCTTTACAGGGGTATGGTAGATCAATCATTCATTTTTCATCTACTAATGCGTCTCGGACTGTGCGGGCAGCTTGTTAACTCAATATTAATCATTTGCACTTCAAATGCATTTATGAGGTGTAATCTCGGGCAAAATCGAGGAAATTCATAATAAATGTTTGATTTGACATAATAATGGTAATTCCTACTCAAGAATATTAAAACGTATTTATCGCAAAAAAATCGTGATAAGAAATGTTAATTTGCTTTTAGCAACATTTGTAAAATTTGCAGACGTTTCTCGCTTTGTAAATTAATATACCGACATGTTTCGAAAAATTGAAGCTCGTTGAAGATTAAATCTATTAATCATCTTTCAATTTCTTTAAATAGAACTTTAAAGACAATTATATGATTTACAGATATTCTTCGCCTTGGGAATTCCCATAGATATTCCGGACAAATCTGTAGCAGTGTCATTTTACTTTGAGGCGAATTATGGATTGCCATACGACTGGAATTCGAGTTATTATTATGAGGGAAGTTATTACGCAAAACGAAGTCTTAGTCGTCAATTAGTATACAAGGTGTTCACAAACAAAATAGACAGGTAATAGAATTACCTGTCATTATGTATCAAAATTATTCTTCATCTCATATCCTTCAAAATTTTATAGTTTATTCTTAAAATAAAATTTTGCAAATAAGATTTAAAAAATAATATAATTTTATTCCACAACAGTCTGGGCTATCCTGGACTGGATTGTTTGCTGAGAACAATCTGCGAAGCTGAAAAATATTCCTTCAACGAAAACGGCGTGCTTGGTGATATTCTTCAAATTATATTCACGTAAGTATAAAACAGAAAAACTATTTAGAATTATGTCAAATAAAAATTTTAAAAAGTTAAAATTTATAGTATATAATAGTGATAGATAAAAGAATGAAGTGTTGGAAATTCAGAAAATTGTGTTTATACCAGGTTATTCGATAAATTTTTATTTTCGATCAAAGTATTCATCCAGCAGACATTCATGTGATTATTTATCAGACATGACAAGGAGTAATATAAGTATTTTCATATTTGTGCGTATTCTATTGTTGCAGACCATCTATGTCGAAAAGTGAAAATCTTCCGGATGAATTTATCGAAGCCGAACGCGAGCAGTACTGTGACCAGCGTTACAAGAAATGTCCTATGAATCTTTTAGATCTAGTAAGCCATTATGTTAACATTAATTAAATAATTCTGCTTAATTACATTGCATCGAGAATATCTACAAAGTTCATTAATTCATAGCCAAATTCGTCGAAAGATTGTGAAATGTCTATTGTAAATTTGATCAGATACATTGATACCTTTATAAAATCTGTTGTATTAAATGATATCGGCAATCCTAACAAGATTTGCTAATATGATGTAACGATAGATTAATAACAAAAATTGTGCAAATCTGTAACATAGTCTGGAACAGATCAGTAGCAAAAATCAGAAATTGGGAATGTTCCAATTCGTTTTCTTTATGACTTGTTTGCCTTATGCTTGTGCTTTCTTAAATTTGTTCATTATATGAATATATTTCTTAAAGTTCTTTTTTATTTCAACCCTAGACATTTCTTACATCGAATTATTAAATATTATTATTAAAATAGAACATTTATTAATATTGTAACATATAAATATTACAATAAATGGAATTATGAAGTTTTGTTTGATCAAGCTGAACGCTTTTTATCAATATAAAATAAATAATAATAACATTAAAAACTAACAACAATCAATAACATAATTAGAGATCTCAGTACAAAGTCTGAATGTATCTTCTAAATATAAGTCTAATCTAGAGAAAAAGAGAAAAAGATGAAACATAAAAATGAGAAATTTTTAAACATACAAAATTTAAATTTGTTTCACCAACTTTTTTCTGTCAAAAAAATATGCATTGTTACATATATCATTAAATATTATCTATAATTGACTAATTTGTAACTCTAATTATAACACGAAGGAAATATAATCTATAAAAACTATTGTCTTTTTCAAATGCCATTGCGAATATGACAAAATTATACATAAAAAATAGAGATGCAAATTTCTATCAGTGCATTTCGAACAAGCACTCAAAAACTTCATTTACATTCTTCAATCATTTAACTTTTATTTTATCCGAAGATGATCTATACAAATTATTAGAAATCTATTAAGATTTTAGAAATCTAATCTATTAAAACTTTTTCTGCTAGAATATTCTCTTTCATATCAATAGAAAACCAATATTAAATTTATAACAATTATTATGGCTACAGAATGAAATGTAGCATTCAGAAAAAAACTACAGACGTTTAAAGAAATATGAGATTTAAAATCAATCGGGATGTGAGAAATACTTATCACCTCTTTCCTATGAAAATAATAAATTAACAAGTAACGAACTTTTCTTAAGATTATTTCTAATGCTTACAGCCTTTCTTACTTCAGTCATTAGCTTTAATCATTAGCGAAAAATTAAATCAGGGTTTTCTGAAGCTTGTACCTTTCGCTTGAATCTTTTCTTTATAAATAGAATGTTTTTATTTTTATATTATGATTCACACTGGTTTCAGTCTATGTGTCATCAGAAATATATTATATATATTATTAATACATATTCGGATTACACGTGTATTTCGGTAAAGCTCCTAAGGATTTCCTGGTTTTACCTCACTCCTTTAATTTGCTAACCGCAGGCACAGTGATCACTTCTCCCACGGCAGCATGTCTGGATTGCAGATAATGCAACATATTTTCGTAGACCACAAATGTGATAACTGTCGCCGGGGTCACTCTGGTGAGGTTTATGCTTAAACCCTTGTAAAAGCCACGCCAACCCTCATACCTGCAACGAACCACCAGCAATACGTCTTTGTTTTACTTTGCTTTACAACAGACTAAAAACGCGATGCGTTCTAAAGCGTTATTAAATTAACCCGCGTACGATTCTTGACGCTACATCGAATTTATTGATTTTAAAAATTCGATTGAGAAACTAACTCTTTTTCGTTGCTTCAAGAATTTTACGAAGGTTCAATCAGTAGAATATTAATTTTTCTAAGAAAGTATCAGCCATAGAATCTCTAATTTAAACAAACCGATTTAAATTAACCGTGCGACAATAAACTAATAAATTCGAAGCAATAAAATCAAACATTTATTTTTATTTTTATTTTACGCTCTTTATAATATGAAATTCAAATATAAAAATTCAAGTATAATATATATTCAATATCAATTCATCATGTATCATTGTAATACGTTCAAAAATCGTACTGCTGGTGGCTTAATAAACTAAACTAGCTTAATGAACTATTAAACCGAAACAAATCGTAATGTAACGGTGTAATTCAATCACAATACCTTTCTACATGCTATTTGTTCTAAACAGGACAATAACGATGATAAGAGTTTTATAAGAATTTTTAATGCAAAATATATCTAAGAAAAATATATTTAAATTAATTAAATCGTAATTAAATAACGATGATATCTTCCTCTACATTGTCAATAAGAGTTTATTATTAATAAATATCAGTAAAAAGAAAAATAGCATAAAGATATCAAATCTATAGATAAAATTTGAATAAGTAAATTGAATAATCTAAAATAATTAATAATTAAATTAATGACAAACACTTTTCGATATGTGTACGTGTATTTATTAATATCGTCACAATGTTGCTTTAAGTATATTTCTTTGCTTTCATCCCCCATGACTCTTTTTTCTCCGAAGAAACAGATTCTAACTATATTTATGGCTAAAGAAATCGAATATAAATAAATTTGTCCTAGTATTTACAGATTGCAGTCAGGAAACTTATTGCTATCGATCATATGTTCCGACTTTAGAGTGCCAGACTCTACGATCCTTGCAAAATTGATCTATTATGAACTCTATATACTCCACTTAGAATGAGGCAAATTATTGGTTACAGAGAAATAGAGTCGCTTCGTAAAACAAAACAGGGAGAAGGGGAGAAGGTAGAATGCACAGCGAATTTTTACTATATTTGTTAAAACTTAAAAGAAAAAATCACTAAATTAAGCGTCTAGTCCGCACTGAAACTTGTCGAGTAAAGATACAGAAATCATCAATTTACACATGTGGCTCATTCACATTATGCATTAAAAATTGTTTCAGACATTACACAGATAATAAATATCTCGTGTGTGTTATTCGTATAGTTACGTAAATATTTGGTTATTAATTATTAATTTAACTAGCCAAGATTACACCATTTGAACCGGATGTATTTCTTCTTGCAGCTCTTGCATTTGAGTAGAGCATTAATTATCTTATACTATAGTATGAGATATTACTCTCCTCGCGCTTCCTTTCGCATCACCATGCGCGCAATCAAGCATATCTATCTAAGTTTGTTCAACTAAATCCAGTTTAGTTGAACATTCAGATATCTACAACAACTCGACAAAGAAAGGACGATCATATTCATGCGTTGTGGCATACCTTATATAATGAGAGAATATTTAAAATACATTTTCGTTATAACAAAACTATCCTTACATATGTCAACCAACTATAAAATTCCGCTATAAATTAAATATATTCCTGGAATAAAGTAATCTTGTCTATTTTATCGCAGTCTCTCAGTGTACTTGAATAAAAAAGGATGAGTGGTTGAATAAATAAAACACATACATTCTACGTGTACAATACGTGCCACAAACTATTGCCATTTCACGATCTATTGTTTGTAATTTCCGTTTGTAATCGTCGTATTTTACGCGAGTTAAAACGGCAATAGTAAAAGCAATTATTTAAGCTATTTTTTTATGTCTCGAGCGATTTCTTTTATCACCGTACGATTCTACAAATGTAATCTAATCTAATATAAATTAATAGAAATACAAATAATAAAAAATATGTGCACTTCGCGAATGCCAGAAAAGATGACATATTACCTACACGTCGTCTACAACAAAATAAAAGTTGCTACTAGTAATCATTTCGACTATCCTCCGAGTTTTCCAAAAATATTCCGATGATAAAAATGATTCCGTAAAGGAGGCTTTTTCCAAAAACAACAAGAATTGTGTCCTAATTGTATAATCTATTTGAGCATAACGCGTGATATTCATCTATTTAAAGAAAAAACTTTTAGTAGTATGATCTCACATTGTTGAAAAATCATACACGCACTCTGCATATCATAAGTGAGTGCCTTCCATCATACGTTTTAGTTTTCGAGGGATATTACGCGATAGATGAGTAAGGTTAAAAAAAATTGTCTAAGTTTTCTTACGTTTGCAACAATAAAGTATCAATATAAATTAACTACCGTTAGTAAAATGCTCATAAATAAGAATAATCAGACATATGTTTGGTGTAACATGTAAAAGGTATGGTGATAAGCCTTTATAGAAACCCCTGATTCCTTCTGACCTCCACGTGCATTGAATGCAATGCCAGGTACCCCGATAATCGTGATGATGATCTTGAAGTCGTGCCCTCACCACTTGATAAGGATACGTCGACGCTGCAGCGACCAGTTTTGACATCGCCGCAAAAACAATGTATTCAGTTGTACTCTATATAAAAAGAATATCATATAATAAATATCATGAAATAGTTATAAGCATCTCCATTCAGTTGAAAAATAAAATATCGTTTTTTACGTATTTTTAATATTACTTATGCTCTTTAGATGCAAAGAATTCAAATTAATAAAAGTAAAAAAATTAATTAAGTCGCAAATTAAGAATTAGTACGTGTAGTAAATTTGTCTTATTGTTAGATCTGGTTGCTCAATCATAAAAATTTCAATAAAAATATACACAATTTACCAATTTCGTATCGATGGGTACATTCAGGTAATTGTAATATTTATTCTTCATTTCTTCGTACACCATGAATTGTATCGCACCGTGTGAAACACCAAACAATCCAGGAACTAAACCCTGCAAGAATACGGAATACTTTATTTACGTAAAACGCGAGTAGTTTATTTCGAAAATATAGTCACAATTCAAAAGAAAGTTTCGATCAAGAAAATTTGCTTGCCTTATATAAGCCTCTAATACCCTCCGTCTTGTAAATCTTCTTTAAAGCATCAATCATACCGCGATACTTCTTGGATTCTGCCAAATTCACATCGTCAGCATATTGTAAGCACAGCCGCGTCTTTACCACCCAGATCGGGTTAGTCATGAGCAATGTAAGCACTCCAGCATCAGCAGCAGCGAACATATGCATGGATGGTCCGAGAGGTTTTTTCGAGTTGCCACCTTGGATCGAAGTCTTTATCGTGTTATAGCTGCAAATTAATTCGCAAATATCCAGAATAGCACGTACAAAATAAATTTTTCGAAAGAATACGATACATAAATACACTACTCGATGATCTCAAAGTGGGATCTTTATTACAACTGCAGATTAATCTTTCATATTAGTCTAATTATTTGGATTTCGAGATGAGTCTAGAGCGCAATCATAGCAATACTTACAAGAAGAAGTAGAAACCCCACGAACTGCCCGATCCTAGAATGTTCGGTGTTACACCCCTGTAGAGTCCACGCACACCTTCGGTTTTTACGATCTGAGTAATGGCACTTCTAAGACCGTTATACCGCGGTGTCGTATTCGTTTGACCATCGTTCACTGCGGAAGATAAAAAAAATTTAAATAAATCTCATCAGCTGGGATATATTTTACATTCTAAGACATTATAAAAATATTGTGCGAGATCATCATCGACATGATCGTAGTGTTTTATTGAAACAAACGCCTGCTTCGTAATTATTGTTTACGATATTTTCCTTTACGGTGTTTTGCTTGTCTCTGCTATCAGACTATCGTCGATAATGCATCGTCTCGTAATAAATTAATTTTTATGCTTGAACACGTTCACATTTATATACTCGATTAACATGCCCATATCGACACGTTTTATCGCTGTAAACATTGCAACATTATTTTTCATATCGCATCTAGTTGCGAAAAAGCAACTTATGCGTTTTGCAACACGTCTCATTTACTAAAAAGTCTTCTTATCAAACATATCCAAGGACGGGACGACGAAATAGATACTTAAAAAAAAAATATTTAAAATTTAATTTTATGTTTTATGTTGCACTTCATGTTCTGATAAATAAAAACGGAATAATAAAAAAATAATAAAAGAATAATAAATAAATAATAAAAGAAAGTAATATCAAATCTAATTCAATAATATATGTAATTTAGAATGTAAAATAGAATGTAAATATATTATTCTCTCCGACGATCAAAAGATAAATGAGATTAGATATAAAATAATTTTATATCATTACGTATTTGTGCTGATAACGTCTTCTGCGAAATCAATAGAAATTAATAAACAAATTTTTTTAAATATCGTTTAAAAATATTGTAAAACAGGTCAGAGAGAAGAGCAAGAAAAGAAATATTATCATTTGCCGCGCAGTATAACTTACTTTCGCTTTCGTGGATGATTTCACAGTTACAAAAAGTCGTCCATTACGATTTTGTGTTTTACTTCTAACTTACGTAATTTCCATAAAAATTCCTCCGCGAATTAATCCTCCTGCATAAATTTACAATCAATTTTTCTTCAATAAAAATTTAACAATTGTCATAAATATTATCTTTTCGATCATTTATCCTTTTATTCAACGTTAAATTTTTTATAACTAATGAACTTCAAATAAAATTCGTACGAAATTAGAGCCAAAGAAATAATAATAGTCTGTCCAAGTATGCGAAGCACGAGAAACGTTTCGCTTTCACATTCACACGTGTAATTTCTATTTCAAAATATAAAAAAAAAAGTAGCACTATATCTTAAGATAATTCTATGAGAAAGTGGGAATTATTATTTTATATTATTTATTTTATTTTATATTACTTTATTTCATATTATTTTTCTATTTAGTATCTAGCATTTGATATTCGATATTCATTTTCCTGATTATCTCAAAATCGGATGTGCACCTGATTGCATGGATAGTAATCATGATTTTATAATTGATTCTACAAGCTATAGAATTATAGAATAGATTGGATTATTATCTTATGGCTTAGATTTATTGTATAAATAAATTTGCACTTAACATTTTGTAACTTGTGTACTTATACATTTGCAAAAGAATTTGCATATTCGCAAAATTTTATTTCGCAATTGTATTTGTTTATGAATTCGTAGACACGAAATTTCAAAGCGACTTTTGACCATTCGACTGACTGCGCGACGAAACGATTCAATAACTAACGTCACGTGCTACTGACGCAACTTGTGACTTGGTGCTTGGTGGACGGCCAATGAATATTCCGTTTAAAATACGACACACATACGCGTACACATACACCTGTGTTGAGTATCCATTTCTCGCAATAAATCGTTTTCTACTTAAAAAATTATTTAATGCTCAACACGCACATTTCTGTCTTCGCCCGTGATTGTGACGAATTCATTGAAAAAAATTTCCTTCAAGCATGAGAAATTTTCCTACTTAGTTTCCTCCGATCAATTAGTTTCGCCAATTAATTTCAAAGTAATCGTTAGTCGGCAAGATGTTTAAAGTTTAAAGCAGATAGAAACCTGGAATTAATTATCAATTCGATATCAACTTGTACAAGGACGTCGATTGTACCTTTCACAAACAAGATGAATAAACCATAGCTAATTGTACTTGCATCGGGTATCTGGAAACATTGTTATTCAAAACAACAATTCATTTGGTTTGACGTATAATAGGCATGTGATAACGACAGATGAAAACAACGATTGGTAACGCTATGAAAATTTTTTGTAATGTCAAATCCCGTTACGAGAGCTATTTTCGATGCGTTTTAATATTTCTCTCGCTTTTGCGAACTCGTGTATGATGGAGCTTATTTGCGCTTTAACAACAGCTAATAAGAATCGTAATAAAGATAAGATATTACATGTTAAACAAATTCCAAGATTCAGTTCCTCGAAACATAAAAATGAATTCTTTAAAATACAAGAAAAAATTGACACGTATAAATAATTTTTTAATTTTTAATTTTATATATACAAAATATTGCAAGAATGATGATTAATCGCAATGTTTAAAAATAAAACAAGATCGATCATGACATCAGATCACTGATAATAATGTGAAAATAATAAATGATAAAATAAGTTATATTTTTCATATAATATAATTAATAGGCAATGATATTAAGCCTATCTTTAAAAATTGTGTCATTAATAAATAATTATAAATTATTATAAAAAGAATAATAATCAGAATAAATGTAATCAAATACAATTATTTATTTATGGTTCATAATAAATTTTCAATATCAAAATATATTGACAAAACTTTATATTAATAATTTTATTAAATGTAATATTAATTTTATTATTAATAAAAATATTTCCTTTTAAATGCATATATTTCCAATAAAAGAATTTAAAAGAAGCTTCTGAACTTTTATATGTACCAATAATATCTCATATTATCTCATATGCCTAATATGCCTTTTTTTAAGACGTTTTTTTAAACGTTGTGACAAATAAATATAAAATGACATTCGTTACATTGATAAACGCAAGCACGTGACGATGATGTAATCACTATCACGTGCGGATAGAGTGAAATATATTTTACGAGGCTAAACTGATATACATAGTGTCATCATATTAATTCTTTTTTTATTGAGAACACGCGATGAACACAGACAAACTGGGACCAAGTCAAACAGCTTGGCATTTTCGAAACGACGTTACGACCTTTCGGAATTGAAATACATTTTATCTCATGGTCAGTAAGAATAGATTTTCTTAGAAAAAAGGGAAAAAATGCTTTCACTTAAGAATTATTTTCACTAGCCCTTCGCAAATCTATAGGGAGTCCACTTTGACAAATGGAAATCTTTCAAAGTTGTCTAGTTTCCCTCACGTTGTATTTTGTAGGAATTTCAGTTTCGACCGTTGATTTTAAATGTATAATCCGGTTTATAATTTTAAGCTCATTTTATATTATCTATAATTCATATCACAGATTAAATATTCATATAAGATTATATGCATATTCTCTTCTTTTATATTGTGTCTTGATAAATATGTATATTTTAATATATATTTGATATGTGTGTGTATATTTTGAACTTTTCATATTTTTTCGAATTAAAGTTTTAAATTATAGAATTCTCCTAAAATTCTTATAAATTTTAACACAGATTATAGACTGTCTAAAGGCGATTTTATATGTTTTGTAATATACAAAAAATATGAAGAATCAGGATTGCATCTTTTGCTGTATTCTGATTATATATAAAATACGTAAGAGACACACGTGTGCATTAATATGTGCAATTATAAATAAAATTTTATCCTAAAAGGCGAATTATAAATCATTTAAAGTTACAGCCAGTACACAAGCAAATTTTCCTCTAAACTATTTCAACACAAAGCTTTCAGAATAAAAATTCCATTCCCCAAAAATCTCATTATTTTCTCCAATAAATCTCGTCCGGAAATCCGACATGTTTGATACACGAGTTCGAAGCTCTCGATAATGCGAGCTCAGACCCTTTGTTCATTCAAATCGATCGAGTTTCCTTGTGTATCTCGTATATGAGCCGCTCGTATCAGTCGTCTGTTTCCGCGAGAGCGATAAGGCTTCATTAAGATAATCTTTAAACAAAAACGTATTTCATCGCCGTACATCTAAAAAATATTTGGTTTTAACTATGAATCAATTTAAACTCGATCGTTATACTTCGGTCAATGTTTTGCTTACTAACGTATATAAATGATGTAATATTTTCATTCTACTATGTTTTATATTTTTCATATCATATCATCGCGATTTGCGCAAACAGAGCTTTAAATAGCTGCCCTGTGCGCCCCTTTGTCTCATTTCCGAGAAAACCTTTATTCAAAAGCTGAGCTCAATATATATATTTATTATCTCGTTAATAAAATTCAGACCAAAAATACAGAAATATGGAAAATGCTTATTAATTTATCGTCCAATAAATATAAAAATATAATTGCAAACATATTAGAGAATAGAAAAATTTTTAAATTATTAGTAATTACTAGTTTTTTTATTCTGTTTTCTCTTGTAATTATTTTGGTTCCAAGAATATTCTAACGTAAGGAGCTATGCTATAAATAGTCTGATAATGAAATGTCTGGAATGTTATCTGCGCAATCTGATATTACAAGGATATCCGATTTAATTATGAGATAATGAGGGACTGAGCATCTAGAGAAATTGAGTTCGAAAAATTATGCGAAATAAAATTATATAAGACAATCCCCATTATTTCGCGTAGAATCATCGCGAGGAGAAGTATTTTGGAAATACGTTCACCAATACGCACGGACAAAAATAATCGACGCTTCGAGTCGTGCTTTATGCACGTTTATGGACGTTAATTATCAGAACATTAACCCGCTACGCATTATTTCCGAAGTAACAAATTTCTAGACGAATATGTTAGTTTCTGCAAGCTATCTAATCTAAATCTTGCCGTTAATCATCTTGACGAGAGCGAGAGCAATGATAGCGATAACCCAGACGAACTGGCGTGCTCAGTAAATTCTGTATCACTATTGTGTTCATAGACTCAATAACATTTCTCATCGGTGAAATACCATATTATCCATAATATTGACTTCTGACAGTAGTAAACAGCAATGACGATAACAAACCAGATGAATTACCGGAAATAAAATACTTACAGATATCTTTCATACTCAAAAACATGGGAAAATGCATCGAACGCGATGTACAGATATTCTTTACATCTCTTGAAATGTAGAAAAGACATTAGTGTCTTGTTTCTGGTGATCGCAAATCGACATCGAATACCGAGAACTTTCACAAAATTTTAATCCTTTGTTTGAGACAGAAAATGAAATGTCTGGGTTTCATCCCCTGAGTATACGCAGGTAACGTGCTATTGTCGTTCGATACGTTAGAAGGGATCTTTAGAAAGGAATTTATCGTGAAGATATCAGGAAGAAAGGAATGTCGAAAAATATCTACCTCAATCGCGATAATCGATGTTAGGGCACAAGATTGTGGACCGCGCAACATCAAGCTCTCTGCTCTAATTTTTTTAATCGACAGCGATAAATTCCACGACCATTTAGATTCTATAATCGCCACCCTCGGCAAAAGTCCGCGCAGTCTGTCGCAACACTTCATAAATGTTTAATAACGTTCTGATTTGTCTCTAACGACGAAACGTTACGGACTTCAATCGCTTGGAATAAAGTCCAGTCCATAAATTAACAGATAATAACGCGAAGTGTCGTTTTAGGGATAACTTTTTTTCGATTATTTTGAAACATCGAAGTAGGTGAATAAACAACAAGTCATTTATCAAACAGCCCAAATCTGATGCTTTCGTTTCGATTTTCTTTTTTATATTCGATCTTCTCTCACATAAGAGCAGAATAGAACATCTTATCTCAATTTATCGGAATATCTATCAGTTATAATTTAATTTTTCAACGTAATTAATTTATCTCGAGAGATTAAAAGGATCAAGACCAAAGGGATTATGAAAGGACTAGGTATGCTTCGCGTCGCTGTTTCACTTTTGTATTATCGATCTTTCCGTTCGGCGTTGCACAGCCGTACGTGGAAATTTATACGGTGCAGTGTAGCTTATATGGCACAAGCGGTGATGTTAAAGCATTTCTATTTTCAGTACACTCGCTACACAAGTATTCCTGCGCAAGTATCTTAGATACGAATACAGGCACTTTCCAACGTATCTAAATATAAGTACTTAGCTACTTTCGTGCATGATTTCAGAATACATACAGCGAATACTAGAAAGATACGAAAATGGCAATGTCCGACTTGAAACTAAAATACTCGCGAATGCATTGTAGGAACGCACTCAAATATTCGAGCGAAATGTAACGTTAATTATGTTCGTGCGTCGCAAGGAATATTTAAAATGGATTTCGGATTTTTTAACAGGGTGTTTCTGTGAAGCATACATTCCTGTCCTGAGCAATGCTATTTTAAATACAATGTAAATGCAATAATTTGGAAGCGTGTCAATTTTCGTACATGCACTACGGAAGGCGATCATATCACGCGGTGTTCCGGAAGCCGAAAAAGCTAGCCAAAAATTGAATCAAGTTTTCCTTGAAACAATCAAACGAAATGAAACCTGCCACGTTATATCAATTATTTTTTCGAAAAAATATATTCTCGAACTCTTTCGTGTTTCAAATCAGTATCTTATGTTGCTTTTTTATATTTTAATATCCTGTCTACGTATAGGAAATAATTTTTTAATTCAGTATCAATTTGAAAATATTTCCTTAAGTCAATTTTATGTATAACAAACATTTATATCACGTTTACGATCATTGTAAATCTCTTTTCATAAAGAATGTACGCAACATTTGTGTCTAAGTAACAAATAACTTGAAATATAAAAAATTAAAAATAAGCTAAGTTACTTTCAATAAATTAAAAAAAATTATCTTAAAATCTGCAAAAAATGTTTTCTACCAACTTGATAGCCTCAACAATTTAACTAAAAATTTAGAAAATTTTAAAAAACGTTCGTATCTTTTCATATCTTCCGTTCAAAACAAATAAAAAAACTAGATAACTACCTTTCACTTAAAAGAACGAAATAACTGAATAACTTTCTACATTCGGAATATTGATTTCGAACAAGAATCCTATGACTTCTCATAATCTCCTTTCTCAGAAACACACGAGCGAATATAATCGAACGGCGATAAACTCGTAAATTAAATAGATCGAACATTTCGCCGGCCATTTGCATATCCACAACTATTGTTCCTTCCCGCTTCGAGGAGCTAGAGTACAAAAAAAGGAAAAAAAAAAAGAAAACTTGACCGAGGAGACCATCCGCTCGATAACGCTCGTCGGCGCGGAAAGCACCACGTGCTGCCGCAATGTGACAGCCGCCATTTTCTCGAGCGCCCTCGCGCGTGAACGAAGCGGCGCGTGACTCACTCGCTCGCTCGCTCACCTGCGAATCGGATCTTGATCAGGTCCAGCGGATGCAGCATCAGGGTCGAGACGACGCCGCCCGAGATGCCCGCGACGAAGTACTCGTACTTGAAGTTGCTCAGAACGTTGAGCTGGCGCGGGGCGCCCGGCGTGCCGCTGCCCTTGATCGCCGTCATGTTGAGCGGTACCGCGCTGTCACCGTGCTGCCGTCGCTCCTCGCCGTTTGTTACCGATCCGTGATTGGCGATGCCCAATCCCGCATCCTTGACACCGCTAGCAACACGCGCCTCCACTATGCGACATATCTCTTGGTCCGCGGGAGGCACTGTCGTCGAGCTGTCGTAGCGTCACTCGTCGCCGAGAATTACCTGCTTGCTCCTCTTCGCTCGCTCGTCCCCGCGATCACAGCTGGTCACCGCCGATTATGTAACACCGATCAGCCGCACTCCACTACGCACGCCGTACACCGCCATACTGCGCGACCGCGCAGCGCCGCGGCGTTCTAGGGCAGCGAAAGGGTGCGGGGGTGGGGAGGCGATTTCGCCGCGCATGCGTCGCGACGCGAACGTTAGCAGACGCGCCAGTGCTCTCAGCTGAGTGCGCGCAGGCGGGATTTTCGAGATCTGAGGCTTAATATTTTATTTGTACAAATAAACCCCTTCTTGGCTATAATATATATATATATATATATTATTATGTATTTATATGCTGAAGGAAATATATTCTATTCATTTGTACAAATGAATATTATTTATTTATTGTGTGGCGCGCTAGTTTTTCTCATAATAAAAATATAATGAAACTGATAATATAATAAATATACTAAATATATATTAAATAAAATAATGTATAAAACTATTACAATACATATTTTGTTTGAAATTTAAAACTAGTATAGTTAATAAATAAAACTGAAACTACCTACTATAATAGAAAACCTATTAATGTACGTAGTCCATTACGGGATTATCCACATCCTGATTGGAGCGATAGTAGTTTACCTAGCATTAGTACAATCTCCAATTTAGATGTGATACCCTCAAATGATATTTAAGAAACTATATGCTTCAAATGTCAATATGACAGGTTTCGTAACCTGAAAAGTAGCAAACTTTAACGATTAATATCTCGCTTCACGAGGAAGAGCGACACTTTTTTCTACCAAATTCTTTCATTTCACTCAAAAACACGCCGAACACGCCTAATTTTATTGATTTTTAACATGCTCAACTGTATAATTACCTTATTTAAATATAAGAACAGAATATATAAATATCTTGAGCCGTAATTTTTATCTATTCAATTTATATTTACATATATATGTATTTATAAATTATATTAATTGTATTTTTTAATAATTCACTATACAAAAACTGCGTAATTAATTTACTAAAAAGTCATTAAATTGTAATGTGTTTCTTGCTATTCTTAGCTCAGTTTTATCTCAAACGAAATATGCTTTTAATCCTATAAACCTGCTATAGCTGTGACAAATGTGTAATATAAATGGGATATAATCTGTATCTGTACTGTAAATATATACTTTACCGGTTTTTTAATTTTTTTCGTTTTTTTCTTTATTTTATCTTATTTCTTTTCTTTTATTATAATTTTTTTTATTAAACATTTTAACAGCTAAAACTTTTTGGATTCCAGGAAAAAAAAAATATATATATATATATAAAATAGAATATACCATAATATAATAATTTTATAATTTTAATTTTAGAATAAATATAATAATAATAATAATTTTAGAAATAATGTAGTTATATTTATTCAGAGAAGAAATTGCAGTAAAAAGGAAAAGAACATAAAATAATGCCAAAGGCAAAACTAAATGATTTGCAAAGTAGCAAAAATTCACAATATTTTATAGTAAATAAAACGCAAATTTGTTAATCGATTTCAAATTATTCAAAAGTATCAATAATTTGTATATAAAAGATATTGCCTTATGTACATTTTAAATTGCCACAAAATGTTGATATCATACATAAATATACAAAATTTAACAGATTTCTGATAATGAAAATGTATCGAAAAAGTAAAAACGGACGCTGCTTAATTCTTTTTTCCGCTGTCTTATCTGTTCGCGATCGTTGACGAATGATACCAGGGTGGGTGCGCAAATCGCTTGATAAAGATTTTCTTATCCGTTGTCACGGCCGAGAATATTTTCAGTATCGGTTTCCCTTTGCTGATAGATAGTAGATATCCGCGCGTTTTGCTCACAGGAAATTTTAACAGCGCGTCAACCAGCGCGTTTCACTAAAGAAAACCGGTGAGTAAAAAAATCAAGAAAAAGATGAGAAATACTAATGATCAGTAGCATTTCAACAAATTAAGAATAATAACATTGAACATCTTCTCATTTTCGATCACGCAATAATTGATCATTTTCACTTGCAAAGTTATTATCTTTCTATTTTTTTGCTACTTGATTTTCATTTGTTTAAATAACTAATTTGCTTTATTTGCGTTTGCTTTACAACTCAAAAATCATTCACAACTCTCTACAATCCTCTTTAGAAATTATCTCGCTTCTTTTCAATTAGAAATATCTCCGTGCAATGCTCGAGTACTACATAGAAAAAATGGTTTTGCTGAAGATCTATAAATTTAGCTAGATACAGATCTAGGAAATAATTTTGGAGTTTCAAAATAATTATGTAGAAACATTTTTAACAATGCCGCAAAATGTTTTAACATAATAATTTTCTGTATAATTATTTTGATGGTCCAAACAAAATAATTTTTGGATCTGTATCTAGTTAAATTTTTACATGTTTCAGCGAAATCATTCTTTCTACGTATAAGTTGATTAATTTAATCAGCGATAGTTTATTCTTTTTTTTTTAAATTATGATCACGCTTAAAGTAAAAGAATAAAAATTTATTTTCATTATTAATTCGTTGCTGCTAATCAAAATAGTTTCTTTCTCTCGCTCTCTCTCTCTCTCTCTCTCTCTCTCTCTCTCTCTCTCTCTCTCTCTCTCTCTCTCTCTCTCTCTCTCTCATTTCGTATAATCTTTAATTTTAATTCATTATCTAAATACTTTATATGCACGACAACTATCGTCTACTTGTCATGTATGTAATAAAAATGTATCTTTTCCATACATAAATTATTCAGAAAAACGAATTTATTTACAGTGCATGCCGCATGAACAATTGCCTAGATGATAGCGAAGAATTGCTGCAGAAGGATCAAATATAACAATCAAATCGATTTTGATTTTTGTGGATAATACTGTGTCATAGAGAATATTTTTAATTGACGATAGTAAAAGTGGATATAATGAATGTATGATAAATGTAAAGTGCGTGTTTCTTATCGGAGTGTAAGTGTAAAAATAAAGAAAGAAAGCGATCGAAGTGGCACGTTTCATTGCTAAAACCGCGCGTCACGTTGTCAACTCGAAGAGAATGGTAAGATATTTTTACATCATGTGCAACGCGTAAATTTCTCACCTGAGAAGTTATTCCTCTTAACATTTTTTATTTTCTTAGAATACAAAATTTTATTCTGCATTATCTTATCCGCGAAGAGTTTTAATTATCAATATATTGATCAAAATCTTCGAAAAAAGCAGATTCCAAGTACGATAAATGATAGGTGAGCTTCTCATCTGTTCGAGACATTCATTCCTCGCCTATGAGTATTATAATTTGTTATTCAGAGAATTAAAGGAATGCTGGAGTGATGGAATTATTGATATTAGATACGTTCGAACTTTCTTCGAATTGGCTTTACAGAATTGAAAACCCTTTTACAACCTTCTAGTACGCACATGAACTACGAAATATTCAAGTCTGTTTCTTAAAAAAAAAAAAAATTATGTTTTATATATGTGTGTGTAAATTTTTAGTTTTTTTTTTTTTTCATTCTTACGTTGAATGCAGTTTGTTCGTGTGTGTACTTTATAAACGTTCCATTCCACTCCAGCATTCTCTTAAACTTGAACTTCTTCAACAATGACATTGCAATAGCATTACGTAACATTATCATAATATCGACTATCTTCTGATTTAAGCAACTGAGAACAGCAAATATTAGTTCTGATAACCGAAGCTCTTTTCCCGAATAAACAAAAGCTTAAATTGACAGCGAACGCGTCAATCCGATAAAGACGGACGATTATCGGATATACTTATCAACCACTCCTTCAATATCAATTCGATATCTTTAGATTTCGTAGGATTCCTTGTTTGTTAAAAATCTCACAATTTATATCTGAAGAAATTTCTCAGTAGGATACAACAAATATCTTTTTAAAATGAAAATAAATGTCTGCTGTTAGCCAGTATTGCAAATAAAATTATTTAAGCCGTTAATAATTGTGACCTTGGTGATTATTAGCGACTCTCTGGCTTAATCGACAGCATTAGCTCCAGTCCCACGTCGTGCATTCTCGCGACTCGTGTCTCGGAAGTCTTCCGGAAGCGCAATAAAAATAAAAATGTAATGTGGAATTGTTTGAATAGAGTAATTCTTTCGTGCGCGACGCAGGGAAACGCCAAATATTCATGCCTGCTGGTGAGTGAAACAAATCCGGTAATCAGAATTAATCGCAGTGATCCCTTATTATTATTAATTAAATACAGTAATGATCGATCGTACAGTCATTCTACAATAACAACAATTTGCATCCGATTTTTTTTTCACAGTACTTTACGATACAAGTACATTTTCTCACAACATATGATATCCCGAAAAAAGTCGCGTTTCTGATACGTAGCGATTTCATAGTGATTTCCAAAAGATTAATCAAGCTTCATTGCGGTTGTCATCATGTTATCGTGCTCATTTTTATGAATAATCTTGCTACCGGTTGCTGGCGCAGCCGAAGGAGGGCGGCCGCCGTATTTTACATCCTCCAGCGGAATGCCCAAAGCTAAGGCTATCCTATCTCTCACGTAATGATAAGCGCCTTGATTCTTATGCTCCTCTTGCAGCCACATGATCTGCATATACATAAACATAATATCTGAAACGATCTTTAAATCTTTGCCAACGATCGAGCGTCTTTAAAGAAATAAATTCTTATTAATCCTAGAACTACACGCTACATTTTCGTATGCGCTTTCCATTTGGCTTTACAGATCTAGCTAAATTTTATACATAATTCTGGTAATGATATTTTTCAACAAATTTTTTAGGAAGAAATCGTAGAGCATGTAAAATTAAAAAATTAAAAATGTACGTAGAACATAAAATTTAAATTCAGATCTGTTCGTTAAATATGTTTCAAAGAAAAAATTTCCAAGAATGTTGGCGATTTGAAAGTTTCGCATAACTTGGATAGTCTTAGAATTAAACATCAACAAGTACGTTAATCGATAACTTCTCACTTTTGCTTGCGGATATTTCGACATTTCCGCTGCAAAGAGATGATATGGAAAAGGACAGAGCTGCTCGATTCTAATAATTGCTATCTTATCTTCTAATTGTCGTTCCTGTCGCTCGACGATCAAATCGTAGTACACTTTGCCGGTACAGAGCAACACCTTCTTCACGTTTCCGGGCTTCACGGAAAAATCCGGTAGAACGTGCATAAAGCTCGTACCCGGTCCCATCTCCTCGAAATTCGATATCGCCATCGGGTGACGCAGCAGTGATTTAGGAGTCATAAGAACCTAAATGGTATTTGCGTGAATGTGCATTTGTGCATAAATCTGACATGCCCTATTATTACAATGAATAACATAAAAATCGAAACAATTCATCACGTGCAACATTGGATAAATCTTAAAAAATTTTATTTTAAATTATCTCAGAAAATTTTTATGATGAAATAAATTCAATGAAATAATTGAACTGTGGACAATTGCGTTTGCGACATTGTGCGATAAAAATTGAAGGACTGATATTACACGTAGAAAACAATATAAATGACGACTTCGTAGCATTTAATTTGACTAGTTTTTTTACTATCACATTATAATTTACGTCAGTAAAAAGTAGAAGATATGGATAGCGTTTGTATAATACGATATTCATTATAATCGATTCGCGTACGCGAGCATGATCCGGAGAATCTTATCGTTTATTTTACGCAATCAAATATTTTACGAATCATGTAAAATGATTTAACGTGCCAATGGACATAAAGGATTGTTGGATTCAGTTTTACAATTTCAATATCTCCGTAAGTACAGAGCTTAGAAAAAAGTATTATATATATAGGCAAAAGTTGCAAAGAAATATTTAGTGACAAATTTTAGTGATACTTCCTCAAAAATCATTAATTATTACATTGAATGCATATTTATATAAATTTCTTTTACATAACATCATTAAAAAAAAAACACAAAATTTGCTGCCTCAAAATTTACCTAATGAAGATATACTGTCAGATCTGTTTTTTTAGTTATAAATTTAGCTATAAATTTCACTTAAGCAATAGCTATTCATTTAAATAGTAAAAGTGCTTGTGGATATTTTCGAAGATATTGCCTTGTACTTGCGGTGAGAGCACTCTGCACACTCCGTGTGCAAATAAAGAACTAACCAACGGTTTGCGGAACGGCATCAATATTTGTCGACGTAGAAGATGAAACAGATTAGCGGGTGTCGTGGGATTGCAGACGATCCAATTTATCTCGAAAAGCTGTCTCGTCATGATTTGCTCGACGGTCTCACCGGTGGGGGCGCCGGGCTCCGTTCCGGGCACATGAGTACACTCGTCGTCACACAACTGAAGAAATCTCTCCAATCTCGCGGACGAATGTTCCGGTCCCTGGGCCTCCAAACCGTGCGGCAGTAATAATACCAATCCTACTTGTCTACCCCATTTGGCTTGTCCAGAGCATAACAAACAATCTAATATAACCTGAAGAGCAATTTAGATCGCACGTGGTAGATATTCTTGTAAAATATCGCGGTCATTCTTCCGGGATTTTTGATAACGAAGAGAGATTGATGCTCTATTTAATTTTAATTTTAAGTAGAAATTTAATTAAAAGAAAAATCAATTTATCGAAACGTCGAAAATGAAAAATTAATAAAGTAAGAAAATCAGAAAAATTTCTGTTAAGGAGAAGGCTGTAAGTTACCTGACAGGTATTGGCAAAGTCACCAAATTGTGCTTCCCAGAGTGTCAGAGTGTTATGATTGTACGCCGAGTATCCCAGTTCGAACCCTTTTCTCGCCAAATATACGTAAATTAATTATCGTCATATTTAATAAATAGTTAAAGCTCTAGCACGCGATAATCATAAATCTCGATAGGCGTGTCGCTTAGATTGATTTCATTAGCGAATACTGCAATCATAATATTGTATGCTTGTTTCAAATTTACTGTTAAAATTTTTCTGAATACAAAAATTCATCAGTTTAATAGTTTGCTGAATTGTTTAAACTTTAAGGTCATTGAGCTACTGATACTAATGGAATGAAATCAACGATCATATTATCGATGACATGAATAAAATGTGCGCACAGGAATAGATATCGCTATATATATGATGGCATAACACTTAATGACCAGCTAATTTCTTCTCACCGCATACGCCGTATTCCGATAATGACGAATTACTGACGGTATATAAACCCTGCCTTGGGAAAACATCACGCAGGATATTCTTATAAGTCTTGTCTCTGCTCTGATCATGAACGATGTGTATCCGTTGAGTGAAGGTGCCACGCTCGACGTCCTGTCCAGACAATCTGACATGATGACCTTCCTTCAACAGACTGAGGAAAGCCAGACACTCCCCCATCGCCCAGTCGACCTGCCGGGACTCCATGAGTTTTGCTCGCCTGTCCATCGCTCTCAACACCTGTGCGTTTGATAAATAGATCAAATCCAAAGGATAATCAAACTTGTTTTGCTCTTGAAGTGCGCGCTTAGTTTCTTAGCTAATTGGCAAACTTTACGAAAGAGAGATACGAGCTTGAAAACTCACAGAATATTCATTAGTTCTGAGATAAATTAAATGGAGAACTTGTTAAATTGAAATTAGAAATTAAAATTAGTATTAAAATTAGTAAATTAGAAATTTCTACATAAGTGAAGATAAAAGTTAATTCATTTTGCTGTAACTCGAGTGACTTGCTAACTTGAACGTGTGCCTCGATGTCTTTTGGAGGAGTGGATATAGCAGTGCATATTGTTTTAATGGTCGCGATGTCGATACCAGTCGGCGGTATCTTATTTTTTGGAGTCTGATTCGAGAAGAATTCGGTCCAGGGCACGTCGTGCCAGTCGCTCATTTGCATCGAGCTAATGGTCTGCGCTTTCCTGAATTCCTCCTCGCAATGACTCACATACTTTTCTATTTCCTGCACATAAAGAAAAATTGTGCTTGCGAATATGCCGCTGCAGGATTTAAAGCAGCTAATTATTGTCTTTCTCAACCTCCTTTGCGAAAGCTTCCGTTATTACGCCCTCCTTAAGCAGTTTGTCACTGTATATGGATAGAACACTGGGGTGATTTTTTATTCGTTTGTACATGAGCGGCTGAGTTAACATTGGCTCGTCCATCTCGTTGTGCCCGCTTCTTCGATATCCAACAATATCCAGTACCACATCGTTATGAAAGGTAGCTCTGATGACATAAGTCTTATGTCAATAAAGTTTCTTTGATTCTTTTAATTACCCTTTTAATTATTCTTTTAATTATTCTTTTAATTATTTTTTTAATTACTTAACGCAATTATAATGCTTACAGAATAGATATCACGTTTTATTATAAACAATTTTAAAAAATTCAAAAATTAAAAAATGAATAAATAGCCAAAACAGAATTTTTTGAAATGAGACAATAAAGATTGAAAAATGAATAGCATCGCAATTCTACCGATATTCGCTAGCCACTTTGCTGCAATAAGTCGCTAAATCGGGATTGTCAGCATGTATGTGAAAAATAGGAGCGTTAACAACACGTGCGACATCTGTGCAATGTGCACTGGATCGTGAATATCTTGGATCAGTTGTAAAACCAATCTAGAATTATTAACAAATATTTAAAATTAATTATATACTCGTCTGCTTTACAATTATTTAATATTTTTATCAATTATTTAACATCTAATAATATTACCAAAAAAATGAATAGAAAAGGTAAAATATATTCATATTAATTATATGTATCAAAGACTAATTTACTTAAATATTAACTTTGATTTTAGTTTAATTTCGTATCAATTTTTCTTTAGAAAAATAGTAATAGTAAAAAAGTAATTAATTTTTTATTAAAGTCTATTCAGTTATAATCAATGTTGATAAAATTTGGAAAACATAATTATTATAGAGAAACTATTATCTCTACTTGGTTGTTAATTACGATGTGGATGACACCACCCGTTGTGTACTCTGGTAAATTTGTGAGATGCATTGTTTCGTAAACGACACCTTGACCGGCAAAAGCAGCATCACCATGAACCAATATGGCTAATGATCTTTTGCCATCTAAAAGAGTCGGTTTATTTGAAGACAATCTATTATCGTCTGTTAAAAAATTACACATTTTCGATACATACGTTTAGAGTCACCCTTCTCGACTTGCTCGGCGCGAACACGACCGACTATAACCGGATCGATCGCTTCCAGATGCGAAGAATTTGCCATTATAGCAAGAAGCATTTTCTTTTTGGTTCTACAAAAGTCGCAATAATCAAATATGATAAATGCTCAGACTACTCCTTTGTGACTTGGAATACAAGTTTAGATATCGATGCTCGATGCAAAACCGATTTTGCATTACGGTAACTTTTTTCACCTTTCTAATAACTTCTCCGAGTGCGTTCCGAGATGATATTTCACATCACCGGAACCGAATCCCTCCAGAGCGATCGGATTAAACTGTGTGAATAACTGGCTCATCGGTTTCAAGCAAATGTTCGCCAAAGTATTTAAACGACCGCGATGTGCCATACCGATAACTGTAGTTTCGACTCCTGTGTGCGTGTGTGTGTGTAAATAAGATGAAATAGAAATAAATTAAAGGCCTGGCAACGGAAGCTTAAAAATAGCTTAGAAACTTTGCTTAAACAAAATTTTACTTACACTTTCGAGAATCAGTTTAGTTACCATGTAGTGCCGACGTTTCCATGCATTCCGCCATGGACGGTATGAACGATTCGCAACCTTCTAACCCGAACCTCTTCTCCGTTCCGTATTTCTTTGCTAAATAATTCTCGAAACTCACGGCTCTCATGATATTCATCCAAGTCCACTTCCGATGCTCCGCGGGCAATTCCCAGGCGCCTGGTATCTCAAACTTTTCCCTCAACCAATCTAACTAATAAAACACATGAATCATAATTTTATTTCTATCATCTGAAAATTGTTTAAAAAAATAGCCTTTGAATATATCCTGATATAAACATAAAAAAATTTCTCAATCAACAGAGATTTTTGCAAACGCGCGCTTTTTGTGTCTCTATATCGCGATGATTCTTTTTTAAATCTCTTTTTTAAATTAATTTCAATGAGTCTTTTCATTTCTTTGTTTCCTTATATTAATTATCGAAAAAAGTCCGATTTCAAGGAGATATTTTATCTGACTATACATATAGCCTGTAATCAGTAAGAAACAGCAGTTTCATAATCTAATCTATCAATGAACATTTACATGACAAGCGCAAGATATCAAATTCAAGTGCAATCTTTCGTATCTCTGAATGTATTTGGAAACTACATTCTTCAAATACAAAATCAATATAATTATTACTGACTTTACAGTAAAATATTTTATCTGCCATCAATGAGAAGTAAAGTCTAAATGCTTACGATAAAATATTCATTGATCTTTTTGTGTTACTTTTTCAACAGCAAAACTTTTACTGATTTAAAATCTAAAAAAATAAAATTTCCTGCAAAAACAAAATTAAGTCAGTTTTTTAAATTAAGTTTGATCATTTTAAAAGATTAAAATCATTTCTCTCGTCGTACCATATTGAGATCGTGAATGTACGTGTATTCGAGACCTAAGTGACCACAGTAAATCTTGTTGAGCCTCGTCAGTATCTCTCGCAGTGGTAAACTCCTCTTATCGCCGCCGATAACGGTCAAGGACGCGAGAGGGAATTCCCTATTCATGTCGGCTTCAGTCATTCCTTTGAGATGTTGTCGCACAACGATCGCTGGCGGCAGATTCGCGGTACCTTGTAACTTTGCCGATTCCGGATTCTGTATGCCCAATGGATCGGTGTCGGCTATCAAATGGCCACGAGCCTTTGATCAAATAGATCAAATAAAAGAATTAAACATCAATATATATAGGAATGCAAGAGCGTGTAAGTCTCGTGAGGGATAAGTACTTGATAAGCTCGGATCGTGGCATTGATATCAAGTGCACCGATTATGTAATGATCCCCCTGCATCTGACTATCCGATTTTCCTCGAACAGACCCTTTCGGAAACAACGATCCTGTTAGACGTTTATCCAAAAATCATCAGATTAATAGTACTTCTAATTAATCCAGAATCAATAACAGAATGCATTTATAATTATTATGATATAATAAACATTATTAGAAACATTATTAACAGCTTTTCTCTGATTAAACAACATAATAGAGAACGATTATAAAATTGTGTAGCTTTAAACTTTCATAATTTTTATATTATATACATGTGACAAAAATAATTCATTAGTCTTATGTAAATTATGAAATTAATATTGTGATTTTAATCATATCAATTTAAGAAAATGATTGCAATGAGATTTATCAAAACTCACTCTTGCCTGATTGTCCTCCTTCTAAGTTTACTAACTTAGGAGACGAACTGACACGAGTCGAATTGGACTTGGTGCGAGAATCCTTAGGGCTTTCTGCGTGGATCAACTTAAAATACGAGTCCCACGAGGGACTTACGGATTTTCGATCCTCGAGCCATGCCTTGTACATGTGATCCAAGTACTGGTTATTAATCATGTTAAGGACATTATCCTTCCTATTGCCATTGTCACCGTCATGTTTGCAGCGTGACGGAATATTTTTATAAAACTGCTCGATAATTAATCTAGAATTTTTCCAGCTCGGGTGAAGATGTATAAATTGCCGGTATAAACACGACATAGCGAATTGTGCGCTCCGATAACATTGCACTTTCGCGTACATCGCCCCATTTGTCGCGGCGAGAACGCGCGAGAAATGATGAAAAATGACCGAGAAATTTAAGAAATTCGATTTTGCAAATCAACAGAGCAAACAGATAATTTTAAGCCGATATTACTTCACGTCATCATATGAACTTTCGATTAACCTTTCGATTTCTACATCATGGTTGTAGCTAGATTCGCGATTGATTTTCGTTTCAAATGAGAACTCAGAACAAGACTTGAAACAAAATTCACGTTCTTATTGTTTGTAAATTCCTTAAAAGCATTCTATATTAAATTAGATTTTCGTTAAAGCATAGTGATCCCTTTCTTTCAAATTATTAACAAGAATTTATTATTTAACGCATGATGTTATCGCAATGATTTAATCTAAGTTTGATAATATATTTTAATTTAATGTAATTTAATAAAACTAATTATTTAATGTTTTAGTTTTATAAACATTTAATACTTGATTTTAAATTAAATATAATTTTATAAAACTAAGTATTCAATTAATACTTAGGTCTATTATATATTCGAAAATTTCGCAAAATGTTCAGTTTTAACATCATTAGGATTAAGCGATCAAAAATTCAACCTGCTCAGATTTCAATTCGCAACTACATCAAAATTATAAGTTAACATGCTTTTATTTACAGGGTACAACATCCTCGGCATTTAGCGACTACAGAGTCGTGAAGATTAATTCTGAAAATGATTCAGAAAAACATTTTGCTAGCAATCGAATCATATCGCACAAGGTATTTCTCATTTCCTGTATATCTTACAAAATTTACAAAAATATAATATTAAAAAAGTTGAGTCATAATGTAAATAAGCATCAACTGAAGACATCTGCATGTGATATCTTTAAATGTCTATTGTCCTAAAAATACAGACGTGATAATAATCGCACTTATCTTTATCTAATCTGCAGTACACGATATGGAACTTCATTCCAAAGAATTTTTTCGAGCAATTTCGACGAGTGGCAAATTTTTATTTCCTGATCACGACAATAATCGCGCTTGCGATAGAATCGCCAATTTTGCCGTTTACCAGCGCCTTACCCCTATTATTTGTCATTCTGGTGACAGCATGTAAACAGGGATATGAAGATTATTTACGTTATAAGATAGACAAACGAGATAATCGGAGATCAGTCAGTGTCATCCGTAACAAATGTACGCAGGTTCGTCACGCGTATTACCTACGCTAATTATGACATCTCGATTTGAAAGTTTTATTAATTTTAATGTTTATAGTAATAAAACGGAGAAACGAAATATTAGTTTTTATAATATTTACATGTCTACTGTAAAGTTTTTAACACATATTATATTTATAAAATATATATGTTTGCATGTGTTTACACGTCTATTATAAGATTCTTCAATGCTGTCTCTAATTTGGAGATTGAAATAAGGATAATTTCTGACAATCTGGAGTTAAATCAAGTATCCTTACGTTACATAAATATATAATGCGTTGCAGAATTTATATTGCGAGCAAATAATGGTGGGCGATCTTGTGAAAGTCTATCGAGATCAGGATGTGCCCTGTGATATGGTCCTCCTTCATAGCGAGACTTCAGGTTGTTGTTACGTCACGACATCCAATCTCGATGGCGAAACGAACTTAAAGGTAATTATCTTTACACTCGATTTTTTTTTAAACAAACGCATTTTTTACTGACAAAACTTACGCCACAGAAGAAATTAAAATTTTTTTATATCTCTAGAAAAATATGCGTGTATATTCTTTGTCGTAATCTCTTTGTGTAATTGTAAATGTATAATTTTAGACGTTAAACGTGCCGAAAGTAGTCTCGACGATGTCGCTTCCGCATGTAGTAGCTATGCAAGCGACGATTACATGTCAGCAACCCTTGGCCAATCTTTACACCTTCCACGGCAAACTCGAGATTAACAACGACGACGAGATAACAAGCGGACATTTAACAATAGAGAATCTTATGCTACGCGGCTCTAGACTGAAAGACACCGAGTACGTGGTCGGCTGCGCGGTTTACACTGGGCAGGACACAAAATTGTCGCTCAATTCAAAGATAGTCAGCAATAAATTCTCCACTGCCGAGAGGTAATTACGTCCGAGCTTTATTTTATAAGAATTCGACTGATATTTCGATTGATATTTAGCTTCTGCTAAATCTTCCACTCGCATTTTTTCGTTATTAGAGGTAATCTGCAATTCAACTTTACACTTATCCGAACGTTATTATTTGTAGATCTATCAATAAGTATATTTTTATATATATCATGATACTATTGGTTGAAGTGTTGGTGTGTACCGTGCTAAAGCTATTCGTTGAATCCTACCAAGGATGGAACAGTTACCTAGGTCCTCAGTCCGATATCAATTTTTCCTCGTTAACTACAGATATTCTGAGCTTTGTTATTTTATTCAATTACATCGTGCCAATATCATTGTATGTCACCGCTGGTAAGACATTTCTACTTGCACAATTTCCTTCTGTTAAAATTATTTATATTTCTATTCATCATAAAATTATTTCTAAAACATTTAAACTTATTTAAATTAATATATGTCTTCTGGACTATTCTGCGTTGTGTAAAGAAGTATATATTTACAAAGACGCGTTCGCAAAAAATGTAATAATTTATATCGATAAAGGTTTACGTGCGTTTCAACAGAATTGCAAAAATTTCTTGGCTCCTTTTTCTTCGGCTGGGACTTGGATATGTACGACAAGGCCAACGATCAGCCGGCACTCGCCAATTCGTCGGACTTGAACGAAGAACTCGGTCAGGTTGAGTATTTGTTTACCGACAAAACTGGCACGCTCACTGAAAATCTGATGGTGTTCAGGCGCTGTTCGATCAACGGCAACGTGTACATGGAGAAAGAGTGCGACGGTAATCTTTACTTATTGCCACCGAACGGAAACGAGAAAGAAGCCGTCAAATTGTCGTCATGGGAGGTAAAAGAAAAGGGGGAAATACTGATTATATCATTAATGAGATTATCGATAAAGAAAAATAATTATAATATTATTTTACAAGTTAAAAGAATGTGCTGTAATTAATATGAAAGATCATATCGACGTATGCAATTTGATGTAAGAGTAATTACATTAATTATCTCATCAATATTTGGCAACAATTATTTACGTACTGAATTAATAATGATAATTTACATTAATTAAAATTAATAATAATAATAATCAATAACAGTACAATGAACAGCTAACATAAATACTACCTGCCAAGAGTAATTATTTTTTGTGTTATTTAAAAAATGGTATTAAAAAATTTACGATTATAGGGTGACATTTGGCACTTCATGATAAGCATATCGCTATGCCACATAGTCCAAATCGCACCGCCGAGCAGACGTCCCGAGATCATAGCCAGACGCACTGAATTCCGTGAGAGTTTCAGATTGAAAAAAATCACGAGAGTCAACAGTTCGTTGATGATGCATCCAGATTTACCGGAATATCAGGTAAAAATAACAGCGTAAAAATAACATAACGCAAACACCGAATTCGCGGTAGCGCGTCACCTGACAAGACATCTCGCTAATGACTTCCGTCTAAGACGAAGTATAAACGATTGAATACACGTAAAGAGGTATACAAACACGCGTGACATGTGGCAGGCGGCATCGGCAGACGAAAAGGCGTTGGTGGAAGCAAGTGCCAGGTGCGGCGTCATTTTACAAAAGAATACTAACTACGAGATGCACGTACAGATCAACAAGAACAATCTGGTCTTCCAGAAGCTAGAGGTACTGGAGTTCAGCTCAGGTACGTGATCGTGAATATCAAAACAGATTAGAGCTGAATAATCTCTAATTGAGATCAAATAGTAATGTGCTATAGATAATAAAATTAATAGCGATAAATAGCGCTAATATTACATTATCTTGGACAGAACGTAAGAGGATGTCGGTAATAGTGGAAGATTCATCCGGGGATATCTGGCTGTACTGCAAGGGTGCGGATTCGACTGTTCTGCCGTTGATAGTTAAAGGAAAGACACGAAAAGTCATCGCTCACATAAATGATTTCTCCATGGTTCGTTATCCCGTTTTTAATAATCGCATAACTAAAGATAAAGTTAAAGTGGAGATCGCAGAGAATATTTTCGCTTTTCTCCATGGCAATTTCGAGAAGAATTTTCTTATATATGGACAAAAAAACTATTCTAATATTTTTTTATCATACTGTCTAATATTTTTTATCATCGCAATTGTGTTTTACATTGCAGAAGTTATTAGAATCTCTAATTTTCAGAGAGGTCTACGAACGCTGGTAGTGGCGTGCAAAAAGATGAAGCAATCCGAGTACGAGAGCTTGATACAGAATATCGAGCAGGCCAGACAGATAATCGGTGCGGAGAGAGAGACGCATATAACGCGCGCGTACAATCTTATGGAGAGCGGGCTTACCTTGCTCGGAGTAACTGCGGTAGAGGATCGCCTGCAAGACAAGGTGCAAGAGACCTTGGAATGCTTACGAGTCGCTGGCATCAAAGTTAGTTCATTGCACCGCCTTTGTGCGAACTGCCAAAGAAATCTTTTACTGTCCGCTTCGCATACTTCCGAATATCGTTTCTATTTTTGTCGATCATTTGTCGATTTTCAAAATTATACTCTAAATTTTACAACTTTCCAAACAATTAATTTAATGTGTCTTTGTGTATTTTTGTTTCAGTATATGATTTTATTTTAATATTATTAGAGATTTATATCTAGATCCAGATTTTTATATCATAATCCGCATATCGAAATAGTTTTCTTAAAAATATAATTTAGAATAAAATGTTATAAAAGCAATTTTGATTAATTAGATTCGTTAAATTAACTTAGATTAAAAGATAATTGTAAATATACTTTTTTTAGATATGGGTGCTTACCGGAGATAAGGCAGAGACTGCGGAGAACATCGCTTTCTTGTGTGGTCATTTCAAAAAAAGTACCGAGATTCTAAGATTGATGAACGAGAACTCTGAGCAAACCTGCTTTCTGATTCTCACAACTTTCGAGTGAGTACAGATAAAGTTTATACATTTTCTATTTTCAAATTATTAATTCTCGACAAGTTTTTTTTTAACCGTTTTTTGTACAGTAATTCAAGTTTTGTCGGTGGATTAACCACAAATTTACTAAAGTAATAAATAAAAGAATGCATTATTTATTATTTTCTGTTTTTCAATATTCAAGTATATAGAAAAAATATCATCCGAGAGAAATTAACGATGGAGCGTAAAATATTCAAAGAACCTCTTATGACAAAGAAAACTTCTATGATAATTTAAAATATATTATATTAGCCTTGTATAAACTATATCTTTCAGACGGAAAATAAAACTGGAACCTTACAAGCAATACGGATTGATAATTGATGGCGTCAGCATGACGGCGACGTTACGAAACTGTCCAGAATTATTTAAATCCGTCGGAATTGCCTGCGAAGCGGTTGTCTGTTGCAGGCTAACGCCCCTACAAAAGAGCGAGGTTTGAACTTTTCCGGGTTCCCAAACTCTCCGTCGGAAAGTCATTAAGAATGTTAAATATAGCTTATCTTTATAGATCGTGCATCTGATAAAAACGGCACGAAACCGTCCACACACTGCGGCCATCGGCGACGGCGGTAACGACGTCTCAATGATACAGGAAGCGCACGTAGGTATCGGAATATTAGGGAAAGAGGGTCGCCAGGCGGCGATATCCGCCGACTTCGCCTTTACCAAATTTAAATATTTGAGAAAAGCGTTATTGGTGCATGGGCATTGGTATTATCTGCGCATCAGTACTCTGATGCAATTCTTCTTTTATAAGAACGTGATGTTCATAACGCCGCAGGTGCTGTTCAGCATACACAATGGTTTCTCCACGCAGGTAAAGACAATGTCGCTATTTATTTCTCTATTGCACGTCAAAAATTTTAATCTTATTCTCGCAACGTAAATAAATTAATTTTCTTTGTATACCATCATATATTCGATTTAAAGCAAGTGAACGATTTACCTCTCGATTCACGAATTGATAAACGTATTTATCACTTAATTTCTTATATTTATAAAAATGAATTTTGTTGTCTGATGATTTGCAATATTATATCATAAACTAAAAAGACATATTTTTATTTTTGTAAAAATTATGAAAGAGACTAAACCTTATATATTTGTGTAGATTTTATAGATGAAGAATTTACAAAATATATTTTTTGTAGGGACTTTATGATAGTATATTTCTAATGGGTTTCAACTTTTTATTCACGTCTGTCCCGATATTATTATACGGATTACTGGAGCAAAACTATAATGCGGAAAAACTCATGAAACGTCCGTACTTGTATAAACTAAATAGAAACAATTATTTAATGTCAAGACAACAGTTCACAGTGTGGCTGTTCCTAGGTTTGCATATAATATTACATTATTTTATCGTTAATAGATATTATTTTCGTAAGTCATAATGTTTATATGAAAAGTTATTACCATTACAGTAACTAACGTAGATATTGATCTTAACGCAGATCTGACTAACAATAGATACTGACTACATCAGATTATTTTCAGGATTATGGCATACTTGTGTAACGTATTTTACAGTATTTGCTATGACGTATATCAATCCTACATATTTGTACAATAATACGCCAGTTGAACATTGGACTTACAGCACATGCATTTTTCATACAGTCACTTTATTAGCAAATCTGCAGGTACGTGACAGCGTAGGCGTTATTTGTACATTCGATTAAAGTAATAAAATAGCGATTTACTCTGCAAATGCAAAAGAATAAAATTAAATAAATTAAATATTTTTGAATTAGTCGGATATTTTGCTTTTAATTAGAAAATTTATATCCGAATTTATTGGTGTAACTAAATAATTCGATAATTTAATTATAACTCATCGTGAAAATCACTAGCAAATGTTTTAATAATAAAATTTACTCGTTGCTGACGTTAACATTGTTTCAGATATTATTGCGCAGTTTATATAGGACAATTCCGTTCGTTCTAAGTGTAATACTATCTGAATTAGTATTTTTCGCAGGTAGCCTTTGCTATTCAGACATAAATATGTAAGTACAAAATCTATGACAATTGAAAAAATTGAGAGATCAAGAGTAACATATTTACATTTATAAACATATAAAAATGATCTCTATCCACGAAATCTTACATTCGTGTCTTTTCAGAAAATATGACGGCGATATGTATGGGGTCTATCAAAAATTATTACAATCGCCTATGTTCTGGTTACTTACTATATTTATCGTCGTTGTTTGTTTAATACCTGATTATTTATTGCTGACGTATAACACATACAGGCCACTGAAGATTCTTCGTAGAAACGAAGAGCCTCCAGGTTACGGTGACAGCCTCCACTTGCAACGATGACAGTGAATATATCAATTCGTCGCAAATGGCAATGTATAAATGTAACAATGACGTGAATGATGCAATTGATGCAATTTTAACATTATTTACAATTAGTCCTTTAGCAGACAGCCGATGATATTCAGAATTTCAAAAATAGATGCACTCGTTTACAAAACTGTTGATCACAGACTGAGAATATAATTGATAATGTTTAGTGCACTTAAATACATAAAATCTATTTTTAATAATATTTAATATTTTTAATTGGCTATTCAGCACTAGTATTCGCATTTAATTTTAGATTGGCCGGCCTTAAGTGTTAATTTCTACTGACTAAGCTTTTGCTGACTATATAAGCTATTCGATTTGACTTGCATAGATTTAATTGTTTTTTAAATTCAATATAGTTTTTCAGATACTCGTTTTTAAACTTTGATTAAAATGGATTACACATACACATATATCTATCGCAATTTTTATTTAAAAAATAGTGAATTAAGCTTATGTTCTTTTGCAACAATCAACGTCGTTAAAGAAACATAATTTAATTTACGGGAACGTTGCATGTTTCCATGGAGAGGTAGCCTTTCGTTGCAGAGAAATAAATAATATCTTGGAAAAGGAACCATTTAAGCGCTTAAGTGTTTTTTTCATGTGAATGAAGAAGCGATTATCTGAAGCGATATGGCTTAGTAATTATCGGATACATTTCATGTCCTAGGTACAATTTAAGTTGTTGATACGACTGACTGTATCATATTATTAAATGAGCATAATTGATATAATAAAATCAATTAAGACTTCGCCATTAATTAACATTATTAACAGAAGTACTTTTTTATTATAATAAGCCTTAAATAAGTTTGAAGATAATCATTTATATACATAAATTATTTTCTATTTATTACAATATTCAGAGACAAATAATATAATAAAATATTAATAATATTAATATTAATTATTTTGATAATAATTAATATTCATATTCATATTATTAATATAGGAAGAAATGTTTACGCGCGAATGTTGAGCTAGACATAATCACAAATTGTTCAACAAGATACTAGTCGTTAAAATTAATTTTTATACAAAGGTAGGTAGCATGATAACAAACACAAATGCGATATAACTATATGTCTGTTTGTAAATGCACGAGCAATTGTAATTACTATTCACTAATTTATGTAAATTAGCTGCAAGCTCACTGAATGTAGTTTCAACAAAATTGATAGTATAATAAATATTAACAAATCTTATCAAAAAAGAAAAATAGATTCTTATAATTAAGCTTTTTTTATTTTTTTAAAGAAAGTTTCTTTTATATATATATATATATATATATATATATATATATATATATGAAAATGATCGCTTTTTTAACGCGAAACATCTTATTCAATCAAAATTTAAGCTATAAATATATGTTTGCATTAATTGCGAGAATGAATCGTATTAATGTGTTTTTTATAGTTGTGCGGTTTTAAAAAAACGTTTTATAAGCGTAATCTGTGATTTTTACGAACAAATTTCTTAATAGATCACATTTGTTAATATGTACAAACATTTTCTAATATATAATTTTATGTATAAATTGTATATATGACAAACATATTAAGTGCGCTTTACAATCAATATATATATGTACGTACGCATATTTATATATGCATATGTGATAGTTTGTAATAAGTACTTTGTGTACTTTGTGAACTTGATAAGCGTAGAGATAATACGCAAATTTTCTATTTACACAATGTCTGCTTTTACTTATTTATGAAGTAAATAAAATAGATTAAAATAAACATGTTGCAGTTTTTATTTTCAGATTGGTTTCCTATGTTTCCTAAAATCAAAATTATTTCCTTTAAATTATTAATGTACATGTTAGATTAAGACAGTTAGATCTAGCGTAATTAACCTTCAATGTGTTATTATGGATCGTTTTCGTTCGGGCCAAAATTACTTTCTGAAATTTCTAGAAAGCTTGAGCAGGTAGCGACTTTTATTGGATATATAAAAAAAGTTTATGGTAGGGCTAACTTGTAGGCACAGGGACGTGCTGCGTCAGTACTGCTTCGAATACCAGAAGATCAAAATCTGCTGCGGATGTTTTCGATCCATGATCGAAGATTTTGTAAGTAAAAATGAAATGTTTTCAAAACGCGTTTTTCTTTTTTTTTTAAGAATTTTTTATTTACTTCAGAATTTTTTGAAAATTTTTTTTTGCATTTTTTGTCATACTAGACACCACAGACGCGCGCTTCGCGCGCTCTATTTAGTTTATTATTTTTTACTCTTTTTATTATTTTTTTTAATAATTTGCAATAATAACTTTCTATTAATACACATGTCTATAAATTGTCATTTGCTAACTCCACGACATGACAGCTGCTCACGAAGTTAGCGCAGAGAGAGAACCAATCAACATTGCGGAAAAGCTGCAACAATACTTTGATATATGCGAATATGAATTTAATATCTTCTTTTTTAAAAAAGATAAATTGCAATAATAACCTTCTATAATACTTTAATATATGCGAGTATCGATTTAACATCTCCTTTTTTAGAAAAAATTTGTTAAAAAATAATAATTAAAAATTTATTTTTTATTAAATTTAACAATGGTTTCTTAAAATAGAATGTTTAAAGTGTATACACAATTTTTTTCAAATTTTTTTAGATATATTTAACATTTTTAAAAGGCCCAAGACGAAAACGACCCATGATCGAAAAATTAAGATGCCGAAAAGATGATAGTATATTGAGGGTTAAATTAGTAAAAAATTTCTCCATCGACTTTATATTAAATAATTTCTCTCTGAGTAAGAAAAATATGTACTGAAGTCTCATGACAGCAACTTTGCTTCGTTTCTGCGAAATTTTTTTTTCTACTTTATCTGATAAATACAAGACAAATTTTTTGTGTCAACCTAATATACATAGCATATATAATTATTACATATGCACAAAGAGATAGACAAATGTTCTTTTTGCTATGTTTCTATTGACCATTGTTCTTTGAAGTGGAATTGATCATTGTTCCTCCTCTATGCTAAGAAGCGCAAAGTGCAGACGTGCGATACGTATTTTTAAGAAGAAAAACAGAAAAAGGAAAAAAAAGACACGCAAATAGAACTCAGCTAGTCGCGAGCTATCGTGCAATAAACGTGCGTATTTGAAATATTGTGTAACCGATTCAATAATAGAATCAGACCAAATGCTCGAGCGTTCTACGTACGAAGAGATCTCGATAGTTTCATAAAATAAATATCTTACGGCATAGCACTCGCATTTTACGTGCAATCGATCGAGCGCTATTAGAAATAATGTATACGGAACCGGTGCTGACAGTGCTACATCAGCGTGTCATCACGTAACACGTTGATATGACCGCGAGTGCATAAGCAATCGTTCAGTTTATTTATATCATATGTGAAATCATTTCAAGCTTAATTTGACTGTTCGCCGAAAGTTTTAAATTAAACTTAAAAAGTTGTTTCTTTCATCGAAATAAGATTTTCATTTTAAAAAAAGTATGT
>JANQDE010000020.1:2519456-2536356 GCA_037157785.1 Cephalotes varians
TGTGTGTGTGTGTGTGTGTGTTTAATATATATTTATTTATATATTATGAAAAATTCGTGTGAAATCTGAAGACATAAATGCTTTCGCGAAAATCTTTGAACGTAAATTTGAGCGGTCGATCAATTTGAACGAGATTATCTTGCGAAATGGGAAAAGAGCGCGAAAAATTTCTATATGTGGCAACTCGAGGAAATATGTCCTTGTACTTAGAAAGATTGAACTTCAGTCGCACTGACGTCGCGATCACTCATCGATCGTGCCCGACTTTCGACATGTTGTCGCTCGTGGTATGTGACCGTGCAACTGTCATAGTCTCGAGACACGAAAGAATCTCTCGTACGATCGGACGAATTAATGGTGTTCAGCATCCAGTTTACGTCAAATTTCTCCATAATGCTTGAGAAGCTTTTTCTCGCTAATCATATTCAACCGTCAAGTGGAAGGAATGCACGTTAATTGAACCGTAACATAATTTTTATTTCCAGTTTGACAATTTCTCTCTTTGCTAAAATCAAATTATTTTTTAATATATTAAAAAATAATTTAATTTTGAAAAAAAAATTTCCAACTCCATATCAATTTTCCTTCCTCAAGAATCTTCTAACTTTATTTAATGTAAAACTTGATTGCTTGATAATTTTTTGCACTTATATATTATACATATATATATATATATATATATATGTGTATAATATATATTAAGTAAGCAAAAATATTCGCGACCAATTTCAATTTTCTAACTTTATTTAATACATCTAACTTTCTATTAAACAATCTTCGGTTAGTAGCAATCGGGAGTAAGTAAAATAATATCTGTTAAGTTAATTTATTAAATATATGTTAAATCTATTAAATTAAATTATTTAGAAAATCGAAATTCCTTCCGAAAAAGGACTGAAAATTATCTTTTTCTTGAAAAGAATCAGGAATTATCTTTCCAAGACACGATCACCCGAAACAACATTAATGCATTCCACTATACCCTTATACACACACATACACATACACACACACACACACACACACGCTGAATGCGGAGCAGACGTCTCACAACGGAAGCTCCGATTTTTGCCGGAGAGAGCGACGATGGTGACGTCTGCGATGTCTAACGCGTCACGATGAGCCGTGACGACGAGACGCTCCGCTGGATCCCTTAGAGATTCTCGCAAATGTGTAAACGCAGTCGAGACGGAAGCGCCCGTCCCAATGTTACGTTGCATACAATGCAGCTTTATCCCGGGGAGGATCGTGCAAATTCAGGCAGCTTGTGTGCGTGTGTGCATGTGCGTGCGTGAGGTCGTTGCATCGTCGCTCAATGGGAACTCCGTTGTATTCTTATTGCCATTTATCGTGCCATGCGTTCTCTCGCCGAACTACCGTTCATAGAACGTTATTAATGAACGCGTGTATTTTCACCGAAACTCTCGGTGCATTCATCAGAATCACCTGCCGTCAGTGATAATGCGGAGGTAGACTTCGTTTTTATCTTGCAACACAGTAAGTCCCTCCTGCTAGATGCTCGCGTGCATACGTGCTAAAATTAATGATAACAGCAAATGCATTCGACATTGGAATTTAATCTACTTAGGGTGCGTTCGGGGTGGGTTCGCTATTAGCGTTATTACTATCTTTGCTTTTAAGTAATAAAGATAGGATAACAGCAATAGTGCTAATAGCGTCCCTGAATATACCTACATTGAGACATTCTATATGAAAGACTCGGTTTCGCCGTTCGCTTTTAAGAGTTATTGTTTGACTGTTTAAATATTAAGTATACAGTTCTTACAACGAGTAATTTGTGATACTAGAACTGATAAGTTATTTATTTTGATATAAATTTCATGCAAGTGTTCTCAACTATCATTATCAGGTCATATTATCATTAAATACATAGTAAATTGTAAACTTTTACTAAAGTATTGTGCAAATTGACGAGAGTCAGAAGTGAAGGCTAAGATAGATAAAATATTTTGCATTCAGATATTCAGTCATAAAATAGTGTCATGATGTATAATGTGATATATAAAATACATGTCTAAACTACATGTAATGTTTAACAATTTAAAAAAATATGTGTTTGTTATGGACCGCAATCCTGATACCACTTAACGTTATTTTAGAGTTCAACAAGATAAGTGGCAGTATTGAAAATTGCGGCAAAAGAAAAATATTCTCGACATCCACATCTGTGATATTCGTCAATACATCATACTTATCACATATATTATGATAAGAAGAAACCAACATCTGTATCATACAACAACCAGCAACACAGCAGTGCTCTCTGTATGTAGTCATCTCAGTTTGAGTTGGGATCAATTCTTATAATAATTAACAATAATAAAGTGTCTAAACTAAAAAAAGGTCCTTAAACAATGTCATTAACTTGTTTAAATTGCATGACTTATATTAATCCTCAACCACATTATATTGCTTTCAAAGCAAATTATGTGTAAAATAACTGTGCTTTATCAATACACTCTGACATATCATAGATATTTTATTTTAATTTTTTAATTCTTTCGTGGTATAACAAAAGTAATGCTCGTGTTTTCGAATAGTTCGAATTATTCAAATTTTCGTGATCACATCGATGTAAGCGCTTTCTTCCTGCTCAGAATTAGAATTCATAGGGCAGGTATATAAGGTCGATTTTTTTAAGATTCAATTCTTATATTTAAGATCATCTTAAGTATAGTTTTAAGATATCACAAACCAATCACAGAGTCATATTAGCTAAAGGCATCATTTGTGACTTTTGTGAATCTTGAAATAAGAACGGACTATGACTATATCGACTATACCGGTCTAGATTATCTTTTATTTTTTCATGTTGTGGCAAAACGTTTCATTTTGTAGCAACGTGCAATAAGTTTATTTTGAATCCGATTAAAAAATGTTATCATTAACAAATAGATAAGAAAATAAAATTCATGCAATAAAAAATGATAGAAAGTAGTACAGTGCATAAAATTATTTATTCTCAGTTAAACTTAAGTTGATGTTTTTTACTTTACAGAAATAAACTGAAATAAACATGAGGGTTACGGCGTGTCATTTTCGCCGCTGCATAATAGCAGGATTATCCATAGCACTTTTATTTTGTGTCGTTCAAGTAATACGAATAGAATTAGGATTATTTAATGAAACTGATATGTCAAATTTAAGCAAATTGTAAGTGATATTTTTTTAATGTTCTTACTTCAATGTCAAATATTGATATGCTAACTTTTGAATAATTTCAGAATGTATATATCACAATTAATCAAAGAATCAGAACAGTCTTATGTGAGGTATGTATGTGATACTCTTCCTTCAACAAGTAAGCTCTGAATAACATTTTAATTAATATTTTGATGTAGATATTAATAAAAGAGAAGTGACAATTATATTTTGCACTATATTTATATGTTTATCATTTTCTATTAATACTATTGATATATTTGTGCAGAGATGGTGCTGTTGCGTGCAAATTACCTCAGTTAAATATCTCTAGTCCAGAAATAATGAGGTTCATACACGACGTACCACCTTTATCGTGTGGACCAGAAGATTGGGTTATAGTGGAAAATTCAAGACTTGTTATTACTAATAAAGCAAAAGTGAAATATGGACAAATAATATGCATCTTCAGTGGTAAGTTAAAAATAATATTTCCTATATATTTATTACATGGATAAAGACATTGTAATAATTTTCAGTAATGTAAAATTATTACTTTTACTTAATGTATTACTTAGTAATTTCATACTATATTATATTTTTCAGAAATTATCAGAATAGATGACTACAATACAAAATTGTTGGACAGTATAGAGGCTGATGATTTTTACATTCTGAGGGAAAGCGATTTTGCAGATGTTAGATGCAAATCGAAAAGTGGAAACGTGTTAGTTGATTTGCTTATTTACTTTCAAAAACATACCCATTATTATTCTGCTAATAGTGAATATTTATGTAGGTGGCATAGTATACTCGCTGGTGTGAAAAATGATCCACATCTCAAACAGAAGCACAATTGGGAAAATGTGCCAAACACAGGCCTGAAATTAAACGTGCTTATGTTCGGCTTCGATTCGCTGTCACGAAACACGTTCATTCGCAAACTGCCAAAGTCTTATCATTTCATAAAACAACTGAATGCTCTGGTGCTAGAGGGATACAATATCGTGGGAGATGGCACTCCGCAGGCGCTTATCCCAATATTGACCGGCAAGATCGAACTTGAGTTACCGGAAACGCGGAAACGAATCCAAAAAGCGAATTACGTCAACGTTTATCCTATGATATGGAAGAAATACGAAGAGTACGGATACATAACTAGTTTTATGGAAGATGTACCGTATATCGGAACATTCACTTATCGCTTGAAAGGATTTGATAAGCAACCGACTCATCATTACATGCGCACGTATTATCTAGCCACTTCCCCGTACTTCAAAACATTTAATAAATTCTGTATAGCTGGCACTCCACGTCATATAGTATGTATTAAACGAATTACTGATAAGATAAAAGAAGGAAACGCCACAATTAGAAAGAGCTAAAGTTATATATTTTAAAATCTCGATTTGTGTTAAATTACATTACGATTTAAAGTTATGAATCATTAAATCAAATGAGAATTTATATATCCCTGTTTAATTTTTTCTTGTTCCTGTAATTATTGAGACATGTATTTATGTAGGTGATGATGAATTACATAAAAACGATATTCAATGCATATAAAGAGCAGCCAAAATTCGTATTTGGATTTCATGGAGAACTTTCTCATGACTCTTACAACGATATTGGCGTGGCGGATAACGATTTATATTCTTGGGTAAAAGATCTTCATGATCTTGGACATTTAAACAATACTGTCTTAATTTTGATGAGCGATCATGGACACAGGTCTGAATCTCATATATAAAATTGTTAATGCTTTATTTCTTCTACACGCAAGCAATCGTTATTTTCATTTTATAGATTTGCAGACATTCGTAATACTTTGCAAGGCAAGCAAGAGGAAAGATTACCGTTTTTCTCCTTTATTTTTCCATCTTGGTTCAAGCAAGCCCATCCACAAGCATACGCAAACTTTGTGTACAATACACAATATTTAACATCACCATTTGATGTACACAAAACGTTGGAGAACATACTTAACTTTGATACGCCAAAAGATGGAGATCGACATCAGAGAGCCATCAGTTTGTTTGACAAGGTTAACACCAAAGATTAATATTTAATTTAGCTAAGTTCTATTAATAAAATTACAAGCATGAAAAAACTCCTCAAATGTGATATTTTATCCTTATTTTCAAATAAGAAAACCATTACTGTATTAAATCATTACCGTTTCATATTGCTTGAACAAAATTATACTATATTAATTTTTTGTTAATCATATAATGCATGTTAATTACAATCTATGTATTTTATATAATTATAATTATTTTAATATATTATAATGTACATTTTATAAATATCGAAACTCAGATTGAATTTCTTGTTATTATTCGTAGCAACGTTCAATTTTTGCTAATTTGAGATAAGATGTTAACACTTACATTTTTTGAAATTGTAATATAATGCTCATATTATAAAACAAGAACAAAAACTTGAGACCTAACTTTTTTATTATTATTTTGGGGGATTATTTAAAAATAACACTTGAAGAATTTGATCAGGATTGTAGTAATGAATCAGAGTCGACAGAAATAATTAATTCAACAAATAATTATTTATATATCGTTTTCCGCAATTATACAACTGATATATTACTACCACTTGGGTTTTTCTATTACAAAGATATTACTTACGTTGTACAAAAATTAACGCGTTATACATCGCAAAAGTCACACATCACATATACAAATTCAATTCAAGTTTTGTTTCGAATATATTGTAAATCAAATTTCGAGAACTTTGGATAAATTTTAAGAACCAGATTAGTCGCGAAACGTATCACTTGTGACATAACACGAGCTCTGAGTAATACCGATGAATGAAACATTGCTCCATATAGAATATCCCCACTACGTTGTACTTCGAGGTTGCGACTCTCCTACAGATTGAATCGCTTTTTTTTAACAGAGACATTCTTTTCTTACTTTATAATTAATAAAGTGCGATTTCTCGCTTCTTTTAGAAATTGCAAACGAATTGTCGACTGTAATTACTGTAATGATACAATTTACAAGTTTGTAACATTTATCAATTAAATATGAGAAAAGAAAACGACAGTTAATGTGATATTTTAGGTGCCTCTAGATAGAACATGCGCAGATGCGTTTATAGAGCCTCATTGGTGTGCTTGTCTCGGATGGAAAGAAATCTCAGTCGATGACACGAACGTTGTGGCTGCTGCCAATTACTTTATTCAATTCCTTAACGGTTACACCGAAGATCATCATAATATATGCGCTATATTGCATTTGGACGAGATCTTATGGGCTGCTAAACTCATACCCACTAAAGGTACTGAACATGCAAAATGTATCGCTTATCATATTATTTATAAACAAAACTAATGCCTATGATATTTCAGGTTTATTAAGTTTCCGAAAAGCTGGAGATCTAGACGGTTTTATAGGTGATTTCAGTGCCAAAACCAAAGTAACGAATGAGATTTATCAATTAAAAGTAAGAACGATACCAGGTGACGCGTTGTTCGAAGTTAGCATTGTTCAAGATCTTGCAAAGAATTCTTTTCACACTAAGGTAATTTCAAGGAAGCGATATGAGGGAGGCACAAATATTTTATGATAAACGATATTATCTTATTACAGATCTCCGATGTTAGCAGAATTAATATGTATGGATCTCAGGCGAGATGTGTGGAAAACTCGCTGTTTCATTTACGCAAATATTGTTATTGCAAAGAATAATAATACCAGGTGACGCTTACATAGCATAATTTTAAACATTGTACATATAGAAATAGCGTCGAAATATCAATCAAAAAAAGTTTTGATTATAGCATGAGAAATGATGTTTAATTTTAAACGAAAGTACTGTGATTAATATTGTTTTCTTTTTGCTATAAGAAGTTATATATTAGACTGGTTTTACTTACTTATACTTATTTTGATCAAAATTAATTATTTATCGATGAATGCAGTTATCATTATTAGAAAAATATCATGTTACATATCATTCGTAAGAGTTTCTCATATTCACATTCACAATAACGATTAATATGCAACAACGTTTCAATCTATGATGTAAGATAGTTCGCATACGTCTTGCATACGTTCCAAAGGTTTCGATAAATGATTACTTTTGCATAATATTGCCCAAGATTATTATAAATAATAACAATAATAATAATGTAGAGAATATATGCATTGATTGATATTCTTCGGCGATTAATTATAATCTTCGAATTATTCAAAATTTGTGAAGATGTGTGTGTGAATTAACAAATGCATTTCCAAACTTTTTTGTTTGGAATTAATACACATGTGCCAACATATTATATTAGAAAGTAAGATTATAATGACTTTAAATTTTTCGAATATATTTTTATTAGGAATTTTGTCATTAAAGCATTAATTTTATTTTTTTAATTGATGATAAAAATTATATTATTTAGATAACAATGATACAGAAAGGAAGATTTTGTATTGTAAAGGAAAAGGTTCATAACGTATACAAGCAAGATACAGTGACTGGCATTTAGGAACTATTAATTATAATGCATCTGAAAATACAAGCTAATATACTAGTCATAACTAAGTCATAAAAACAACGGGCTAATATACGTCACGTAAACGAAATACCCCTTTTCGCGAGAGCAAGAAGCTTTAAAAATAAATATTTTATAGAGCAAACTGCTTTCGTGACTTGCTGTATATCTATACTAATATATCTTTAAATAAAACAAATTACTATAATCTTTATATATAAATCTCACAAGTGTCACACACTTATATATTTATGTATTTCTGGACTATAATACGATTATACATATGTAATTTCCGAATGTCAAGCCATTTTGCAAGAAATTATTTATTTAAAGTGACTGTAAACAACAATTAGTTGTTTACAACAGCGAATATGTGCAGTAATAATATGTGCACGAAAAAAATATTTGCATCGTATAAATGCTTTAATTTTGATGGAATACAGATTTCCTAAGCGCAATGTCAGTTTAATATTAAAAATAAAAAGAAATTGAATTCTATAAAATATCTTTGTATGAAGTTTCATGATGACTCGTGTAATTCATATGTAAAAAAAATTATACGTAAAACAATAGTGTTATAATTAAATAATTCTTTCCGTACATAATAAGAAAATTGTATTTAATTAGATTATACAGAAGACATGCAGAGATAAATGTAATTAAGTTCCTTTTGCAATCAAATAAAAAATTATCTTGTATGAAATGCAAAGAGAACATATTATTGATGTATTACCACAAATTGTTTTAAGTATAAGATTTAAATTAGAATATATATATATATATTAGACTCTCTAATTATATCTAAGAAAATATATGAGAAGCAATTAATTAGGATGATATTTATAAAAAAACCAAGCACTATACAATATGATAAAATCAATTTGCTGGACAGTATCCACCATATTGATGTATAAAAGTCGTGATTTCGTGAGAATTAGCATCTATTAATAGAAATGCAATATTTTGCCTGTTGCTGGAATTAAATGGGAAATAATCTTGGCCTTTGCCATCCTTAGCGACTACTTCTAATACCAAAGTGCTCACGGATAAATCATTTAAAGTGTTCTGCTTCTGCACACTAAAAAGAATGCAGTATAAAATTTTTACATATTTAATTTCTGTTAATACTTAATTTTAATAAATGCTAATAACCTTATGAGATCCTTATAAATACTTTTGATAACATCCAGATATGGTTGTAATATATCTTCAAACTGACATAATGTTCCGCCAAGAACAAGCATTTGAAAAATTCGAAACACAAACTCATTTCTTTCATCTTCTGAATACAGATTGTATTCTTCTGACTCCTCATCCAAAAGCATCTAAAAATCATGAAAAGAAAGCTCCAATACATAATTCTTAGAGTTTGTTACTACTTAAGGTAATTCAAAAATTCTGACAAATCTTTGTTAAATAATTCAATCTTGCAAGAAAACAGAAGAGATCACTGTCTATCCATGATGAAAATATCTTACACCACGCAGATTGTCAGACACCAAAAAATCTTCTACTTGCAGATCATATCTTTTACAGATCATTCCGGAATTATGCACAATCCTGTTATCTGAATCTTTCAGTTTATTAAAGAATGACATACTTAAAACCGAACATGGCACTTGCTTTATCTGCACACTTGATGCTCGTATACCTAACAAATATTTTTTTAAATTCAAACAGATTTGTTTATGTAACTGTAATTTTTCTACAATTATAATACCTTGTTTTACCCAGGCATAGCCCTGTTTGGACAATAATGTTTTTGCAATGGTGTCATCTTTAAAAAACGCCTACAAATTTATAAATCTTATTGTCAAGAAATAATAAATTATATTAAAAAATTTAATTGAATAGTTATAGTTATATATTTTTCCTTCTTCAATTAAAAATTAAGAAATGTAATTTTTTAAATAAAAAAATTATATTTTTATATTCTTATATATTTTATATTTTGATATTCTTCTATTTCTTTTGTCTCACACAATGCTCTATAATTTAAAAAAAATCAAAATCACAAATTTATTAAAATATTTGAGATCACACGAGTTCTATAACATTTTGCATAATTTCAAAGAAATATTGTTTTCTTGCACATTATTGATACAAGAGCAAACTTACATCAGCCAGCTGATATTTATGATATTGTTGAAACTGTTCATTGAATGAAAAATTCTGGATGACGAAGTTTCCTTTTAAGCCCCTAAAAACGTTTTAATATGCTATCTATTCAGTAATTAGAGAATTAACTATGTGCGTTATAAAAATGTAGTAGTAACTAATATCAATGTTACCATTTACACAGATACTCTTGCGTATTTTTATCGTTAATCCCGACATAGGTTTTTTCATTTAACGGCACGAACGTGAATTTCGGATCTATCTCCATTTTTACACACCTGCAATCTCCATGGAGATAACACGCGTGTGCATATATATTTAAATAAATCTATTCGTGAGATACGTATTTAAATAAATATATACACATAATACTTCTGTACATATATTTATATTTATATAATTAAAAAAAATAATTTAATTAACAAAGAAAATTTTTTTAGTATCCTTTTCAAAATATTTCAAAGACTTTTATCTTTGTTTAATACAAAGTTTGATGAATAATTCATATAAATAAATAATATGTATAATTCTGATGAAACATTGCGTTTGCCACAAAAATTCAAATTTAAATGGACACAGCAATAGATTCTTCATAACCACGTGCCCATCCGTTTCCTGTAAAAGATACTCGTGCACACATTCGTATTTCTGACGTTCTGACAACCAACACGCAAGTGAGATTTTAATTGCGATCTTGATTATTCTTCTCCGTATTGATCTTTTATATCGATAAATGTATAGATAGCGATGTGACTCGAGTGGATAATAAATAAGAATAGCAAGAGGATTATGGCACCTAACCAACGTCAACGACAGCTCGTTTTGTCGAAGAAAGAATTGAAAAAGATCAATGGAAGGAGATTCTCAAAGTACACAAAGTTCTCTTCTTTCTTCAGATTTTGTAAATTGTTATATGGAATGCTTATCAACTGGATCCGGCTAACCTCATCTGTCAGTTGCTCAATGTTGAAATGAGAATAAATGCGAAATAGCTACAAGTCCTATGTTATATTTCAGCCATATATTTTATATTAATTTTTATAGTACATTCAATTTCATTTAATGACTCAAAATATATGAGATGTCTGAATCTTAAAAGAAAAGAAGGATCTTATATCCTATGTATTTATCTTGTCTTGTATTGTATTTTTAATTGAACATTAAATAGCGATTATGTTAGGAAGTCTTCTATGTATCTTCATTGTTATTTCTTTTAAAAATCATATTTTACAAGCTTTATCCAGCAAATAAGTTCCTAAAAACTATGATCTATTCACACAATATGTAACATTTTAAAAGTATGAATATATTTAAAAAAGCGAGTAATTAAATGAACTATTTTAGGCCAGAAGAGTCTTCCGATGTGGGACTTGTTTATCCTAGCTATGACACAGCTTTTAAACTGCTGCTATCGGCAAGATTTTGTTCTGCTGTATGGTGTCACATAACGGATTGTGATGAAACGTATAATTATTGGGAACCAGTGAGTTATTATATATATAGCTAAATTCAGTTGCACAGCTTAAAAATTATTATACTTTAAGTTATATACGTTGCATCTAATTTTTCTTTAAGAAATGTTAGTTTTAATTTCTTTTATAAAAATAAATATTATTCCTAGAATACGAGTAAACAAAATTTTAGCAGTATGCTTTAGTAGATTGATATTAACTACATCTGCATTAAGTTTGTATTTCGATAGATCTGTTGATAATTTAACAGAACACAAGAAGAATTTGTCATTTTTGAGTATTTAAATGACATCATTTAAATAATTATGATGTGGCAAATTTCTGTTGGAATTTTGTCAATAAAATTTATAGTAGACATTTTGCAAGATCTTTTTAACAAATTTAATTACTTTACAGACATGACAAGTTTCCTATTTTTTTCTTTGATATTTTTAATGAATATAATATACTTTATGTAATGTATTTTGCTGTATCTATATTATGTCTTGTCTTAGAGTCATTACTTGCTCTATGGAACAGGCCAACAAACGTGGGAGTATAGTCCTGAATATGCCTTACGTTCATATATGTACTTATTAATTCACATGGTACCAGCAAAAGTCTATCATTACTTATTGGAACCAAATCCTGCACTAGTTTTCTACTTTACGCGTTGCTTCCTGTGTGTTGGTTGTACATTGTCTGAATTATACTTTTACAAGTATGTTTTTTCCTTAAAACTAACACTTATATATGCAAGGACTGATACAGCACTTTTTATAGCATGTAACGCTTTGTTTTCTAGGAGTGTTTGTCGCGAATTTGGAATTCACGTGGCGAGACTCACATTAGCATTCCTCATTCTCAGCTCTGGAATGTATATTTCCAGTGCTGCGTTTTTACCCTCGTCTTTTTCAATGTAGGTACAATTATAAAATGAGAAATATATTCACATTTCTTGACATAATAATTTGATAATTTGTTACGCATCAATATTCATCACAGGTATCTGAGTACTGTTGCTACAGCAGCTTGGTACGCTCGCCAATACGAATTGGCTATTTTTGCTACCGCTATCTCTTCATTACTCGGATGGCCATTTGCTGCATTGCTCGGGTAATTTTTATATTAACGCGAACACAATATTTTTAGTATGATACATATTGTAACAAAGGCAGAAATTCATTTTTCTTGTTTCACTTTTAGAGTTCCTATCGCCGTTGAGATGTTGATACATAAACGAGATTGGATAAAATTCATGAAGTGGGTTATTATATCCGCCGTTGTAATTGCGATACCAATGATATGGGTGGATTCCTTGTACTTCGGCAAACTTGTTGTCGCGCCATTGAACATTATATTCTACAATGTTTTCACCAGCCACGGACCTAATCTTTATGGCACTGAGCCGTTCAGTTATTATATCATCAATGGATTCTTGAATTTTAATTTTGTCTTCATTGGTGCATTACTCATGCCCTTGGGCTTAGTAAGATTTTTAATAGTTTATATTTAATATATACAAAATGTCTCAGTCGCACACTTTCTGTAAACAGATTTGTATTTTAGCAAAATTTTCTTTTTTAATTTGTCTTGTGAAAGTTATCATATTTCTTTATATAAACTCTTTTATTATGAACATTATAGATCTTAAGGTTTTTTTGAAATTAACAATAAAAGCAGTAAAATATTATATTTAAGTAATTGTATTGAATCAAAAGTCAATTAAAAGTGCACAATTGCAACATCTTGTATAACATGCGACATATTTTGGGGCAGTCTTTTACAGTTACAGTAATTACAGTTTTTAGTATGGCTGATTGTCCCGGCACATTCAAGAGACCGTTCATGTCTTTCTTACTGGTATTCGTTGGCTCCCTTGTACCTGTGGATTTTCATATTCTTCGTTCAGCCGCACAAAGTAGGTATAAAACATCATTGGTAATAATATTATTAAGAGAAAAGCTTTTGAATGCATTTGAACATTGCATTTCTGCATGCATAAGGAATGATGAATATTTTTTATTTTCCGTGATATTTAGATTGTTCAAATGTGTTCCTATTATATAACAAAATGACAAAATAGGAAACGGAGGAATTGATGAAATGAATGTGTCAACAGGAGGAACGGTTCTTGTTTCCAGTGTATCCTATGATTTGTTTGGCAGGCGCTATAGCGGTGGATATCGTACAGAAATTATATTTTTATGTTAGAACCAAACTCAATCCATTGCATATTAGTTGCCACTATTTGCAATATACTGCGCACATTACCGTTTTGGCGATACTAACATGTGGTCTTTTGGGACTGTCAAGATCACTGGCGATATATAAAGGTATACACAAACATATATATATATATGGCGATTTTTGTTTAAATAATAGAGGTTAATAAAAATTCACTATGTTAGGATACTATGCTCCTATGGAAATTATGACTGAAGTTAACAAACTAGGAACGGAAGGGGAGGTACCTAGTGACATTAACATAAACTTTTGTATTGGAAAAGAATGGCATCGTTTTCCTAGCAGTTTTTTCTTTCCATCCAACAAGTGAGTGGTAAAACTAGCGTACAAAATAGATGCACAGTTTCATCAAAATCAAAATTTCTCGCCAAGCTTTTGCAAAATTTTTTTAAGGAAAAGGGATATGTTGAAAAACATATTCGCTAATTCAAACATATAACATATAACAGGGATGTATTTCTTACATTTTAATTTGATACAATTACATTATTCTTATACAATGCTGAATCATTTTCAGTTGGAAGTTACGATATTTGAGGTCCGAATTTAAAGGACAATTACCTCAACCCTTCTTAGATCATGAAAACGCAACAAGTGTAATTCAAGCACATTTTAACAATATTAATAAAGAAGAACCATCGCGCTATGTAAATATCTATTTTATATGCAGACAATATTATTTGTTAGTTAAGTTCTGTGATTAATTTCATAAATATAATATCTCCGTCTTTTTTCAGTTTAATCTAGATAAATGTCATTTTCTATTAGACCTGGAATTAAAAACTGAAACAATTTTAGAACCGAGTTATTCTCGCCTAAGTAATTTTGTTATTGTGAAATCTTCTAAGTTCCTAGATGCATCAAAGTAAGTACAAAATTTTTATTCACGTATTTATATGCTGACTGCAAATAATAAGAATTATATTTACATCTGATGTATCCTTATTTTTTTTTTATGTTACAGATCGCATCCATTCTTCAGAGCTTTTTATATTCCATTCGTGTCTCATAAGTTTTGTACATATGGTTCATATAATTTATTACAAAGTAACAAGTTTAAATCCATGCTTTTGTCATCAAAGCAGAAGAATTCCAAGCTTTCTTAAGTAAAGGACAAAGTTTTGGCATTTTAACTAATACAATTGATTTGATGTAAGAAAAATTAAATTTATTATTTTTAATAATGCATCTGTTCATTAATGTATATGTAGCCAACAGCTATACGTTGAAAGTAATAATGTATATGTATATATGTATAATATATGTATATATATATATGAACTATATGTATATGACACTCATAATTCTGTGTGAGTGATTGATTCACAGATTCTGATATTGAACCTAACCCTACATCTCATATACAGGGTGATGCTTTTAACTTGAGACATTCAAATATCTCAAAAAATAAGCACACTACGAAAAAATGTTAAGAATCAAAATTTCATCATTTCGAGGGGGACATACAATGACGTTAAAATCAGCCCTCCCACTCCTCCCCCTGGGCGGTGAGGGGGGGCAAGTTTGAAATCTTAAATAGGAACCCCTATTTTTTATTGCATATTCGGAATCTTTGGCTAAAACCACATACAATTTGTCTGAAACATTTTTCTCGATTCATGATAGATGGCGCTGTAATCGACGAAATTCAATTTCTTCGATTTCTCTTACTGAGAACCCATGCTTACGATTCTGCAATAAATTAACAATAAAAATATTACGTTTTCATTGTTAATACTCGAAATTAGTCATAAAACAAACTTCTCATTATTTTTTATTACCCATTAAATACTTCTCAAGAAACTGCTTTTAGCGTAACCCAGAAACAACGACGTGGACGTAGCAGTTTTCTGTTCCCTTCGGGRTGCTTGATTAACGTGAGTCCCCTCGCCTCTCACGATTCGGAGTACTCAGGGAATCATCTTTCAATTAAATAAGGTGCTCAAAGTGATGACCTTCGACTTCAATGCACTTGTTAATCCGCAATTCAAATGAACGTACACAACTGATGAGTGTATCTCCTTGAATAATGTGATGGGTAATTGAGTAATTAATGGGTAATAAAAAATAATGAGAAGTTTGTTTTATGACTAATTTCGAGTATTAACAATGAAAACGTAATATTTTTATTGTAAATTTATTGCAGAATCGTAAGCATGGGTTCTCAGTAAGAGAAATCGAAGAAATTGAATTTCGTCGATTACAGCGCCATCTATCATGAATCGAGAAAAATGTTTCAGACAAATTGTATGTGGTTTTAGCCACAGATTCCGAATATGCAATAAAAAATAGGGGTTCCTATTTAAGATTTCAAACTTGCCCCCCCTCACCGCCCAGGGGGAGGGGTAGGGGGGCTGATTTTAACGTCATTGTATGTCCCCCTCGAAATGATGAAATTTTGATTCTTAACATTTTTTCGTAGTGTGCTTATTTTTTGAGATATTTGAATGTCTCAAGTTAAAAGCATCACCCTGTATATCTCGATTTTCAATCCCAATTCTCACTCCACATTTTATAAAGAGTTGAGGTGAAGGCTAATAGTCTTGGAGAAATTAGACAAAAATATTATTACACTATTACATATAAACTAGAGACCCTATACCAGTTATGATTGTTTATGGAATTTGGATTTGGAATTGGAATACATATATCGCGTTTCTTCCTATATATATGTACCGTGTTTTTGCATTTCTAAGATAGATATAAACTTGCGATAGTTATCTTAAAATTCTTGAGATAGATACAACTTTTTTGTTCATTAAACAGAAATGATGATCGAGTTCATCAGAAGTTCGCATGCATTAAACTATAAAGTACAATTATAAGAAGAAATCTATAAAAGACAATAAAAGTTAGATCATAATTGGTAATCCTACTTATGCCTATGTTTTAAAAGTTCAATGGAAAATTGAAGTAAAAAAAGTATAACATAAATGTAATCCGTCTTGAGAACCCACATCTCATTTATTAAACACTATCTCTATAAAAATTATCCCACCCTTTTAATCATCAGTCATTTGCAAAATTTATTTTTTTGTATGTGTAATGATGTATCGAAGACGATCATCTTTGTGGAATAAAATATTTATGATTTACATTAACTTTATAAATCTTTAATAACATTAATTTTATATGCGTTTAATAGAGGAGAATTTTCTTTTAAACACTGTTTAACATTGATGTTATATTTGACTTTAGGCATGATGATTGTCTTTGACTTTATCTTAATTACTCTACTCTTAAGACAACGAATTGCCTAACTAAAAATATTACTAGTTTTACACAGTTTTTACTAATATAGTATATTACTATTTTTGCATAAACAATTTCGCCGATTAAATTAAATTGAAATTTACTTGAAATCTTCAAGTGTCATAAAATATGTGCAGTTCACCACATACATATATATTAC
>JANQDE010000020.1:2536583-2562267 GCA_037157785.1 Cephalotes varians
TGTGTGTGTGTGTGTGTGTGTGTGTGTGTGTGTGTGTGTGTGTGTGTGTGTGTGTGTGTAGCTTTTAAGAAGTGATGGCGCTACTGGTCAATTTATTTTAAAATTATCTATAGTACACGTATGCTATAGATTTTGAACACTCGCAGTGAATATCAGAACGCACCCTTAGAGACCCTCTAATATCAGAGGATATTACCGACAGTAATTCTTCAGTTTAGGGTCTTTACTTCCGAAATCAATATAATTAAGATCTCTAATTTATTTTAGTTATAATGCATGCCACGTACTCTATAGATTTTCAGTGAATATCGGATTGCAGCCTTCGTATCTGCGCATTTCGTTTTGGTTCAACACTAACCTAACCTCAACAATGAACGTTGCAAATTGCGTTATTACGAGATCTGTTGTCTGTCGTTGCATTGTACTGCACTAAAGTTTTCTACCTCGCTTTCGCCAAACTTCAAATATATATCTTTAAATATCATTTTAAATGTACACTGATTTAGTGTACACAAAAAACAGATGGTTACACTTTCTGCATTTAAAATAAAATAGCTGAACTATTATTAGCAAAAAAATTAAGAGAATATGAGAAAAAAATTCAGCAGACGTTACGTTCTACTTGGCACTCGCGAGCATTATTTGTCCTTGTTTAACATTTGACAACAAGGATGAAGTGATCTCAAGAGCGTCAAGTGTTAAATGGAGCGCAATCCACGACAAACATATGTACACATCTATAACAATATCTGCACATAATATCGCGAATGGATGCAATAATAAACAGATTCTCTGCTGTTTCTCTATCTCTCTCTTCCTCAGTCTCCTTATCTTCCTACCCGTCTCTCACGTGAGGCAGAGTGCGTTTATATCTGTACAAATGTTCGTCGCGTTATTTCTTAAATCGACAGCCTGCGCCGTCCAGGTAGATGCGAGATATCGTTACGCCTTGTCGGGAGAAAAAAAAAAAGAAAAAAAAACGAAAACACCTTCAAAAAAACTTTTCCCGTTTCGAATGTTTGTTTTGGCGATGGCTCGGAGACGGCTTATCTGGCACCTGTGATACAGGCGCGTTCGTCGCTAGCCAGTCGCGTTAAATGCCCGTAGAAGTGCCGCGGTGTCGCACAATCGCGGAAGAAACCGAGTGGATCGTCGTTCCGTGGACGTGGGGATGGCAGCGGAGATCGACGGCGACGAACGGTCGCATCCGCGATGCATCAAATTGCCGCCCGCCGTCGAGGTGTTCGCCAATTTAAAAAATGCGCAGACCTTCGCCATAGACATCGGTACGTCGCTCATCAGGACATCCCCCCCCCCCTACCCCGAGATCGGGATCCCTTCACGATTAACTCCCCGAAAAGGTTAATGCGATAATTGAGATCGAGTTTACCTAGTTGTCTACTCGACAATCGAGAGATCACAACACTGTAACGTGATATCTGTTAATATGAAACAGCACGTTATTGCGTGCTAAGTTATGTAGCTATGCTCCAATTTGTACAATTGTCAATTGACCCCGAGTAAAAGGAAGTTAATAAATGTGTCGTACTGTTTTTGTAATGAAGACTTTTTCAAGTTGTTCTGTCAAGTATTTTTTTTTTATCGGAATATCAATGATAAAAGAAGAAATGGAATAGAATTTTAGATATCGCATCTTCTGATTTATATATTTTATATCTCATGCATATAAAAAATTATTTTACATATTACTTCCATTTTCTTATGTTTTACATTCTACCCTAATTTAGGTACGTATATTGTATTTTCAGGATTGTCATTAACCAAAATTGCCTATTACTCAACAGTAAGTTATCGCAAGGCACTTTATGAGAATGCGGAAGATTTAGGAAACAACGGAGAACGAGTATACAAAGTATTCGAGGGGAATAGACTGCATTTTGTTAAGTTTGAGACAAGATATATCGAAAACTGCTTAGACTTTGTCAAAAAGAATTTAGTAGATGTTGAACGATTTCATGGGAAAAGTATTAAAGTTACTGGCGGTGGAGCATTCAAATATACCTCGTTGCTGCAAGAAAAATTAGGATTATTGTAAGTATACTCTTTGAACTTTGTTCATCAGTTGAATGTGAAATATTTTTATAACATGAAATATTCAGATTTATATTGCTTAATTTTTGATGTACGAAACTCTTGAGAGATTGTGTTTACTGATTGATAAGATAAAATTGTAGAGTTGACAAGGAAGATGAAATAGATTGTCTGATAAAAGGTTGTAATTTCTTGCTTAAAAATATACCATGCGAAGCGTTTGAGTATCATCGACATGCGAATCCAGAATATAAGTTTCAAAAAGCTGGACCCAACATATTTCCATATTTGCTGGTTAATATTGGTAGTGGCGTCAGTATTCTTAAAGTAAGCAACAGATATTTAGTAAACTTATTTAGTAACAAGTTATTCTAAACAAATTTATTAAAAATTTTTTTTTGTAGGTGGAATCAGATGAAGTATTTGAAAGAGTCGGAGGTACAGCCACAGGAGGCGGTACATTTTGGGGATTGGGATCATTACTTACGAAAAGAAAGGTATGAAATTGTATAACGTAATTTTTTAGATTACATCCATAATTTCTTTTTACTATTACAACAAATGTACGTCAATTGTATGATATCTTTATTTGGATGGATTGTATTTATACACAATCTTTATAAATATCTAGAAATGAAATTATGATGAAATGAATTATTGTATGAGAAGATTCTGCTCCGTCGTAGTACCAGAGTTGAGTCATATGATTTGTATATATAGATATGTATTAAACAATGACTTTAAAAACACCCTACTAGGACTTTGATGAATTGCTGCAACTTGCAGAACGAGGAGATCACCGTAATGTTGATATGTTAGTGAAAGATATTTATGGGGGCGATTATTCCTCTCAAGGTTTATCTGGAGAGCTTATTGCATCATCTTTTGGCAAAGCAGTGGCTTGTGGTAAGCATAACTGTACATATATAAAAAGCATGACTATACATCTAAATTTATAAGGATTTCATATTAAATTAATTTAAAAAATTACAATACATTTCTGGTGCATTCTTTTTAAAATCTATTTAAATTTATTTAAAATCAAATTGAAAATAATTGATTATTAATGATTTTATTTTTAATTATTTTAATATCAAGTCGTCAAGTTTTTAGTTATAAATGGAAATTTTACGAATCAATCTTTACAAGCATAAATGCATAACAAAATTCTTTTTCACACAATTAAAAAATATATCTAGCAAATGAAAAGATATCTAACAAATCAAATATCTATGAAATCTACACAGTAACAATTTTAATTATATTAATAACGATTCTAGGGCAGCCAAAATTTTCTGAAGCTGATCTTGCAAGGAGTTTATTGTTCACCATCAGCAATGATATTGGACACATAGCTAGTTTGTATGCAACCGTTTATAACATGGACAAGGTTTACTTTGGTGGTTATTTCCTTCGTAATCATCCATTATCGATGCATACCATCTCGTATTCTATCAAATATTGGTCTCATGTTAGTCTTTATGTTTACTTACAATCTTTTATAATATTTTCTTAATAGATTCAGTTATATCCTTGCATCAAATAATTCTATATAATTAGCTAAGTGTCAAAGTGCAAGATGTGTGTAAATTTTGCATTTCTATACAATTTACATTATTGTGACATATTCATTATCTAGGATAAGGTAATGCCTCTCTTTCTTCGCCATGAAGGTTACCTTGGCGCGATTGGTGCATATTTATACGGCACTGAACAGGCAGACAAATATAGCTGGTTGGAAAATTATGCCGGGTCATCGAGCTTTAAAGATTCCGTATCAACCGATCTTGGAATTAAAGTCGATCAATTGGAAATTGATCAAACAGAATATGCTGTTACATTTTGTCCACTGTTGAAAGATCCCGCATCTTACAATCCTGACACTACAGATCTCGTTCAGGATAAAGAGGCAAGGTGAGAATTTATTTAATTTCAAAGATTATGATTATGTAAGGGTAAAGACTAAAATGTTTATGCTTATTAGAGATTATTGGTTGCAATGTTTTGAGGAGTCTGTGGATAAATTTGTGTCGAGAGCTATTCACAGTCAACCGCACAGTCCGACGGCAAAGGATAGAGGATTGAAGCTAAAGGAGAAATACATTAATAGATTACACTATCTTCATGCGCAACCGTTGTAAGTTTTTCGTCGCTGCGGTAGATATTAAAATTAACCGCACGTAATAAAAAAGCCAATTTGTTTATCAAGTTATTAATTTAAGTAATGTAAACTTGCAGTGCATATGGGGCACTTACGGTTAGAATATTATTGGATACCATTGAGCATTGCATGAAAGAATTCGATTTTCCAGATCCGTACCTACATGTGAGTATCTTTAATTTGTTTTTTTAGAATTTTTAAAATGAATTAAAATGAAATTTGTGCATGTTTCGTTTGCAGCAAAAAAGAAAGGAAAATGAAGAAGCATTGAGGCACTTACATGATCGCATAACTGCTCTGGACAAATTAGAAGGTGCAGAAAAGATAAGAGCATTGATTCTTGGCGTTCTTAGTGGTAATATATTTGATTGGGGTGCAAAAGATGTTGCAAAATTATTAGAAACTGATGATTTTGGCTTTGAAAAAGCCCAAGCGAAAATTCCAGGTAAACCATCATCATTAAATAAAAAAATTAATATTGCAATATTTAATATTATGAGATTTACCTTTCAATAAATTCTTTTCTACTCTCTCTTTTCTACTCTTGGTGCATTTTGAAAGAATTTTTTAAATAATATTTTATCACAAAAATATAGATAGACCATGGCTAGAGGATAATTTAGATGATTGGATACACAGATTACAGAATGGACCATCTCACAAATGTGCAGCCATCTTTGTCGATAATAGTGGCGTAGATATAATTCTTGGAATCCTGCCATTTGCGCGAGATTTGTTGCAACGGGGAACTAAAGTTAGTTTTACTGATATTATTCATTCTCGAATCAAACTTTTTACATTGTTTTAAAAAAACGAGTTTGTTACATAAATAATAAAATTTATTTAACTGCATGAAAATTATTTGTTTATGCTTTTAGGTAATATTATGTGCTAATTCTATGCCAGCTTTGAATGATGTAACATATCCTGAATTGGTTGTTACATTACGAGACGTCGCGAAAATTTGTAATATTATCAAACAAGCGCTAGAAGACAATACTCTTATTGCTATGGAAACTGCGCAAGCAGGTCCTTGTTTGGATCTCAGGTATTCGTTTTCATATATAGAATATTTCACAGTTATAGTTACAAGTTATTTTACTTGTAACATGAAAACTGTACTACAACTTAATATATACTTCAATAATGTTAATTAATATTATTTCAATATTTCACAGTCGTCTGAATTTGAATCTATGCCTTGCGATGGTCGAGCACAATGTGGATCTTATAGTCATCGAGGGAATGGGTAGAACTTTACACACGAATTTTCACGCTAAGATGAAGTGCGAGTGTCTGAAGTTAGCGGTCATTAAGAATCGATGGCTAGCGCTTCGTTTAGGTGGCGATATGTATGCTGTGATATGCAAATACGAGCAACCGTCATCGAAAATCAAGATATCGAAATAAAAGGCGATAAAAGACAGTTGTCCGTCAAAATATTCAAAAGAAACAACAGAATTTTGTAAATGCGACAATGCTAGCAATAGAAATATAAGTAAAATATCAGTATAGAATACACGATTATTTCTAGACCAAACAATAATTAAATATACAACACATTGCCTTTCGAAAAAAAGAAAACTTGAAGACAGAGCTATGCGCAATTACGCTTAAATTCTAAAACCGTGATCGAATCTGCATTGGTGTTAAGAAAAAAACATACAGTTGAAATATGATTCGTGATACAAGAGATTATTGAAATGATTTTATTGATAATCTATCAATAAAATTTACTTTACTTTTTTTTATTATAAACGTCTACATAGTATGTTTGTTTTAGTCATAACTTATTGTATTAATAGTAAATTATTGATCTTTTCATACATTGTTTTAAAAAAATTGCTATTAATATTACTATTTGTCTTCTAAATTTTAGATCTTTTAATTTAAAAGATTTTTGTAATTTAAGTTTTGTGTATGTATGTGTGTGTGTGTGTGTGTGTGTGTGTGTGTGTGTGTGTGTGTGTGTGTGTGTGTGTGTGTGTACGTGTGCGCGCACAAAATCTAGAAATTTATAAAACTTATTAACTACGAATAAAAACATCATTTTCTCTTATCTTTTATTGAAATATCTAATACGTATTAAATAAAACCAGTAAACTTCTGAAAAAAAAAACATTCAGAAAACGTAAATCATAAAATATTGTTTGTATGGGTTATTTATTTTTTCATCTGTGAATTAACGATTAATTGCAATATGTTTGATCAATCTCGTCCATAGTTATAATTAACATTAAAAAATTAGTTATTTACTTCATTTTTTAAGAAATGCTGAGACAATGTATATAAAAAAGCATGTTTGAATTTTATATTAATGTAAATGATTAAATCCTTATATAAATAATTGGTTAAAGACAATAAAACCATTTTTTATATATAATTTGCAGTTACCAGTAATTAGAAAAATTACCTTGATATAAAGAAAAATTTCTGCAGCATACATATAAAACATTCTACATTTTCTGTGATACTATGATATGCAAAGGAAGGATAATATTATTGCAAGTAATAAACTCCAAGACAATGTTTTTTTGATGCTATAGTTATAATTTCAGATATTTTATGATATTTCATTAATCGGAATGCATTATAACGCAAAAAAATTTTACTTTCAAATTTGTTTTCCAAATAGAGAATCTTAAAATGAAAGCATTATTTTATGAACATGTGTATTAAATTTAATTAATTAAATAGTGAAATGAAGAAATCAAAATGGAGAAATCAATTAAAAACTCATAAATGTTTGTGAGAGAGTGTTTCAATTGGATTAATATCTGAGTTAATTTATTAATTCCGATATCCATCCGTAAAATAGGGAACAGTACTAAGTAAAAAAAAAATTAATGCGTTAAGTGAGTTTAATAAACCGAGAAATATAACTTTCATCATTTTTGTACATATGTAATAAAAATGTATTTATTAAAATGTTAAAGAGATGTATTGTAATCAATACATAGTATAGATATGCGAAATTTAATTTCCTTTTGTGTATATTGTAAATCGAGTAATTTTGAACTTGTATGATATATATAAAATTATTAAATAAAATATATTCTTTTTTAACATGTGTGTTGACGTATAAGAAGATTCACGTCTGCGAATCTCGCATTGTATTTTGAGTATGCGCAAATTTCAAGAACTGATATTATTCTAGTTCCTGTTACGGCAAAAAATAAATAAATACAATATTTTTATTTCTAATAAAATTTAACATCGTAATTTCTCTTTAACATCGTAATTTTTTCCTTAATTTCCTATAAAGATACGATTTTTCCAACTAACTGGCAACAAACAAATGAGAATATTTTAAACAATTTTTAATATTCATGAAGCAATAATTATTCATAAATTAAAATAATTGCGTAATTTTTTTCTCACATCTTTGATGTCGTTTGCGTTTTATATGTTTCATGAATAATCTCAAATATTATATCACATTTTTAGCAGAAAAATATGTAGAAATATTAATACTATTATATCGGTACAAATTGGGAGACAGTTTGCTATTTTTTTTTTTGATCATGATAATACATTTTTATTTACATAATAAAATTGCATAAAACAAAATAAACACGTTTTTAATAACAGATTTCTTAATGGATGCACGATGCAAAATTTAATTCATTTCTTTCTGCGTATCCGAAATATTTTTCGAGGAGTTCTAATTGAAGAAATGATAAGAAAAAAGATAAATAAATTTAATAGCAAAACAATAATATGCAAATAATGAATTTGTTACAAAAAATTTTGCATAACTTTTAGGTGTTTTTTGATCCGAGATTAGTGATTGTAAAATATATAAGAAGATTCTGTAATTTTATTTCTTGTCAAAGTAGTCGAATATAGTGAAGAAATAGAAGAAAAAGTGTTGTCTGATTCTCTCTTAAATATAAATTTACGAATAAAAAAGAAAAAGACCGACCGTACAACACCGTTTGATAGCTTTTACTTCGAAAATAAAGTTTGAAAATAGACTTCACGGAAAAATATAAAGAGAATTGGGGAAGAGAGAAAGAGAGAACCACGGAGAAAAGAAGAGTTGGGAAATGCAGCGGACTGGGCGATAGGATAAAAACGAAGAAAAGAGAGTTCTGTGCATGCTAGACACGCTCCACGTCCATTTCTTTTCGCCACGTCCTACGCAGTGTCCAAGTCGAAGCTTTATTAAATTCCCGTTGCGCGATATTGTCCAATCGGGAAACCAGACCGGTGCGCGCAAGCTGACACAGCCAATTATCTCCCAATTTGTGCCGGTGTGATAATCGATACTCCTCCAGATATCGCTTCCAATCTGTATGTACTGTATGCGATTAATTCTACACAATCATCATTATTCGCACAGCCGGCTAAAAATAGAATCTCATTTCAATGGATCATGACTCTAATGACATTACTTATAAATTCCTTATTTTTAATTAGAGCAGTTCGATGTATATTAAGCTTTTTATTTTTTATTGCTTTTAACTTCTGTAATTTGGATTTTATACCCGAGAAATAGAAAAAACTTTGCAAATGCAAAAGTTCGTATTTTCAGAAAAATTCAAAATCTCATACAACTTTTTTAAAGTTTAATGCCGAGAGAGAAGATAAGAAGGAAATTAAGTGAACGTAATTAATATCAAACAAATGTAAACTCGCGTGTAAATTAATTAAATTGAACCTTTTATTTAAAAAAATAGATTGTGTAAAATAATTATTTATATAAAAAAATGTCTTATTAATTTCAGATTAAGCAAATTAAACAAATATGAATTTCTATTTATAAATTAATTAAATCTTTATTTAAAAAGATAGCTTGATAGATTGTTTATGTAAAATAATTGTTCATGTAAAATATTTATTTGTTTTACACGCGCTTTCGCATCAAAACTGCTGAAGAATTAAATGTCGTTATTATGCGACATCGTGTTTCGCAAAAAACAGAAAATACGGGGCTCGTGTATCTTACATAAAATAAATACCTAAGATTGGACGTTGCATCGAGTCCCATGAATTTTTCATCTCCAATATACAAGGCCACGAGACGGCCAACGTGTTCTATCTCCTCGTACAAGCTTTGCCGAACGTCTTTTATGTCATGTTAGATGAGAGAGCTTTGACAACACGAACACATGAAGGAAATTGTATTTATTGTGGCGCTTATCGATTTATATAGTGATTAAACTTCTGTTCGGTATGTGATAAAATTAATAAAATGATATTGGCTGACAACGTTAAAAGATAAATTACATTCTCATGATTTACAATGCTCGATTTAAATTAAAGAGCAGAAAGGATTTTACAAAAAAATTGAAACAATTTCGCAAAAATCGAAAAAAAGACTACCAATTTCAGTTAGATGCAATTGCAAAGCTGGCAGCTTTCACCGAGAGCAAAGCTTTCCAATAACATTTTTGTGCAAAGGAATGGTACCGCTAACGGATTGCACGCGCGATCGGTTAGAATAAAATTTGTCATTTTTCCTAACTGAATGCTTTAAATCTTTTGAATGCGTATAAATGCGTATCTTCAAAGGGTAATGAAACCTTCAAAGGATATTTGTTTAATTAAAGTGCCGAAACAATATTATGTAATCGACGTGATATAAATTGTGTTTAATATCGGACACGGAATTGCCAAATATTCCAATTTTCATAGAATTATAATAGAATTTTCTATAGGATTGGACTCAATTTTGTTGTCGCATTTGCGGCTACACTCAATAATTTAAATCAAATATCGTGCTTAAACATAATCAATTAATTCCAAAATAAAAATTTTTAATTCTAATAAATCGTTAAATCGTTCAAATAACCAAATAACAAAATATTATATTTTAGCAATTTATAACAAGGTATTTATATTTTATTAGATTTTGGCAACTTATAACAAAGTGATAAATTGCTAAAACATAATAAATAATCAAATGTATTAAACAGTACGTGTTACTAGTTGTATTAGCATATAATCGACAATCAACAATTCCAATATATGAAATCACAATATATGAAAATTTCTTAATTATATATGAAGAGAGAAATTTCTTCACTTTTATCAATATTGCATGAGCATTATTTCACATAGAATTGTTTAATCTTCGTGTACGCGTTAAAAAAAAAATTCACGTAATTTACACGAAGTTCTACGGCGCGCACTTAAAAACGCTGCGCGCAATAAAGCGATTTTTGTCGGTAAAGTTTTACGTATTGTAAACGCGGCGGAGCAAGTGCGAGGGAAACAAAAATTGAATTTATGAAAACAATGCTTTTCATTTTCGCGGGGCTCCAACGAGAAACGTACCTATTCGTGCACGCGGAAAAGATTCTGCGCGCCGATGTAACGCGCGTCCTTCTTTCGAACGGGATCATTTTACTTTTGTCACTGGATATTTCGAATCGAGCGAAAGCAGGTCGGAAGTATCGCAGTGACATTACTTCCAATATATCTCTCGACGGGAGAGGAAAGCGAGGGAGGGAGGGATCGCCTGTTTTTTTAATGTATTTCGATAGAACACCACAATTCGACCAGATCAATATTTCAAACCGGGATGCAAACTCCTGTTACGATACAATCTGATACGGATTACGCGAGGATTTTATTCATTTATTTATTTTACGCGACTGAGGGAGAGAGCCGTGCACGCGCGTATTTCATTATCCATCAAAGTGCATTTTATAAAAAGCACACTTGTCATCTCGTTTCATTCGGCTTACGTGTGGCTTTTCCGCGAAATTGCAAAGGACTCTAATGACAAATACCAATTGTGATACTACCGCATGTATTACCTATCTGAGCAATACACAGATATATATTACGGGAAGTGTGCTACATGAAATAAAATAATTGCAAGCGCATAAACAATGTCAATAAAAATCGATACTAACTATTCGTGTGCGTACATAAATTTATTTAGAAAAATAACAAGAAATAAACATTTCGACCCTACATTTTGGATCCCCTTCAGTACAAATTAAGATGGTAATTATGATTTCTTATAATCGTTCCAACTTCTCTAAATAATAGTTCTCTGACTTAATTTGTACTTGAGGGAACCCAAAATTTAAGATCAAAACGTTCTTGTTATTTTTATAAATTTATGTACACGCGAACAAAGAGCTAGCGTCGGCTTTTATTGATATTTTTATGTACTTATGATTTATATTCTATAAGCTCTTTTACATTATTTAAAAATATTATTTAAATTATTTACATTATTTAAAAAGTTGCTTACTTTTTCGATGATTTGTACCTCGCGTCAGATTTCGAAGTAAAGTTTTTTTTATAATAGTTTATAATATAGTTTTATTCATAATTTTATACGCGGTGTAGTCTGTTGCACGTGCGCATTGCAATGCATATTTTAATAATGCACATTCAAATATTTTTCCGTAAGCGCGTAAAATTTTAAACGTGGAATCCAGATTTCCAATACGAATTGTAGATCGTCTAGACTGAAAGCTTACGAGATTTTGTAAACAACACACGTAAATAAATAAAATATGCATTTCGTGCAAATTCGTATACCGCGTCATTCAAAGTATTCAATCGTGTTTTAATTAAACGAAATTAAATAATATCATTGTACATCGAATATCGCGAAACTACGGCTCTCATGCATCGCGCCATTAAAACGTTTGATAGCCGCGATAATACAAAATGCATTTAATGGGCGCGATAAAACAAAATACTTTAATGATCGCATAAAATAATTCATTAATCGCGATAACATTCCTTACTGCTGCGTCAATCGTTTTAATACTTAATACTACCGTTTTGTTAATTTTTTATTGTTCACGGGACTCGATCACGTTTCGCAAATCCGCGGAGCTCTCTTTAAAATGCGAAATACAAAATGTGTTGCACATTTAATCGTTTTATATTATTACAACGTTACACGGTATTATTAACTCATCGCCGTGTTATCGTACGAGAGATGGTTATCGAAGAGTTATTATGACGTTATCGGGTATTCTAGCGTTTTGCATTTACCCCTCCCCCCCCAGGGCGAATGATTAAAGCATCGATTGCGGAACGTTCGATTCCACGGTGAACGAGCTAATACGCAAGGGATGTGCTTTATATATGTTTAAAGACGGAAGAAAGCCCCGGTTTTCGGTCGGTTGATTAATGCGATTCATCACCGCGCCCGCGCGCGATGATAACAGCAACCACGAAGCGAGGCGGAAGAGAAGAAGAGAGAGAAAGAGGAAGAAAACGAAAGAAGAGGAAAAAGGGAGCCGGACACCCGATTAATTATTTCAATTTTCCATAGCGACGCGTCCCGTCGCTGTGGAAAAGGACGGGTAGCATATCCAGCGGCGACTATAAACGCCGCTTTTATTCCGCCGACCCCGCATGCCGACCGATCTGCTTTCCATATTTTTTTTTTCTTCTTTTTTTCTCGTTCTCGTTTTTTCGCCACCGTCGCCACGGTGGATCCCTACCTAATGGTCCTTTCTCGAGTCCGGACTGGCGGGAATCCGCTGCAACGTTTCGCGCGAGGATCTATTTATCAAGGTCCTGGACGGCGCGGCCGCGCGAGATAAATAATTCCGCTTCGCCCGTTGGTATCGCCGCGGACCATTTCCGCAGCTTTCCCTCTACACTTATTTCCCATCCCACCCGTGGGAGGGTAAAGCGCGCTTGCTAAGGACATTGTTTAATCGAAGTATGCTAATGAACACGTTTCCAGGACGCGGGATTGCAACCGTGTTGAGAGCACAACGTTGTCTGTTGTTGAAAATCACGTGTCGTAATGGATATCTTCCTCCGGATCTCTGCGATCTTTTTTGCACCTACTTGTCGCACCTCCATCCAGTCTAGTTCGCTCGTGACGAGCGAAGGTTTTTACCTTATCGAAGAGTTTGTTTTTTAAACATTTAAATCATTTTTTTTATCTACGACTATTTAATGTTTTTTTGAAGACCAAATTTATCTTTAACGCCAATTTTTTGAACAATTTGTGAGAAACGATAATTCTAGCTAAAATAGATATACATTTAACTTCATTAATAAGTATAGATATATATTATATGTTTACAGAGACTTTTTATTTAAAAAAATTACTTAAAAAAATGACATTCTGTATTGATATGTCTTTCGACAAAATATTAATAATATCAAAATCCACTTTAAGATAAAAAAATGTAATAATATCTTTAAAAATTAAATTAGTTTCCAGATAAAAATGTTTTTTTTTTTTTAAATAATGCTTTTTATATTGTTTCAGACAAACAAGTTTGTTCGGATTTCGAAAGAGATGTCCCCTTAGATTTCGCAGAAAAATGATATGGAACTTTACGGGCCAAGAAACATAATTGATCTCAATTGTTGAATCAACCTATTATACTGAACCCCTCTCGTGCCATTTATGACGGTCCAGGTTCTCTTTGCGCCAAGGTCGCCATAAATTCTTGAAGAAACACTAAACCCATGCATTACATGTCATAACAAGCTGTCAGAAAATAACGAGTCTTATGAATAAAGTGGAGCAACGAGCTTCTTCTCCAGTCTTATTTCAATTTTAAAAGTTAACAGAACAAAGTGAGCAGAATCAATTCTAATATTTTTCTCTGTTGTTCATGTGTTGCCAGAGAAAAATGTGTTGCTCTGTCAGTTTTTTAAAAAAATAATATTTCGATAAAAGAAGAAATCATATTTTTCACCTATAAATCGTTTCTAAATCTGCTTTCACGAACCCTCTATTTTTATTTCTACACGATTAACATGATTCAAGAGGTAATAATAGTCCGAACTTTTCATTCGAACTTTTTTGAGTGAAATTTAACAAGCGGCTAACTAGTACTGCAGGATTGAAGTTCGTGAGCAAGGTTCTCCTTCGATCCGAGCGAAATTATCGTATACGCGCAATTGGCTGTCGCAATTGACTCTGGCGCTCTTTGAATCAACGCGACTTACGTTCTTGTTAACGCTTTTATTTCCACGGATCTGCTGAGTTTCGTATTCACGAGGGAAATAGAAATGGTGTAAAAAGATCGCTAAGACACACGGGAAACTTCGTTCTACAAGTGCGGGATATACGGACGCGTCTTCTTGGATACTAAGATCCACCTTCTTAGGAATCCTGTTGTCTTGCGTTTCTATTCTTGTGCGACCAAGCGCATTCGAGGTATTCGCAAGAAAGCCTTCTTCATTAGTTTGACCGCAATTTCAGACCAAGCTCGTTGTCATAGCGTTGTTAATAGGATTGCGTCGAGCTACAAATTGAAATCAACAATAATATTCCGTTTGGCACGCATAGAAGAGTATTCTCGCTCATTTACTTAATTTAGAAAAATTATTTCCAATTGTTGATTATTATACGATAAGAAATCAAGAGGAGACGAATAGTATCGCAAGACAAATATCTTATTAAATTTGGATAATTTTTTTCTTGGCCAAAATTTATGTAATTATAAAAATAATTTCTAAGAACTCGACGTCTGCGTTAAGTTTACGAATTTTCTAATTGCATAATTTATTGTTTTGTTTTACTAATTGCTTTAGGAAATACGTAACAAAACTCTGGAGTCGAGATTCTGGAGAGAAAGAGAGACTGAGTTTACTTCAGGCGTTTTATAATAGATGGTTTCCTGCAGCGGCTTTTTCTCTTACAGCCTTCGTTTATTCGAGAGTCAAATCGAGCGAAGCAGATTAAAATGGTGAGAGCACACGGAAGCTCATACACTTTGTACCCCGGGGTCATTCACACATCAAAATGGCTTCAACGCCTTCCTACGCTACTACATGATGTGCTAACAACAAGATGTATATATTGAAATATAATTAATAAAATATTGTATGTAAAAAATAAAGATGCATTTTTCTTTATTTTCTAGTTTCAATAATTTTTTTCAGCGACGTTTTATAATATAAAATTTAAAAGAATTTATAACAAGCTTTCCGAAACTTAAACTTTAAATAGCATGCTTGAAGATAAACTCAAGATATACCAATTCATTCATACTGTAAAATATCAAATGAATGTTATTCAAAACCGAAAGATTTTGGAGAGAAATCTTGAAAGTGTATCGAAGAAATATATTTTGTCTTTTTATTTGACACTTCACATTAATATTTCATAACTCATTTTTTATTTCATCCACAAGCAACAGTTTTATTTTCAAGAATTATTTGTTCGATATTTAAATGCATATGTAGGAAAGAAATTTTCCGGATATTCAGAACTCTTTCAAGAGTTTCAAGCCATTCGGAACATTCCGAAGATTTTTCAGGACCTTCGAGGAATTTCCGATTTCCGAGCGTTAGCCAAAACAGTTCAAATCTTTATACGATTAAATTGTCTGGAAACGAAAGAGGGGTTCAAGCGATCCTCGCGTAACCCACAAAGAATTGCGGATAAAAATTTAAACGTGAAATTCTAAACGTGACACTTAGAAAAAAGCGGGAGAATATTTCTCAACCGTTCACTGGCGCGTCATTCTGCAGTTGCGTTATTAGCAACCAGCGCGAGGTGCCAGGCTCAACTCTCCGGTCCCTGGCATACGTGTCTGTTTATTCACCTGCTATCGATGATCCCCCGCTGAAAGGATCGCTTCATCGGCGTGTAAGGGAATTGCTCACGATCACGCCTCCGCGAATTTTGCACGAACCGCCGGATAATGCCGCAGGCACAGGCACACGGACGGACACACACACACACACACACATGCGCTCACGATCGCCTGCGGGAGCAGCGAGGCGTTCTCGCGCGGAATATGGAGAGTGCGGCCGTTGTGCAACAGGATTTCCCAACCGTCGATCCGGTCCGGATGGATCGCGCTCCGGAATTTAATTTTCATTACGCGTTTGATAAGCGCTGCAAGACTTTCGCGGCAATTTAATCATCCGGCGATCATGAGGTAGCTGTAAATTAATATTATCGAGATAATATTAATAATTTATTACAGCTTATTAGTCATTACGATTTATTGGCGATTTCGGTCTCTCTCTCTCGATTGGATGTCTGTTTAGAGAACCGTTCTCCTTTCTCTCTTTCTGTCTTTTCTCTCTCTGATCGATACTATTCTAGCGAATATATAAACGTGATGCGTCGGGTGTCTGCGGCGATGAGGGTGACAATGAACGCGTTGTCGAGCTTGAACGTTATCGAGATGTGTGTCCATTACCTGTGACGAATACGACATCCGCGTATGCGGCATTGTCGCATTCACCATCCGCGCGGAACAATCGCGATACACTGCGCGTGAAAATGAAGAGAAAGTTTAGAGGAACTTGCATCTCGGTTATGGACCAGTGCTCTCTAAAAGAAACACTCGTGTAATAGACAGGTCTTTAACTTATCGATTGGCGTGAGGCGTTTGCCGCATCTATTTTCTCTCGTCGCTGTAGCAAAAGAAGTTCTTAGCGAAGATAAATAATATCGCGTTTAATTTAATTACATCAATATCATGTTGCACTTTTTGTATTAATATTATATGCGCGTTAATGTGATAAATATTATCATTACAACAATTTATATACTTTGCTGAAATTTAATATCCGAAAATATATCAGATTTCGCGCTACGTGAATGCCATTTGATATTGATGACTATAAATATCACTTGTACCATCGATGTACGAAGTACCCTCAATGTGTGTCACGTACGCTCGTTCGTATACTAAATTCGGACTGCTTTGAAACTCCCAGAAGTTTACGTCGACCGCAGTCGCTGACGGTTTTTATCCGACCACGAAAACATTAGATGTATGTCCACTCTAAAGAATTACATGTGTTAAGTTCAGAAGCAATCCGAGAGAAATGAAAGAAAGAAGTCTCAACGAGCGCGTGGAAAGAAAGCAGGAAAGAGATGATGAGCGGGATGAAACGTATGCCGCGGAGAGTACTACTAGAATATAGACAGAGGATAAAAAAAAATTAAATTACTTTCCTCCACGGACTATCACGAGTGATAAAGAACGTGATCTCAAGTCCTTTGCAGGGGAAACTGGGGAGGTTTTGACCGTAGGGACGTTTCAACTTTATATTTCGAATTTTCCGATCATTAAAATATGCTGAAACTTATAATTAGATATTCATCAATATTCAAAAAATGAATCACCACTTTATGAATCCTACCCTTGTTACTTTTTACGCGTTAGGGGATTATAAAGCGGACACTGAATGGATATTAAAAGAAACGTGAAACTATTTTCTTAATATTTTGTTAAGCTCACTTTAGACAATCTCAGAATAGAAATCTGTCGAATTTTTATTTGTAATTTTTACCGTATATATTTTATATTATGTTTATGTATCTAATTATTTAATTAATTTTTGTTTAATATTTCGTATCTACGATATATCAAATTTTAAATAGAATAGTATTTTAATTCCGATGCAAATTATAGATCATAAGCGGGTTTCACGATAAATAACATCGTAATTATATATTTTCCAAACGCAATGTGGCCGATGTCAAATCTGCACGAAGACATCTCATCGAAATTTGTTCTACAAGTCACGTTACTCACCTAACAGACGCGTGAAAGATAAATAAATAAACTCGCACGTGTATTCGCTAGATGTTAAGCGCTAGATGTGAAGCGATCCTGCGGGAAGCAGATCCAATGCATACAACGTTCCAGTTCTCTCTATACGCGGTATTAACTACGCGCACCAATGTAAATATATAATGTGTCTCCGCACTCGGCTCTTCAACCCCTGTTACAGTAACATTTCAACGGAGCTCAACCATAATACCCGAAACTATTGAAATCTCATCCCACGTGGATAGCGTCGCGTGAAACGCGAATGTTACAGGTTTATATAATTCTAGGAGAAGCTTTCCTTCATATGTTCAGCTTCATTTCGTTCGCAATAATGGCTTCGAACATATAGTAGAAGATGCTACTAAATGTAATTTACATTGTTAAGTAACAAATCAAATAAAAATTTAAAACAATTTTTTTTTAAATTAATTCTTGATCATTCACTTCTAACCATTCAAATTGCGAGAGTATATCCATCTCTCTTTTTCAATTATTTAGACATATTTAAAAATTATTTTGTGTAATTTGAATTTGTATTCGAATTTGTATAATTTAAAACGCGTGCAGGACACAAGTTATTTTCTTTAAAAAAATATATTATTTTTAATTATCATTTTCAAGTATCGATCTCCTTTATGTTCCCTTAAGCAAACCTTATCGAAATAATTTTATAACTGAGAATTGGCTGTGACATCGATTTAATCGAAAATTCAATTTTATATTGATTGAAAGCTCCAATAAAAAATTATTGTTACTCCATATGAGACTATGTCAGATTATAATAGGCGGTAATGGAATTCAAAATTAATAAATGCTTCTGGGATGTCCCGTATACATGACTGCATTTGAAGTTCACAAGGCGAGAGTGCATTCTATTTGATCCTTTAGGATTTAGAGCAGCGGTAGCGTGAAATCAGATACCATATAAAAAAAAATATTCCAACGACTGTTCCAACGCGTTGTGAAATTCGAAGTGAAACGGTGTCCATAGAGTTTTACGACGAACGCGAAAAATCGACTCGCACTCGTATGAATTTGAAGCATTACGCGCATCGGGGAGAGGCGGATTTATAATACGCGTATGCATTATGAGATAAATGATAGATTTCGCGAAGGATCCGTTATTAATTAACGCTTCGCGTTTAGCATGACAGTCTCTGATGCGAGAGGAAAATTTTATTTGATCGAAACAGTGCTATTTCAGATAGGTGCGCAGAAACAATATGTATGTTAAAAGCATGTAAAATATGTCGATATTATAATATAACAATGTAAAAAGCACGAGTTATTTTATTCTCAAAATTTCTGCACGAATCCAGGCGGACAGATTCGCCAGGTTCTTGAATATCATTTCAAGCAAATATTATATCATTTCAGAATCTAGTTTTGTTAACATACTCCTTTCCATATTTTCGCCCGTAGCGGTTGAATCCTTTAAAGCCCGGAAACATTTCCAAAGCCAGTGTGAAGGGATGTACGGTGTGTACAGTAAGTTGAGATGAGATTGCTTCTGTAGGATTAACTTTACGTCGCGGTAAAGAACGATTTATTGGGATCGCATCTAAGAAGGTAGATAATCACGGATTCCACGGGCACCGAAGCTAAAGCCACTCGACGACCTTTTTACGTATTCGGTCCTCGAATTTTATTTCTTACCGCGTGCTTCAAAGCGTTCTTCTCGGATGACAAACAGCGACAGAGTGAAATCTGAATCCTGAATCTTTTACGTGGAAGTAGAACACGTTTAAAAAAATACTCGGCGATCGATGCTACCGAAAAGAAGGTGTATAAGAATTACATCTTCGTAAATCAGGATGTCTGGCCGCTCCGCGACCAGAGGCTTAAAGTCTCCTCGGTTGGTCGCCAGCAAATCCTCGGTGTCCGAATCGAGGTCGAGGACGGCGACGCGTGAACTTTATGCAACCGGAAATTGCGCACGTCAGAACGTGCGGCTAATTGAACGTAATTCTTATTACCCACATGTGTCTCGTATTATAAAATGAGTGAACTCGAGAACACACGTCCCGTCACGTGACGCCCGGTACTCCTACACACGGGAATTTCGCCCTGTCACCCGTCCTATTTCCTGGACCCAGAATTAGTCTGGCAATTCTGCCGGTGCGTTCATTAGCTGATTTATTAAAAGACTTATTTGTTCCCCGGCCGGCGAAAGGTCGTGCCCCGTCATGACGAAAAGCCGCGTGCCGCCGCGCCCACGTGATAATTGGCATACTAATTTCTTCGATGAGGTAATCGACATGTTGTTTAAGGAAGTCGATTATTAAACTTACAAGAGCACTTTGTCCGCGCGTCTTATGAAATTTTTTTCTCCTCCATCTTTAATGTGTCTAGTATTAAATCTTTAGAAAGGCATTATTTTTCTTAATAGAATTGCATAAAACATAAATTAATAATTATTAAAGAATTATATTATGGACTATTTTGATTATAATTATTAAGATTAAGAATCGTTTAACGAATAATGGAAAAAATCGTCAGCCAGCAACTATCAGTGTGTGGCTAATTATAAAATCTTTTATTTTATTTAAATGGCTCTTTTACTCGCAATAAATTTATGCCTGTGGATGACATAATACATACATGCATGTATAAGTGTCAGAGAAAGATGCACTTAGGATGCACTTAGAAATGCTCCGCACACTTGCTCGTCTAATTGCTCGCCAACTAATTACATAGAAGTCAAATGGACGATCAAATATCAATTTTCCTATTAAGAGCTAATAATGTAAAATACACCGTTACACACAAATTTCTTCCGATCCGAGCAATTAAGTTCCAAATTAAATTTTCTTTGTAGGTTCTTACTGGACTCTAAAACGTGCAACAAGTTTAAATCATTAGCAACTTTCGTTTTCAAATATTAGAAAATATGCTCGAAATCCATTTCTACTTCCGCTCTCATTGTCATCTGAAATGCAACTCAAACTTTTCAGGGAAATATTGCTGGCGCTCTGCGCGCCCGGTTCTTTTGAACTCTCGCGACCCTATCCGAGTCGCAAAAGCGACGGGTAAAGAATTGCTGACGATGAAAGGAAGAGAATCAACAAGGAAGAATGGAAACCGGGAGAGAAAAGCCCCTAGTCGGTTAAAAAAGATAGATAAAAAAATTCATACGGTGCGGAATAGCGAGGAATGCGAAAAGGGAAAACGAATGGTGTTGCGAAAAATGCGAGGAAGGATCACTTGGATGTAACGGATATACGAATAATTGATAGACGAAGCAAAAGACCGATAGTGTAAAATGCAGTTGCAGACAGAAACAATTCAGTATCAAGTAAATTTATAAAGAATTTTCTTTAGATGTTCTATTATTTAGATAAATACTTGTAACAGAATTCAAAGAAAAAACAGAATATATTTGCGTATAGAGAAATTTCATTTCTATTTTTTTTTCACACCGTCCAAATTAAGTTCTACAAAGTATCATATAATTGTTTCCGAACCAATTTACGAACCAAAATAATTCACGCCTGATGTCATCACGAAATATTTAAACCTGTAAAAATAAATTTATATGAAATATTATATTCCTTTTATATTTCAATAATCTCTTAATAAATATTCTATCGCATTAAATCTAAACATTTATTTCAAAAATAAAATTTAACGTACTTAGTAAAAAAAAAATTATTTATAAAAATTAATTTATTATTGTTATTTTATGATACATTTTTGTATCATAAAAAAAATATTATGCAAAGCATTTATTTGTAAAAAAATGTTCAAATAAAAACAAAATAATTGGTTTTTTATTACGTTTCTAAAAAAATGTTTCATTCCTCAATTTATGTGGTACTTTTTATGCGGTTAATAATTCTCCCGTTTATTTTCATTATTATTGTTTTTGTGCAAATATATGAAATAAATATGTTTAAAACATATATGGGCTGTTCTCTTGCGTATTCTTTTTGTACTACAGACTCCATTTACACAATTTTCAACCGCGTAAAGAAAAACCATGTGAATACTCCGCATAAATCGAGGTACGAGTGAAAAAGCAATTTTATCTTTACAGACAGATTGTTCCGCTTTTACCTTTTAGCTAAATTGGCTGAATTTTGTTGAACTTAGCTAAACAAAATCTTGCAGTTAAGTTTTTCTTTCAATCTCAAATTTGAGCGAAAATTTTATCTAATAAAAACGGAGCAATCTGTAGAGGCCCTCCACCACCCCCGCTGATTATAATCAACGGTCCTCTTTTCTTTAAAAATGCTTTTTTTATTTCTTTATTATCATTTTTCATCAATATATAATTTACAAAAATAAAATATAAAAACATAAAATGTATAATTTAATTGCTCATAATATATTCACAATATTTTCTACAAAAATACATAAAAATATTTATTCAAAATACATAAAAATAAAATAATTATTATGCAAGTTGTTCCGTTTTTACCGAATACAGTTGCTATTAAAGAAATTCTAAATAAACTTTAAAATGTTTCTCTAAATATATTTTTTTAATTTGATAATTAAAACAACATCTTCGATAAACGGAACAACTTGTAGAGGCCCTCCACCACCCCCGCCAATTCCAGTTGGCGGTCCTCTTTTCTTTGAATATGAGCTTCATTTTGTTTTATTAATTAGTTTTTCATACAATTTTTTTGTGTCACAATATAATAAAATACAATACAAATACGTAAAATATACAATTAAGTTGTGTACATTCATATTTTATTAATTCTGGATTACATGAAAATATTCCAAATATGGATATAACAATCATTTAACTTGATAGATATCAATAAGCGATAACTTACGCGATATTTATTATCAATAATCAATTTGAAATTAAATCTTACAAAACTTTATGTAATACAAGCAACACAGCTACTAAGTAAAACTATTAATAAAATAAACAATTATTCTCAATCATAGAAAAAAGTACTTTTAACACTTATTTTGCAAAATTTTGAAAAAGAAATTTTAAAGTTAATACTGTCGCGCAAAAGTATAAACAAAGGTTTAGTTAAGCCAAGGATCAAATAAAATAAATCACTGAAAATTTGCGAATAAATTGATTATCGCGATATCCAATTGATATTCGTAATTTCTATAATAAAATTGTATGTCCCTCGATATAAGGCGAGTATTCTGTATTCACTTCACGCGATAAATATTTTTAGAACGGCAATAAAAGAGTTCATTTTCGAAAGTGTGATTAATCGAAATCATTTATTCTAATTACAATTAATTACATTTGTGAAAATGAACATCCGCTTTATTGTAGTTCTAAATAGCTTTACTTTTAAGATCTTATAAATTGTATCTTAAATAACCGCGTTATTGCCGCGTTCAAGGGAGGATAATTGACCCAACAACGTTGACCAGATCAAAATCCCTCCGCCGAGTGGCACGCTGGTTAGCAGTCAACGTAGAGAAGAACAATTTCCATGGTGAAGAGCGACCTTAATGGGCCTCGCTTCTAATCAGAATTCGTAAGATTGATCCGCAAAGGAAAGTTAAGCGAACCGTTAAACATCGAAGGTTTTGCTGCAGGAAGAAACGAATCCCATATCTTCCGGACTGCTTCCGATAGCAGTCATTTCGGCAGCGAATCAATGACAGTTACTATTTTTCAAACTTTTGAGCAATACAATTATTATGTAATTTCTGAATATTTATTTTAATCGAGATTTATCATATTCTATAATATGGAAGATCAAAATTCGTGCAAAAAAATATGTTTCCCCGTTATTATGAGATATCTCTTTCTATTAAAAAAAAATACATGAATATAACAGTTTTTACGGAAAAATGATTACAAACGAGTATATTTAAGAATAATAAAATACACGCGCTTTTATTTTAATATATGCAGGCACAAATAATTTTGGGGTACCAACTATTCGAGACGAGTCGAACCCGATAGTAGATTATGAAAAATGTAAAAAATATTTAACAATATAACATATATCTTATCACTTTTAAATTTCTTTATAATATATTTGATTCAAAAATCGATWCTCATAATCTAATATCAGGGTACCCATTCGACTTGTATCGAATTTTTTAAGTACCCGCACATTTTTTAATCATAGATGAAAAATAAAATGCTCAAAGAGAAATTTTGAATCTTTTTCAAATTAATTGAAATTAATATTATCAAATAAAATCACGTATGACAAATAAATTATGTAAATTGCGTATGTATTTTATTATGAAAATATCTAAATTATCTACTTAAAAATTAATCCTTGTTTTAAATCAGCCACGTATCCGAAAATGGTTTCTGAAAAGAGAACAGAAATTAAAAAGTACATACACACGTTTGTAATATTTTTAAATGATATCGACAAATTTCACTCTTGATTATATTGTCTTAATAATCTAATTTACATATCGTTACAATCATTATATCCATGTTCATTTTACTATTAAAACATTTCATTGTAAAAATAATACTAATTCTACTTAACGGGGRGAACATTCAATGAGAAGAATAAAATCTCTCAAAATACAATAATTAATTTCGCGATTGTGAAACATGCGTTGTAGTCGTCATTGATTCATTGCCAAAATTACTGCTTCCGGAAACAGCCAAGAAAATCCGTGTTTAATTTCACCCCTGCAACGAAAATCTCCAATTTTCAACGAGCCGCCGAACTAAACATCGCGAATAGATATTACGAAAAACCGACAAGAAATAACTCCTCACGATGAAAATTTTTTCGACTCTACGACGGTACGAACCACGCATTCGTTAACGTCCACCTGACGCGAGGGATAGCGAAAAGATCCTTTTGCCGAGGCAGCCAATCGCAACCAAAAACGTGGAAAGAATGCGGTGTTCACATGATCCTTTACAAATATTTATCGCGGAGAAAAATTAATTTCCTAAATTTAGAACTTTTTCGCAATTTTTTAGTTGTAGCTAACAGTAATGCCAAATCCTGAATGTCAAAATTATTCTCTTGAATATATTCGCGATTCTGTACAACATAGATATCAAATTTATGAAAAGTTAATATTCGATCATTGGCTTAGCATGAAATCTTCGTATTCTTATTCCAAAAACTTTTATTATTATAAAAATTGACCACAATTTATTTCAAACGCAAATTCTTTAAAAAATTCTCAAATTTATTAATAATTTTTTGATATTAAAAGTTAAATTTTTCCAAAAAAATGTAAAATAAAAAATTTAAAAAAATATTTAATGATGCTTTCACTTAGAAAATTTCGTGTATTATTTCATGTAATCCAGATTACACAAATTAGATATATAATTTTGCACATGGAAAAAATGGTTTTGCTAAAAATTTAGTTAAATACAGATCTGGAAATAATTTTATTGAATCATCAAAATAATTATGTCGAATGTTGCAAAAAGTTTTAAACATTTTAGACATCAGTTTGAACGTTCTACGTAATTATTCGGTGGTTCATAAAAAATTATTTTCAGATCCGTATCTACATTTTTAGATATTTCAATAAAACCTTCATTTCCGTATACGTACATTAACAATTTTATACAATTTTATACAATATAATAATATAAAAAATAATTTTTGTGATAAAATAAAAATTTTTATACATAATTTCTAATCCTGTATCTAATACCTAATCTTACAGTGTTTACAAATAAAACAAATAAATTTAAATATCTTAACAATAATAAGATTAATTGTGGAATATAAGAGCTAATGAGCTAAGAAACGACGCAGTTATTAGTGCGCAACATTAATCGTAGTGTATTTCTCCTTAATTACAATATCTAAAATTGATATGATTTTAGATATTGTGACTAAAGAGAAATACACTACGATTAGGGTTGCGCACTAATAACTCGTTTCTTAGTTCATTAACCCTTATATTCCACAATTAATCTTATCATTGTTATCATATGAAAGAGCCTTACGCATAATTTTTAATAAGAAATTTTATTATTGTTTAAATATCATAAGATACATTTTAGAAAATATAAAAATTATACATTTTTTTCCATTGTCAAGTCATCTCCAACCCC
>JANQDE010000020.1:2570373-2614727 GCA_037157785.1 Cephalotes varians
TWCTGTATTTCAAAYCGACGATCAATYAAGATCAAACGGATCGTGCAAAAATACGCGGTGCGAAAGTTCGGCATTCCTACGAATAGATCGCGCGAAGCACGTACCCTTTTAAGAAGGTTGTTCGTCGCATCGATGCGGCCGCGCGAATCACAAATTATTTACCTGATTGTATGAGAATCTTCAGGAGTTAGTTAATTACGCGAGAGAGAAAGTAAGAGCGACCGCGCGGCGCGGGAACCTAACACCACGACGCGAGAAATGGCTCTGCGCGGCCCACGGGCAACTTCGAGGTCACACGGTGATAGCGCGTCAAAGGATCAACGAAAGACGTCATGCGCCGACAAAAACAACTCCGAGGCCGCGTGCCAGTCCCGTTATCGTTTCGAAATACTGCACATTTTTCTAATACACGTTTTTTCGCGAAAAAGCCGCGACGCCGATCGTCCCGCCAATTTGTTCCGCTAATGGCGACGAATGGTAGACGCCGGCAACTTCACGCGGTACTACGCGAGTCAAGTGAACAAGACGCGCTGATTAATGAAAACGCACAATTAAAATTTATTATCACACGCGCACGTATGAATTCACAATCGCGAATATAAAACACTCACAAAAATATCGCGAATATAAAACTGTATTATTAATTCTTACCTTCGACGAAGAATTCCTGACGTTAATTTACGCGAAGTGAAAGATACGAAATTGTTAATCGACGAACGAGCGATGTATTACGGCGACCCGTTACGCGAATCGTTCGATACGACGATGCTACTCGGCTCTCTTTCACTCTTCGAAGAGAATCTAAGGTGAATTACGTGGCGGAGCATTCGAAGCGAGCACGCGAAGCGTTCGCGAGCGAGCGATCGGCCGCGAATATCGCAACTGATGCTAATTTGTGACTCTCGTACCTTCGTTTCGTCGTCCGCATCGAGCGAGTGAATCGCGCGAAGTATCCGTTCCGATAAACTCGCGGTCTTGCTGAAAGACGAACCCGATTATTGCGCGCGAAGCGTTCGCGCCCATTTCTTCCCGCGCAGTGAACGGTAGTGCCAACCGCAGAAACGAGCGCCGCAAACGACGTACGCGACAATTCGCGACACTGCCTGCCCGCCCGCGTCGCGCGACGTGAATCGTAGCAGTGAGTCGCAGTGATTTTCCAGATACGCGGGAACGACGCGGGGTATGTCGAGCCGAGCCGACCGCCGACGAAAACAAACGACAAGGTTGCGCGCCGACTTGAGAGATAACAGTTGTTTTGATATTTCGTAAATTTACTCAACGAACGCGCTCACGGCGCTCACGGCGCTCACAGCGCTCGCGGCGCTCATAGCGCCCACGGCGCTCACAGCGCTCACGGCGCTCTCGGCGCTCTCACCGGCGGCTGAGAGAGCTCGAACGTGATTGGTCGGCTCCGCGCGCGGCGGCCAATCGCGTTCACTGGCACACTGAGTCGCTCGGCGCGCGAGCACGGTACGCGACGCGCTCACGTCGCGTGAGACATTTATCGGTCGAATAATTCCTTATTCGTGATCGAAAGACAATCCGACTGCAGAGAGTTGCGAGCGGAACGTATGCCGAGTATTCCGTTCGTTCTCAGATCGACTTCAACGAGCGGGATGCCGTCGCTGGACGCGCCGGACGCCGGACGCTGGGCGCCATCGCTGGACGTCGTCGCCGGACCTGTTGGACGTTGTGCGTATCATCATCTCTAATGCGATTTGGCGGTGTTTGGCGGCTCGTGCGTTGCTCCGAGTTCGGTGAGTGAATTATACGTGAGAGACGAAAGTTTCGGAGCGAGATACGCATGAGCGAGAATCTCCGCGTTGGAGGTTAATTGTCGACTCGTGTATCGCAATGAGACAATAATTTAAAATTCGCGTTTCTTACTTTCGATTCTTATTTCTAATGAGTAAATTGCGCGAAAATACGCTTCATCGAATAGCTCGATCCTCTCATTAAGCGCGGGAATTAATAATGAATTAATTGAAGACAACGATCGTTTAACGTCCTCACATCTGTCGCGATCGCGAATGAGCGAGCTTGCTTCGTGAAGCGTATGGAGAATACGAACAAACTCAAATCGTTGTTTTCTATCAATTAATTAATTATTAATTACCACGCTTAATGAGAGGATCGAGCTATTCATTGAAGCGCCTTTTCGCGCAATTTACTCATCAGAAATAGAAATCGAAAATAGGAAACGCAAATTTTAAATGCATCAACGAATACATCTTTCGTCAAAGAACAGGCGTTCGTTCACGTAATTAGTCGTAAATGTTTTAAATTTATTTCTCATAACCTTGTATATATATGCTTTTTTATTTTTTATAATATCTACTTTACAGAAAATTAATAAAAATTAAATTGTGTCGACTGTAAATATTTCTTCGTTCCTACAGTGATTTCGCGTATACCATAAAATTTTTCATCACTGATATATTTAACGTTTAAAATATTCTCTATCCCTTATCTTCTAAAATTATCACTCGTTCTATTTGCAAAATTTTCCAACGCGCCTATTATCACTTATTTTTTGCGCTCTTGCGGTTAAAAGATAAAATGACTAATCCGGGAAGTTACTTTTTTTATGTAATCTATATATTTTGTGTATGTGTATATAAATATATATATATATTTATATAAATAATTTATTCTATAATTTATTTGTATTTGAGATTCAAATCATATATTATTTTATCAGTATTAAGCATGTAAATTAATTGTATAAATTATAATTTTAAAAATAGTATGTTTTATTAGAGATTATTTTATTAGTTTAATTGATGAGATTATTTTATTAGTTTGATTGATGAGATTATTTATTAGTTTTTTTTATTTTGAAATTATTATGTAAATTTAAATTAAAAATAAATAAATAAAAAGAAATAAAATAAATAAGCATGGTAGATTTTCGATCAATACAGAAAGCTATTGTGACTTTATTTCCTTATTAATAGAATGTGAAAATTATCTTAAGTGACTTCTTGAATTAAAAACGTTTCGAAATGGAGATATTGTTACAAAAATTATTCTGACAACTATTACACTTGACAGTACGTTAAAAAACATGCAAAATCACAGTTAACACAATTTAGTTAATTTTCTGTAAATTAGAGATTATCCAGAACAAAGAAACATATGTATAATACAAATAAATTTTGAAACGTCTATCGAACGCCGATACTTTGATAAATCGTGTAGTATCTCCGATAGTATGTCTGACATTTACGATATTTGTCGTCTGGTTAACGTCGCCGGTAGAACTTCCGTTTCGCACTACGGTTCGTCGATGCAAATATATGAGCGACTTAGAAAGCTTTTTCGTTCTCTCGACTCGGCTCGCTTGTTCAAGACTTTCCATGCGAGTAAGTTCCGAAACTTTCCGTTGCATTTTGTAAAACAGAGTTACGTGACGTAACGCGTTACGTTAGAATGCATTATATTGCCGGCTGTAGCATCAAAGTTGCTCTCAGCTTTTGACGTACGGCGCCATGTAACACTTATATCGATGTGTAAGAGTACTTTCATAAATTAATAAGAAGAAAGAGCATATCCTCTCCGCTCCAAGCATCCTGTTTCCCAGATATGCAACTGCACTTCATTAAAGAGAGAAGACATACAGAAAGGGTAGGAAATAGGTAGGAAATGTAACGGAAATGTAAACGTCGAAGTAGTTTTTTATTGTTTCATATTTATACACATAATAAGCATACGATTACATCGTATTAGGTACTATAGATCGTATATGTATAACTTATACGTATACTTATATTTATATATTTATCTATAATATCCAGCGTTTTGTACAATAAATAAAGACTCTAGAGCATTTTAAACATAACATCGCGCGTTCCCGCGCGACCATTGCGTCGAGTATACAATAATTCAATAACGAGCTCTCTAATATATCCCTCATTACACTTAAAATTATCGCGGTTTAGCGATGATTGTGGGCAGTTTTCACGATCGATATCACGAATATCTTGTCCTGACTCGAAGTCAAGATATATACAGACTACATCTTCGCAATAGATGTCATGATTTCGTATATTTTTATTTAATTAAATATCTTTAATATATCAATTTATTGATAATTAATTTGTAGAGCGAAATAATGAGTTAACAAGGGTCGTTTTGACAAAAGTCTTCACAACGTTATCCGAGATCGAAAATTTTGAAAGCATCTGCGAAAATGAGCTCATCGCTGATACATTAACCCTTAAAATGTACCGACGAAAGGTAGATAAATTAACGATCCCAATCAAATTTGTCCGATGCTAAATTTGGGAACGTTAAAATTCGATTGCCCGAGCGAACGTGATTAAGCAATAAATTCCGGACAATCGGCGAAAGCTCCTACGTGAATCGCCATCCCGTCTCGAGATTCGAATCTCTCGAGCTAACGGGAGACGAAATCCGGAGTCGAGGCGCCGGTAATAATCTTTCAATAAATGACGACATATTGAAAAAAAAAAGTAACGACAGCGCCTTGTGCGCGCGGATGTTAGAAATACGCGGCCGGGTCGTAACGCAAGTTATGGGATTTCCGTGTAATCGTTCGATAAATCCGCCGTATGCTCGAAAAGAAATATCGTGTTTAAGCTTAATTCGGAAGTGTGATAAAAATTGATGGCACGGCTCTCGCGTGGTTAACGCCGCGGCCTCGTAAATTCTGCATAACGGCGCGACATTACGTTACGGAAACAACGGTAACTCTCGGGTCCGTTCTCGAGCATGGGAATCGATAAGTCGGTTTTCCCTTCCCGAGCTATCGAGCTCCACCGGGCCTTAATCGCATCCCATTCTTGAGATTTAATTGTTTACTCGCTTCTTTACAGCACGCCGCTACGTTATTGCGTAATCGATATTAATTAATTTATAGCAGTCAGCACGGCGTCGACCTTAATTAACGATAATTTTCTCACGCGCGCTCGTAGCTCGCTTAAATCTGTCGGTAGGGGTGATTACACTTTTATTTTCGTCACAACATTATTAATGCACCCGCGAATTGTCCGACATTGTTCTAGATAAAGAATAAAAATGATCAAGATTAGTATTTTTTTATCTTAATTGTCATTTATTAAATTTTTTTTATTTTTCGAATGTATTTTTGATAACCTTGCGGATATCTAAATAACTTATTAGACTTTTTAGGGAATGTATTCGCATATAATGTTTTAATTTAATTACGTCGTTAATCACAATCACTTCGCATCGTGATATTAATCAGTAATAATTATATCGTATTTTTACGCCATTTTATATATATAAATATGATTATTTTAACAACTACGTATTATTTTATAGACTTTCTAGTAATAACGGCATTCCGATAATCAGTAATAAATTTATTTTATAGATTTATATATAAAACAATTAACAAAATAATAAATATAATTATTGTATTTCGAGCACTTCATATTTCAAATAATTATTATTATTATTATTATTTTCTGCTTCAGTTATTATAAACAGTCGGATTATACAAATTATTATTTTGCCTACACACATTATATAATTCTATGATTTCGTATAAATTTAGCAAATCGAGAAACTAATGAAACTTGAATATTAACAACAAAATTTGTTTCGTACGCAATAAAAAAAAAAAGCGTTAAGAATTACATATTTCAATTACGTTCGTAGCTTATCATAACTGACGTTCTCTTAATCCTAGACGACTGTAGAGAAAACATTCGAGAATTGCAGATTGAATGTGAAATTGTCACGGTACATCGATATCCTCCCCCACGCGATATTTGGTTCGATAGTTTAGACTTTAAACATTTCGACATTTCGCTACACCTATCCATCCTCGCAGAATCAGCTTGACCGCTGACATCTATTGTCATTTTATATTCGCTAACATCCGGAAACATGTACGACATGCAATTCTGTCTATCGTGTCTCGGGTTCATACGGAAGAACGATTGATTCGATTTTTTTTTTTTTTTCAAAGACACGAATCATTCATGCATGTACGATGTGATTATTTGCATCGATGCGATTGGAAACCGTATAAATCAGAAAGTTAACCGCGCGCAATTTATTTTATAAAACGTTTGAAAGGTGCAAAGAAAGAATGTCGATTCAACATAGTTCCCATTACTTTATAGAATAAAATTCTGACGTGACTAAACTTTTTCTGAAAAAAAAAAATATATATATATATATTACTTACGCGGCTTCCAGTCGTGTTGATACATTTAAATTGAACACTTAGATTTTTTGCTTAAAATTATGAGCGAAGTTCCGAAAAGCGCATTTACCTTGAATTTTTTTTATTTTAAAATCTAGCGAATAATAAAAAAATGTGTATCTATCCATTTGATTGAAATTTTACTTAATGTTCAGGACCGCAAGTTAAGTTAGCATCACGGAGAGCAAAAAATCGCGATGAAAAATTTTGCTTTTTATTTTTCCCGGAGAGACGTCGCCAAATTCGACAGTAGTTGGGGGTGAAAACCTTTTCGGAACTTTAGCCAAAATTACAATTACTTATCGTAAATACGCGCAACGTTGGATCGGTCTCAAGCGATATCCGTAGACATCGATTTCTCGATAACGCGCGATAAAAATTCCAAAGCTGTGCACCTTTCCTCTCATTTTAAACATTAGAAACACTGAGAAATGTATAAAAATTCGACAGTCAGAGCTATTGCTGGTCCTTACATATATTTTTCTATTTCCGAACGGGATATTAATTCGCGCGCCAATAATTGTGCAAAAGACTCGATTTGCTCGGATTCGTCCCTTTCGGCGCGAATCGGGCTGATAAATCAATAATTGCCGATCTTTTGAAAAATGGGGAAGAGGGGGTTATCTATTTGCGTAGTCGTTTGAAAATTTTATGTGAGTACCTAGATTTTAGTGATTTTGTTATACGCGGCGAAACAAGACGACATCGAGGTCGACGTCGCGACATTCACGAACTATATGTGACCCGGCTAATACAGGGTGTCTTGAAAAAGATTTTATGAACTTTTAGATTCATACAGTACTTACCCAATTCTGTGAAAAAAAATCTTATATCGGGATTACAATAAAAAACAAGATGTAAATAATCTATAATTTTTGCGTCATATATATCGTAAAGAAAGATTAAAATTCTTACGATTTATTCCTTATGCAAGGAAAGATTAAAAAAGAATCAGGGCGGTAGACCATTGTCACTCAAATAGGCACGTAAGCAGCTTTAACCGTAAGCCACGGCGTCTAATTGTTTTGAAGACGTTAGCGGAACTGGGTCATAGCGACCGCAGTGCACGCTCACTACGGTCAACATTAGCCTCGTTCTTGAGAGCACCCCGTATGCGGAAAGCACCGAAAGAGGCGAGAGCAAATCTCGAGGGAACTTCTTCTCGCGGAACGGCATTATCGCCGTTCAGACAGTTCTGCAATCTGCATGAGGTTGCTGCATCAGTGGAACTCGAAATCGTCGAGAGCATACCTCATTCTCCTTCTCTCTCTCTCTCTCTCTCTCTCTCTCTCTCTCTCTCTTCGTCTATTTGACAGAGACACACAAGAATGCAGACACCTCTTGGCCCCGCACTCCCATTTCTCCTCTCCGCGCTCTTATCGGCGGGACGCGACTCGGGCATCGAGATGTTCTCCGTGATAAGGCAATTCGAGAGAACTTTTCCGACGGACAAGGTATACGGGAAAGGGGAATAGAGAAATAGAAAGAGAATGTTTCGAAGTAGTACCGCTCGAACATCCCTCAGCGTGGTCAAAGGGATGCCAAGGGGTGCGCCAAGCGGGTACGCGTCCCTCAGCTATCGGAAAAGTATTTGCGGAAAATCCCCGGCGCGGTTTTCGCGCGAGATTCCGATGCTCCATCATTCTTACTCTCCCTCTGATACGGATTTCATTGGGATTTTGCGCCATTAAAGGGAAGAGGGAAGGACCGCGTATTTTCGCAACGGACGCAAAGTGATCTTAACTTTGAAACTTCGAAAATGCTCTTTTTCCTCCTGGCTATCACGACGAATCGTAGTTAGATCCGCGTCGCAAAAGTAACGTTACATACGAAAATTAATAATTACGCTAACTAGAAATAATTATATACCTAATACAGCTACAAATGCATTAAGTAGAAGTATTGAACTAGACTTTTCAATAAGAGTCGATGCAAAATCACCATGTTTCGTGAATTCGTTTCAAAGTGGGATACGTGTAATTCAAGGAAACACCGCGGGAAAAAATGAACTCTGCGCGCTTTGTTCGTGACAAACTTTTTGCGCTCGCTACAAAAGGTCTTTGATTAAAACCATACAAAGAACGAGGATCCACGGGGGGGAGGGGGGGGGGAGGAAGGAGGAGGAAGGAAGAGAAATCGTCTAATGGGTAATTCATTTCTCGGCGAAAGAACACACGACGCGCGCGGACGTCGTTGAGAAATATTCGAGTGGCCAGCGATCCTGGGAATCTGTAAGAGGATATAACGGAAGAAGCTTCCGCATAGGAATCGCAGATGATATCGATGCTCCTTCTACGCTTGATCCCGCTGCGCTTTTCGCGATCCGATTCCCACAAAAGTCATCATCGGAGTCGCCGAATCACAAATTCCGTTGACGTGATTCGTTCTTTCTGCGCGACTACCTGAGACCGGGAACGTCGCGGATCTAAATTCGCAATTCTGCCTTCCATGATGTTGATCAAGTACTCACGATGACGTTAAGTCAATTGCGAAAGAAATCTTCGATGTCAATGTTCGAGCGTCCATCGCCGTGTCGTGTAATAATTTTAACCCTTTGGATGCGACTCCCTCGTTTTGATTAAAGTTAGTTCGTGTATCGATTAATACGCGCTGAGAATATGCTGGATAAAAAAAGAATGATACAATAAATAGAGTTTATTAATTGCTGGTGTGAGATTTAATTTTAATTTGAAATTTTAAAAATCAACATTCTTGAATACCTTGTATTAATATTAATATGAATGATTTACTCAAACTACGTAGAGAATATTTGTTTTTTATTTAATAATATCCGTTATAATAGTTAATTAAAACGATTCATAATAATGTAATAAATCATAGTATACATTTTTCGAAAAAAAGATCGGTTCGGTAATTAAAAATTTTTCCGTGCGAACTTAAATTACACAGTAAATTACTGTTTAATTTGGCGCACGGGCATCTAGACGCGACTAACGTAACACGTGTACGTCGAATGCAATCGGATTTCCGTAATCCGGCGTAATGTTTTGAGATTACTCGCGAGGCAGCATCCAAAGTGTTAGCATAATCGCGTTAATTAGTCCGAGACACAGTCGAGCGCGATGTGGGCGTCTCGAAACCGATCGATCGCCGTCTAATTTCACTACTGCCACGCTCTGAAGAGGACGCTCGACGAGAGCAGGCCGACGAGAGTCGCCCAGGCGATGAGATCGAGCGCACCCCGCCTGGATCCGGCGCCGCCGTTAACGCAAGTCTCACGGATGCTGATGATCTTCAGGCCGCGTCGTGCCAGCAGATTGTGAACGCCTCGTTTGTCGCTCTTCTGCAGAGTGTGCTCACGTGACAATAGAAGGGAGTAGAGCTGATTGTTGGGACTCCGGGAGCAGAAAGTCAACACCATGTCCGAGGCGACGGCCTTCATTACGTGCACGGTGCCGGTGAACTGCATGTACTTCTGCCTCTCCGTCAAGGTACCTGCAAATTAAATCAGCAGCCAAGTTAAAAGAAGCAAGTCGCGATACGCAAGACGCGGGAGAAGGTGGAAGGGGAGGCAGAGAGGGAGAGGCCTCCCTATCGAATTTCCTGCCCCGGCTTTTCGCGTCAGCTTCCGTCCGCTGCACGAAGTAGAATCTCTTGTACAAACGGAACTGTCGCGACTGCAGAAATAAATGTCTGTCGACGACAAGTCTATTTTTACGAAGTAGTTTTATCTTTGCGTGGAATGCTCTTGAGTGAAATAAAAGGAAGGGTAGAAGCGGGGACTTTGTACTTACGGATTTTTATTTCACGTAAAAATAACTTGTCGTGATATGAAAGATAAAAACTGATGAAATTCGAGCTCCCCATTTAGAGATTATTTAAAGATTCTAAAGATAATATAAATATAATGATGTTTAAACAAAAATTCTGAGATATGTCCGATAAATTTAACACACACGTATTAATGATGAGAATGATACTCTTTGCCTCATAGAGCTTTTTGAAATAGGTATCTAAGATATTGTCAGAATAGGAAAGCGTGACAATAAAGAAGGATCGGACAAGCAGCGAGAGCTTGACTTTCCAATTTCCTGCTTCTACTGATACGGTGAAGAGGCGAAACATTATATAGTTTACCTATATACATTGCTATATTCACATAATACAACTTATATGTATTAACACAAGTCTATACGTATATGTGTGCGTACATATACAATAAAAAAACATTTGATTTTTTTTGGAAAAATTTTGTGTAAAAAGAAAAATGATGTACTTTACTCGCAAACAGAAACGCAAACAAAATGTGATAAAAGTACATTGCGATGTTATATACTTTTCTACCTCACATACAATTTTTTCACAAGATAGGGTACGCAAACATTTTTTTTATATGCTATACACATGTACACTGCACTATGCCGATATTAAAAATTTATTATATTTTCATATTTAAGTTTTGCATTGATCGTTTAAAGAAAATTGTGATTTTGCGTAACATGCTTTACATGAATGTAGTGTTATACTAAATTGATGATATACCGATGAACTTTCGGATTCGGTTAATCTCCTTATAGTATTTGGGAAGTGTGATTAAGTAGCTCGGGTAATGAGTACGAGCATTGCGAAGTAATAAAAAGACTGATGCGAGTAGTACGAAATTACAAAGAAACCAAGGTGTTTCCTTTAGAAACTCTTCTACAGCGAGTAACAAATAGTACGCAATACCATTGTATTTAGTATCATTTATCACGGACTTGGCACTTTTATCTGAACACGTTTAATGGACTAAGTCGGGGCTTTGACAAATGTAAGTTTCAACCACTTCACCGGACCCCGGGACATAAACTCCAACCTGTGCAATGTTTAATCTGCAGAAACGTTTGATCTAAGTGAATTGACCGGGGTTAAAGCGAGGTCGAGGTTTCATAAATGTTACCACTTGCCTTATGTAGGCGATACAAAGAATTCCGAGTCATGTCTTTATTTATCACGCATTGTTCTTCGTGTCTTGTTCATGAGTATTTTAATATTTAACCAATTGAGCCACGGATATTATTCGCGGATACAAGATTTGAATAATCGAAATTGCAACGATTTGATTACGATCGCACTTGCTGGCGTAGTTCGGATTCAATGATCGTTCGTGACGATGCGAAATGTACGAATGTGCCGTGGAAATACGCAATATTACGGCTCATTACGTAGTTGAGAACGCACTTAACGTTATGAAAGGAAATATACGGAGACGAGACGGCAAGCACGTGTACAATCTATATGCGCAATATGCAGCGACCATAAGCGATGCATATGCATTCCACATTTCGCAGGATCATCGCGCGATGTCGGATATATTTCACTAGAGATAGCACTTCAATACCGACATTTAGAAGCATCTGTTCCGCTTCCAACTAAACTTATATATAGAGGGGAGGGACCGATCTATTCTGTCGGATTAGCTGTTAATTTTTAATACCTTGATAAATCTTTGACAGTTCTGAAATCGATCTTTTTTTAAGAGCAAAAATGTCAAAAAAATTACGTTACATAACCAATTTTCTTACATTCTTACGCTTCTCAAGTACATATATGCACATATAAAATGTTTTACGCTTGTAATTGAAACTAAACTAAATCGTAAAAATAACGACGACGTGTGATATATCGATTACCACAAAGCCTTGCCCTACCCTGACAATTCATTGAAATGACGATTCACTGAAACGGTTACGATTGACATTTACTGCGACTGGATTGTTCCGGTATTAAGCAAAGTGACGTGAATGGCGTGCAGGCAATGAAATCAAAAGCGCGTCGCGATACCTGTAATTACATCCACGATAGCAATTAGATGTTTAGTAGATGTTTATCTACTAAACTCGCGGCGTGTTCTTCCCAATTGCGCCGAAGTCACGAATTATATTAAAATGACATGGTAATTGAAACGCACACGACTAATTGCATATGCCGCGAATGTGCCGGCAACGTAATCGCTTCACTCGATACATTGTCCTGATCAGTATTCAAATTCGTTCCCATAACGCGACACTATCATTACATTTTGCTGGCTATCACTATATATATCGCTGTTCCAAATTGAGCGGTCGATGGATTGTAATTTACTTCTCTCCACGCGCATGTAAACTATTATAAATTAACAGCTAAATAGTGCACCTTACCAATTGTATATTATATTAACAAGCAAACCAATTAACCCATTAGCTTAATGATTACATTCCTCCCTTTTTCTCCTTCCTCATTGCAGTATTATACAAATATTTGTAGCTTTTGATAAGTTTTTAAGTAAGTAAAAAAAAGTATACATAGAAAGGACGATTCTTTTTTGCTGAGGAATCTAAAATTTTACTGGATACAGATCTGAAAATAATTTTGTTGGATCATCAAAATAATTTTGTTGGAATCTTAAAAATAATGAGCAACGCTGCAAAAAATTTTGATATTTTAGCAACTAGTTTGAGCGTTCTACATAATTAGTTTGATAGATTCAAGAAAATTAGTCTCCTGATCTGTATTCAGTTAAAATTTTAGATCTTTCAGCAAAATCGTTCTTTCCGTGTACCTTTAAAAAATTAAAAAAAAATTTATTTCTATTCACTACTTGAAAACTAAATTGAATTTCACGTGATTTTTGATTATGTTAGCACTTTTACGTATGCATCTTCTCATCTCTAGAGTAACTTTTAAGAAAAGGGTAACGGGTCTGTTTGCGAGTTTGGAAACTAGGTCGGTCGTACAAGAATAAAAGGTCTTTATCTTCTCCGGAAAGTTGTTCCAACCGCGTTTAGATCTCGGGTAGGCAGTACTTACATCCTCATATTAATCTTCCCAGGATCTCTTCGTCGTTTCGTCAAGCGTCGCGTCCAGTAGCCGCGAAGTACGTTGCACGAGAATTATGAATTCTATCGCGAAAAACTGCCTCGTATCTTCGTTTTTAGTGCTTAAAGTACGGCAGCTGCAGCTCTGATGAGATTCTCGGCCGAAGTCGGGAGAAGTTAAATTTGGTGAGAGGAAGATGTCGGAGGAAAGTTTTCATTCCGCGTCGTCTATAAAACGGCAAAAACATTCTCGCGGGCGAATCCTCGCGCAGCCTTAGCTTTCGGCTCAAGGAGCGGTTAATGCACGAAATTGATTTAACTTTCCGTAATAAAGTCGCTTATGTTGTGCCGACGAAAAAGTAACCGTTGATCGCGAGCGTTTCTCTTTTTTTTTTTTGAGAAAAACAGCATGTTTCGCTTCTTTTGCGTAATCAACACGCGCGGGCATGTGTGTAATTTTACAGTGCGTAATTTTAGCAAACAAGATATTCAAGTGTAATTTCAAAATTTTGCGCGAGCTAAAATTATATTTTGAATTATTAAAAGCCCGTTGTTTGTCGGAAAGATACTTGACGTTTATTTTTCATTGTTTTTTATTTTTTATCCTGTCTCCAAATTTAATCAAACACACGGTAAATTTAATCAAACACACGGTAAATTTAATTATTCGTACGTGTATGTTTAGTTATTTTTATATTTATACGTGGAAAATAATCAATTGTCGCGTTTACAAACTAAAAATCGAGATATAATTTTTTGTCTCTCGCTCCTTCCTCCTTTATTCTTCTTTTTGAAGAAGAGAAAGATATAGAAAGATATTATAGAAAGATTCTCCAGGAATTCTATTACGTCGGAATTTTTCTGGCTTCGATATTGAAATACTAGGTCAAAATTGGATTTAACGAGTACTTTCTGATGCAAAACGTCAAAATTAAAAAATGCTCTCCAGTAATTTAATAGAAATGCATTCTTGCTTGGAAGAGATAATTATAACACTCTTCCTTTACAAGAAAGATTTACGATTAAATTTTCACTAACGAAAAATCGATTCTAGATAGATCAGAGAAGATACTTTTAATATACTTAAAATTTATTTAAAAATTATTGTATATAAAAATGTATTTTTTTTTAGTTTAGCACATTGGCGAATTAAAACGAGATAAAGGAATTTTTATAATTTTTTTTAAATTTTATTAGAGCACTTTTTTATCATTGCATATCAATTGACAAACGACGCGCGTTATTTATCATGTTTAGCTTGAAAGCAAGGAGACTTATACAATCTTCCTGCTTTAAAGATACGTGAAAGTCGCCCATTTCAGAGAGACGTCATTTTCCCGAATGAAGATTCATTCGCGAGGGGATTAGTATATGCGAACTCGGTAGTTGTCGTTTCTCAAAGTTCCAGCGACTCCACAAACAGCGTCCGTGCATCAATCGAGTATGTATACTCTTGCAGTTTCGCGATGCCACGGCATATCATCCTCGGTAGTTCAGATCGTTTTCGGTTTTCGGATTAGTATACTCCGACAAGCAGACGGACTGAAACGAAATCCCGGAGAGACCTCAATCCGCATTACGTTCCGCGTCTGCTCACGCGCCATTATACGGAATCCCGTATTTGCTGTTGGCCGATAGCGAAGAATAACGTCGGACAAGCTACTCGGCAGAATGGTTGCCCGGGGGAGGACGAGGAGACGGGGAGGGAGGGAAGAACTTGCAGAGTCGGCCGGAAAGAAATTAGAAAGAGCAGATGGCCGTGCGACTTTTGAAAAATTATTTTCCGCGTCGACGAGCGCTTTCTACTCGTCGGAGGAGCGCCTCGCGACGAATTCTCCGCGTTCCCCGTCATTCTCCGACAGCCGGCAGTCGTAATTGGATGCCTCGACTTCGCCCGGCTTACGATGGCTGAATCCTATCTCGGCTCGACTGACGGTTAACCGATAATCACACGGGCGATTCCACGAATTCATTAAGATCGTTAGCCGGCGCGTCTTGGGATTTTAATTGCCGCCGGCGTTTCGTGTTCTGCCGAATTACATCGATACGTGATTGTTCATTCTGAGGTATTATCTTGTTTAATATCTTGTTCTAATTAATTTTGTGCGGATAACAATTACATCGATTCCTAGCTTGTTCGGATAATCGGCGTTTTCTTGTAGTACTATCGAATGATTTCACCAACTTCAATATGGCCAGAAAGTATCGTACAGGTTCACATATGTGACACGTTTAAAAGAAATAGATATCTTAAAATGTGAATTTTACTTTTCGTATAATGGTAATTCGTTTACCATTACGATAATTACTATTATTGATAATTAACGATCATTTCTAACACAGAAACATTACCTTTGTGTTTTCGTTCAGTTTCTAGAAATCAGCATTCTGTGCTTTTCATTTAACAAACTCTTTAATCTGCGCTTTTAATCCGCCAATGGAAGCAAACATAGTAAGAAGGTCGGAGGTTCAAGAAAATATCCAGTGAGCCAAACAGTTTCGTTGAATCAATTTAATCTCGTATCTTTCCTCTTCGACATCTTTATCCTTACCAATCAGTTTGAATATCAATTAAGTGCAATAATCCGTTTCCTTTCGTTTTACTTTCTATTTTTTATTTCCACTATTCTGCTATAATAAACTCCCCTTATTGCAATATCTTTATCATTACTAATATAATATCATCTTTGTTTTATTTCAGTTTTTTTTCAATAATGAAAATCGATTCTCTGTCCATTTATTTTATAACCATTTTAATTAATTTCTTTTATTATTATAATAATTACTAATTAACTTTTAATACCAGAATTGAGATCCGTACATAAAAAGAAACGCGCTCGATGCAGAATACAAGATCCTTTTTTTTTATAGATTTCATATTGTCTCGATTTTATAGTCTTCCTTTTTTCGCTTCCTTCGTGTTTACAGCTACTCTCGAAGTTTGCAATGCGAATCTTGTCGAAGAATAAATTCCGATTTATTCTTCCATTGATGGAGAAATACCCGTTGCGGGTATTTACTTTCGTTTTACGATCCATTCGAAGCGCATATCTATTTTAAGAGCCACCGGCTTAATGGCACGTTGCTAATATCGATGCAATTTTGGACGCGATCAACCTGGCCAAATCATTAATCCAATTTACTCCGCTGTGAAGGGTTGCCCCGAAACTTTCGACTCCCCACCCGGCGTGATCGGTTATATACGGACTGGCTTATGATAATCACCCTCGAAAGAACTTTGAACTCCGCGTCGAAGTTTGCACTGGATTTATCTGTTTTCCCTGTCGCTCCTTGTTATCGAAACAGAGATGCTCTTCGCTTGCGAAACGAAAATCGCAATTTCAACAAAATATCAAAAACTCCGATTATTTTTTTAAATTCTTTTACATTGATTTTTCTTCTGACATTTAAAGAGAATGTCATCCATTAGTTGTTTTTTTAAACTTTCTATAAAAAAAGTAACGTTCTAATGGATAGATAATTTATTATCAAGTCGGTTATAGATTTCTTTAGAAATTTCATTCACACAATGAATCGATAAAAATCCGGAGCATACAAGAAAAAGAGAGGAAGAAGAGGAAGGGAACGAGAAAGGAATAATAATGCGAGACGCGTAAAAGCGCAACACGTTTTCGTCACAATTTGAGACAAATTGAAAAATTCCAACGAAAGCCGAATTTTAATCCTATCTATTCACAAAAATCTATTCGAGATGTAATAAAGTTATGGATTGTACGTCAAAATTGTTGCATGCATTTCGTGGAGATTGCTCGTCAACTTTCTTTTTTTTTTTGCAATTTTGAAGAGTCCTTCGCAGTTCTATTTCTTCGTTTCTAAAGAGACAATCGGGGAAAAGTATCGACCGGGCGAAACGATGCTCAAGAGCGATTGAAAAATTAAGAATCCGGGTTTTATCATGAAAGATTTCTTAATTCGGCTAACTATGTAACATGGAAAATCAATCGCGATGAGAGCCGTAACTCGTCTTATAATTGGAACGGTCGGAATACTTAGGAACTTATCGAGAAAATCGGAATGTTGAGAGATTCGATTAAGATATAAAGAAGTAAAGTCCACCCGTTCGATCTCGATCGATTCGTCTAAAAGAAGTTATGAAACCGTGTTACCCTATTTCGCCAGATGTTACTGATCACAAGCCTCATTTCACAATTGCTTCTTGCAAGCATGTTTTTAGATTCTAGTTACACAGCTCATTGGGTGGATGTCAAATGTACAATACAAACGCATTAATTTGCACACCGATGATAATGTAATGCATCTGGTTTCAGTATTAATTTACGTATTGTAACCGAGAATAGCCATCGTCTACTTGTTAATTAAATCGCAACGTTGCATTGTTGAATTGTGTTCGCAACTAGATGCAACTAGATGCTTTAGCAATGAAAACTATTTGAAATGAGAACTATTGAAACGTAACGAGAACTATTTTTTATTAAAAGAAGTGTTTTCACATTTCTTTATTATCGATAATGAATTTATCTTTCAAAACTGAAAGATAAACGTAAGGCAGCGAATAAATAGCAAAGTAATGTGCAAAGGGGGTAACTATTTTAATTGTAGTTTAGACGATTGGAAATAAATGAAACTTTACCGTTCTGCGAGGTCATGGTTCGCCATAAGCCCTTTCTTCTGGCGATATCCGGTATTCGGAAGGTGTATTCCACGTTTCCAGACTCCTCACTCCACAACAGTCTTAACGCAGCGTGTTCTAACGGTCTCATCTTCACGATCGGACAAGAGTCAACGACGTACGAGCTGGTCACTGGCTTTGTGGGGTCCATCCTGTGTTCCAGTACTTCTACGACGTACCATTTGCCCATTATCTGTAACGAAATATTTAAAATCAAAAAATTGAAAGATATGAGCGAATGGAACACGTTAAGCGTTGAATAGATAAAGAGTCTCTCGTTCGATATCTTTCCGCAAACATGATTTCCGTTAAGCCTCAATTTCTAGAATACTTGAGATATTAAAAAATCGCGTAGAAAAAAAGGATAAATTTCTAGCTTGGGAAAAATTGGTTCCAAATCCGTTAAAGAACTTGCGGAGACGAGAGAAAGTGCGGGGACACCGAGTGTATGCGCGGGAGAGCAGACTCGGGGAATAATCCAGCAATTTCGGCGAAAGTAGATAATTCCGTGAGGAGCTTAAAGCAAATTACGGGTGATTTATTGGTCGTGCAACCGTTAATGATTAAGTCCGTGGAAATAATATCGTCGAGAGCCGAATAACCGCCGAATTTCGACCTGTATAATACGCGCGCGGAATTTTTATTATATTTTTTCAGCTCGATCGTTTCGATTTTATTTACCTCCGTGAAATCTTGCTCTAATCGGATCGTGCTGCATAATGAAGCTCGCTCCATGGTAGTTCGTATATTTATTTGTCGGATTTATTCTTTATTATTCTTTATTATCCAGAGTGTCGATCTCACAACTCCACTTTTTGCTTCGTCGATCTTACGGTAAACAATGGCGGGAAATCTTAAATAGAATGTTACATAATGGTTGCGAGCATCGCGCGCCGAGGGAATAAGTTCGTCAATCTTACTCATAGTGACGTTGACTAATGCGTGTTAGAGATGTAGAGAGGCTAAAAGTTAAGCCTACAAAGAATATATTAGCCTCAACAAAATGTTAAGAAAATCAGATGCCTCGATCTCGATTGCAACAAGGGTGTCGAATAGCGCATACTACAAAATCGGTTCCAAGGTATCTCGTGAAAGCTTGACAATCCTTCTCATGTAACATGGTGATTTTGTAAAGAAACTCGATCTTCAGAAGGTGCAACGGCCAACTCTCGCTGGAATGCAATAAATGCAGCTTTTACATCTCGCGTTATCCGTGGGAAGGGAGGGGGAATTTCGTATTAACTTTCGTTTAATTTACGCGTAAAGTCGCGTATTATGCGCAAACATAGGTAATTGTTTATTCAATTTCCCTCGTATATTAAACATGATGCTAATGTAGCCACTGAAAGCGCTTAGGTCCGAAGTTGATGTACCGCGATGATGCAGATTATCAACTTGTTGAGCTCAGATGGTACGATACCCGGTTTTGCCCGCGGGACCCGACTAAGGAGAGTTCGTTGAACAATGACTATAATAATCCTTGCGAAGGTCCGAGGTCCATAAAGGCTTCTCTAGTTGCTTTGCCTTCGCGATGCCAATAAGTTTCCAGTCGCAAACACGTCTTTGTTGCTTCAAGAATATTCATGGAAAGCGCAATGCGCGAAATGCCGTTCTTATCAACTTTGTGCTTATTAATCTTTTATCATTTTCTTTCTTAAAGCCCTTAAAGAGAGGAGAATAAGAAAGAAAGAGAGGAGAATAAGAGAGAAAGAGAATTTGTCTTTATGCTCAATCGTTAATTATTCGTAAAATGCAGATATTTTTATAGATCGAAAGATCTCCAGCGACAATTTTGGAACGCTTTGTACGTACAAGTAGAATGGACAAAAGTAGAAGTAGACGCGGTTTTCATTTTTTGCCGAGTAGATATGCACGTATTGCGTGCATGTACGTGCGTACACCGGCTTTATTGTACGGGAAAAGCGCCGTAAATCATTGTCGTCGAGGTGTATGTGATACTGGGTCACATAGCGTGGTCGGGGGATTAAAATTAACGAGATAATAAATATGGCCTTTGTCGAATAGACCGCAAAAAAATTTCAATCGTCGTTTTGTGAGAAATCTCGTCGCAGGTCGTTTATTTGAAACTGTGCTATTTTTCTTTTTTTTTTTTAACAAACATCGCGACTACGTGCAAATAATGTTAATATTAAACGGAAGTCAGAAGCTATGACAGAAAATTGTAGCATATTAACTTTGTAGCTTCTTTTTCCGGATTAGAAAAATTAGAGAATTAATATAGAAATAAGAAATTAGAAACTTACAAATTTTTACAATTTCTGTAGCGTCATATAACTGTTATCAAAATTTTCAAATATGCGCAGCACGATAGCTTAGTATATAAGAAACAGCGATGAGAAAAGGATAATTGGGATAGTTTTAATTTTGTACAAGGATCTTTACCAAGTTTTCTTCGCTCTTGAAAACGCTGACTACGTTGTTAAAGTTTGTATAAATAAGCTTGTCTTGCTTGTCTTCATGTCGCTTCTTATTTGTCTTAAGAAACCCCGATGTGCGCCCGATAATGAACTTCGGCTGAGTTGCTTTATTATTCAGTCTTATAAATAAGACATATACAAGCCGAGATAGTCGTACGTTGAATTTAAGGAAAGTTTAATCAGTATCAGCTTGAAAAAGATGGGACTACTACGTTCACGACAGATAGCCCGCATCGTCATCGCGTTGGCCCTGTAATTTATGTCGCTGACAATGGCTGGATAAACACAAGCCTTCATTCAAGTTGCGAAAGTAGTTAGAAAAGTTTAATTAATATTCAGTAATCAACGCGACCATTATTACGGCTAACGTGATTATGTTACACGTTCCCTTGGACATTTCCTATTAGTCACTGAATTACTATCTAAAATCTAATCCACTTGTGTGAATTAGGCCGCCAACATTAGAAAAAAATAACTTTTTACAGTTCATTTGATTGCTTATCGCATATATGCACATATATGCACATTTCAAGTTTTCGTTTGCATTTCTGGTAAAAAAGTTATTATTAAAATGATTTTGAGGAACCAACATCACGCTAGTCACCCAATTACAAGCAAATTAGATTTAAATAGCTTTAATCGATAGATTTCATTTGCACATTCCGAAACAAATAAAAAATTGATTTGTTTCGATATGTGCAAATGGAAACCTATCGATTAACGTCGGTTGAATCTAATTCGTTCGTAATTGTCAATTCATACTAGTTTTCCCAACTACAGCAAATTAGATTTAAATAGCCTTAATCGATAGATTTTCGTTTGCACATTTCAAAACAAATTGATTTTTCGTTTGCACACGTTAGTTAAAAAGTTATTAATAATTGAAGTTTCGAGAACGGTCTGTGGTAGTCGATTAATTACTAAAAAATTTAATTATTTTTTCCAGTAATTAATTGGATAATTTATATTAATTTGTTTCAATAAGTCTTTCCTAGTACATCTTCCTAGTACATCTTCTTTGATTGTATTTATTTTGTCTACCAGATATTATTTGTACAAAAATATTCCGGTTTTACACTCATAAAGTTCAGTCTGTTTGTTAATGAAAAATCGTATTATTTGTTGGATGAACTGATGTATTCACCGTGGTATTTTGTACGATGTGAGCGTAACAAATGTATTTTTTTGCGAAAGCATCACCGACGTGAAATGGTATAACAATCGCGCGGGGCTTTAAAAGCCCAGTGTTCCGAATAATCTTATATCCCTTTAGTAGATTTAACGTTCATTTATTTTAACCAGCAGTTTTTCACGTGGGAAGATTTGCCGCATAAAATCGGATAAAAACCTCCGCCGGGCCACAACGATTTTAAGCTCGACGCATTGCCAAACTAAATCCGCGCTACTTGCGCAAGAGTCTATTTAAAGACGCATCTACAAAAACAGTCTTATCCTCTTTTTTTTATAAAAATTGATTTAATTGATAATCTATGTAATAACTAATACAACGGCAATCAATACATTTATCTTTTTCTTAATTTTAAGACCTAACTAATTTTACGTCTGAATTTGAAGCAACCTCGCTCCTTCTGTCCGTAATTAAAATTAACGATTAATACGTGACACGTTGAACACTCTGCTCTAATAATTCTTGCTGGTCAACGAATTACCGACGAGAACAAGGAATGACTCGGCTGACTCTGCGTAAATTCGCGAATTATAATTACAAGCCGAATAATATACATTCGTTTTGTCTAGGCGACACGACGCTGTGCAAAATTGCCGGCAAATAAACCGGGCGGCGGGGATAAATTTTCGTTTATTAGACACTACCGGACATCCGGCACGGACGCGCTTCGTGACTTATGCATTCGCTATCGTAACGAGAACGTCAGCATTTTCACGGGAATATTGCAGTAATTAGTAGCAAGGTAAATTACCGTACGCGCACGCTAATAGCGGGTAATTTTCAAAATAGTAAAAAAGAGGGGAAGCGACGTGACGCGTGTTTTTTCCGAGTTCCACCTCGTTTCGGCTGCCTCATCGATCACGCGATGAGAGAAAGAGAGGGCAGCCATCCAAATATATATTTGGCTGTCCAAAAACTCGGTTCACTACTCGTGTATTCCCTTACGCTTTGGAATTTCTCTTTCTCTCTCTCTCTCTCTCTCTCTCTCTCTCTCTCGTAACAACAGCAGCATGTGCTTTACGGGATTCATGCGAGAAATATCCCAAGGATATACGGAATAAAGTATGTATACGCTCGTACCTTCCAAATCATTTCCAAAATACTTGTCCTTTCGCCTCTCGTAATATTTGCGAATTGAGGAGCCCGATTCCCGCGGGACATAGCTTTTAGGGGGCGGCATTGAGAGGGCTAGTGGAGGGCTTCATCATGTAGGTTTCCCGGCGGTTTCGGGACAGCTGGCAATTTCTTCCGGAGATGGTGCATTTGCATCTTTACGACTTTCGATGGCGCTCGTCGTCGTTCGCGTCGCGACGCCTTTCCCCGACGGTCGAGGAACGAACGGTAAAAATTGCGCCGAGTGGGATGGCGCACGATCACAAATTGGGAAGGGTGGAATAAAAAAGAAATACGAAAGATCGTCTCCTCACAAAGCCACATGCGGCACGTTATTGTATTTATGCCTTTATTAAATTTCACGCTGAATTCTTACAGCGTGATATTTGCGATATGAAATTCTACTTTTGGCGATGTAGGGTAGCTTTCCTCCCCTTCCCCTAGTCGATGATGAACAACAAGTTCTTTAACATTAGCGATAATGTACGTCATGTTGTGATATGTGGGTGTCGCGTTAAAATATTATATGTGTGTAATAACAAATGTTCCTTTTTTATCAAATACATTAGGTATTAGAGGTTTCGATATTTTTCAGGCGTCATAAACATTTTTCATGTTATTTTTCTTTACATATAAATATTGTCCGAAATTTTCGAGTAACTGATAACGTCAGAACCAGGTGTGACTATCAATATTAAAAGCCATAGTGAACACGCAGCAACGTCATACGACGGAAAGGAAAGTAAATCGGTTCTACGATAGCGAGTGTCGATTTTAAAATAAATTGTCACACTGCAGTGCCTGTATAAAAGGAATTTAATTAAAACACGGGAATTTGCCTCTCATCGATTCGGCACCTCGTTCGGACACACATTGACTCGTTATCGGTAATTTTATGTACAGGGTGTTCCAGGCCTGCCAAGCTAACTCAATTCCTTAATAAATTTGTAGTTTATGGTTCATGGAGAAAAACGTCGAAAAAGATTCCAATAGCATTTGAATTCCAAATAATTGATAATTAAATTAATAATTATAAATAATTAGCTTCTTTGAAACTAAAAATTTTTTGTCATTTCCTCGTCGAAAAAGGAAAAACATTAAAGCATTATTAAAAAAATAGGATTCTCCATAGAATTTTAGAATTCTCGTTTTTAATATAAGATATTTAATAGGATAGCGTGTATCTGTATCAGAGTACGTTGTTTTCGTGTTTCCATAGATACTATTTTCCTCGATCCCCACGTCCCCGTCGAAAATAAATCGACTTGTGGACGTACCGGACAAAACACAAGTAGGGTGCGAGAATACGGGCGGCTTAAGAGAGCGTAGAGAGGAGTCTCGAGGTTCATGGGACAAACACCACCGTCCGTAGAACAAACCCCAGCGCCTCGACGGCGCGGCGAGCTTAAAATGAAAAAAAGAAGAAGACTGTCAAGATACCGTAAGCCTCTCGTATATCTTTCCGCCGGCATCGTTTTTATATTTAAATCGATACTACCCCGACGGCGCGACAGTTAGCCCTTTTTCATCCCGATACGAAGGTCGATCGGGAGTCGTTGACGATCTCCCAAGCGTCCGCCGCTTATCTCCTTGAATTATAAATTTCTTACAATAATCGGGCTTGTGCAATATGCTAGTGGGATCATTTAACTTTAATTACTTCCTTCTTGAAATAGCGCAGAAGACTATGATTTATGGTTTCGCGAGCTTTCCATTATAGTTCAGAACAATGGAGCCCTCGAATGAATTTTCATTCCCCCATTATGGAGTTTTTACATATTTAACAAATTACTTAATCATTCGCCGATAGTCTTCTCTAACCGAGCTCTCTGGAAGATTAACTGAATTCCAACTGCAATGTTTGCTACGTATTTTGCAACAAGTCGCTCTTACGCAGTCAATAACATTTCAGTCGCACGTGAATTTAACGTACATAGCCTACGATAACAAAAACAGAGTTGCAAACGAAATTCGATGGATCTCGTATGCGCTGCACGAGAAAACACGTAGCAAATAAAGCATTAAACTGTTCAAATTCCATCGTATAAAGCTCGTGGGATTCAAAGGTAATTCTGTTGTTAACGGAAATTTTGAATCTGCTTTTTACGAATATGGAATTTACAATATTATTACCTTAAATTCGTATGGAAGAATGGAGTCCGATTATTCTCTATTTATCGCGTCGTGCGCATTCAAAGTGGATTTTATTATCTTACTGAACCAGATAGAGGCCACGTGATGCAACAAGAATGTAATTCGTAGTGACAATTTGCACGGAAATGCGTTACTTCTCCGTGCATCGTGATTTTCTCGAGCGTGACAAAACATGCCGGAACGATCGGATTAACGACAAAGCCCGTCGACGACTTGAATTAATCAAACTAATTTTACTTTGTAACAGTTTAATATGCGCTCGGGCATGCAACCGCAGCGATGAAACGAAACGCCGTACGGCATTATATAGGATGTTGCGGAACTACCTATCGCTTCGCTACCTATCAAAACGATACTTTGCAATCCTGCCACTCCATTTCTCCTTCTGATTCATTTTTGAAGGCTCTAATTCTCAACATTTCTCAATTATATGATTCTTTCAGTCTTTGATGCACGTGTTTATAAAATGCGAAAAAACGAATTTTATTTTTAATTAAGATTTATCGAGACATTTTGGCAGTTTTGTTAGGCAATCATCGATCTAATCATCCGCAAATTTTGAAAATGATAGCTGCGAATCGGGAGATTCTCACCATGTAGAGTTTTGGGGTCTGCCACGTCGGCCGCAAGCTGCTCCCGTAATTATATATGTTGTAAAACAATGGGTTTGAATCTGAGCGACCAATGCGGTTGATCAAATCGAACGGCTACGAGCATGAAGCGTATATAATTTCGTATGTAATCCGCATTTCCAATGCTATTTGCAGCCGTATAGCGTTGTTCGGGATAGATGCGTTGGTGAATAACCGATATATTCATATAATCGATTTTCATATAAACGATATAATGTAAACTTTTTTATTTCTCCAGACATATATAAAATAATGCAAATACAACTTTATTTCAAAACCAATAATATGATATTGATATTTATATGATATTTATATGATTATACAGAGCTATTATTGTATAATTTATATTGTATAACTTGAATACCCCGTTTTTTGGATATTAAGAGAGAGGGTGCACTTGAAAAGAAATCAAAATATCAATTTTTTAAATAATCTTAAAAGAAAGGTTATTTCTTGTACACTTTGAGATATACAAAATAATTTTCATAAACAAATATGTTTAAATGACTATAAAATGAGTCATGGCCCAAATGGTTATGAGAGCGGACAAGAAATCATTAAAAAAAACTTTTTTAAATTTTTATTTGATTTGTTAGTTAGCACATTTGTAAACTTGATTTGAAATAAATAAAAACAAGAAAGTAAATCATTGTAAACATTGTAGAGATGCGATACTAAACATTAAAATTCTTGAACCTATAAAATTATATTTAGTCATACATCTTTTTCTTGGGAAGTATATCGAATTGATTTTTTGTAAATTAATTTTTAATCTTTTCATAAATGAAAAGATGATTGATTTGATATAAAAAAAATTATCATTTTTTTTATCAAAAACTACGAACGGTCAAGCTTGCAAAAAAAGATTGATATTTAAACCATAATTAAAATTCTGAAAAAGCTTGTTTAAAAAAAAAGTATCGATCAAAAGTCAGTTATATATATGAAGAAAAGAATATAAAATAGATAATTCGAGTATGATGATTCAATGATGAGAAAAGGGAATAAGATAGATAGTTTTATGATTTCGCAACTGCATTCTTTTTCTTCTTAATTAAAATCGAAAAATGCTTTTTAAATGTAAACATTTAAAAAAAAAATCATTTTTATATATTTTATTTTATTTTTTTATTTTTTTTGAGTTCGCGCACGGTAACAATTGCCAGAGAAGGTTGATGAATAATGCGCATGAATACTTAATGCAACACCGAATTCATTATAACAAAACTGACGTTAATTTGCACATATTTTACGCTGCGTTGATATCAAGGAAATTATTATCTCGCGTAAGACATCGGTTTATTTTAGTTACGCAGGTTTATTCCGAGAGCGCTTGTTTACTCGCTTGTAGACCGAATTTCGACATGCGGACGGAACTGAAGTTCTCATGAATATCATTATCATTTTCAATTATATGTCTTCAGCAACACGCTACTTCATTTCGAAGCGACAACGTAACGGCGTGGGTAAAATTCCTTCGCGAGTGTTGAATTGGACAAAGCACAATTAAATTATCATCGAGCAAAATTGCTGAATATTTAGCGATTAACGATTATGATTGTACATAAATTTAACATTTAATTAGTAATTAATATACGGTAAAAATAATTGAGCTTCAAATAATCATCGCTTAAACTACTAATAATTAAACAGAAAATTCTGATTATGACCGATTCAATGAATTCGTGAATGTTAAAAGGATATTACGAGCTTTCTATAAAATTAATCCGTGTAGGAGAATTAATTAGAACAAAACAGGCAAGATATACGTATTTTGGATCGCATAAAACTAACTCTTAAACTTCATAAGGATGTTTAATCTTTATAAGAGTTTAAACTTTATAAGATTTATAAACGAAGACTCTTGAATAAAAAAATAATTCGATTATATTCCTGAACTCGTTCTAAGATCCTTTGATCTTGCGAACGTACGTCAGTCTCTTTCGAGATACAGACTCAGTTGTCTTAGCACCCTCTAGTCGGTTCACGCGAACAGCCCTTATTTATGCTAACTTATGCGCCGCATTTGCATGCGCGCTCGGGATATCTACAATGAAACGCTGACGCGTCTCGCTGAGGCGGATATCGCTCTTTTCGAGATACGATATTAAAACCTCGGGTGATACGCGCAAACTCGCGGGAAACAATCGCGCTTCTCGGTCGTAGTTTTCCTATTGTTACAGCGACAATGCACGCCTGTAACGCGGTCGATCCCGAACGCCGGAATTGTCAAGCGTCTGTGTTTCCTCAATTTGCTCGATGCTTGTCGCTGAAATCGGTCACATCACGAAGTCTTCCTTAGGGAGGGACGGAAAGGTGAGCAGCGCTCTCCCACCGAAACCGACAGGTTTCCAAAGTTTCTCGCTTCACGTTTATGGCTTCACGTTTAGAGACCCTATTCGCCCGAAGGGTTCGCAAGTCGCAGTCGGGGGAGGGGGTTGCGCCCGACCCGTGACCAGCTGTAAGATTTCGCGAAGTTGTAAGATCACAGTTTCGCCATTCCATTGAACGTCGTTCCGCCATTCCATGCTGTTCCACAGCCGAAAATCCTCGGGTAAAAGAACGAGGAAATCACCCTTATACGAAAAAAAGAAATCGCCGCGATGCGCCAGCGGCTTGATTGGATCGGCGACCGCAGCTAAACAGCGGTCCAGACGATTCATCGATACCGATACCGGGATGTCGCCGCAAGTGAATTACGTCGCATTCACAGGTGGAGAGGCAGTTTCCCTTTCCAATTAATCGCCCCGAGTCTTTATGGATCTCTAATTGTATGCTCCTAAGCGTCTCATACAAAACGAAAATCACGGTATACATGGCATTAAATTACAATACTTTAATCATTGCTAACGTTACTCGGCTCTGTTTCACGTATACTTTGAAAGAGTTAGAACTAATTTTTCCCTCGACAATCTAATACGCAATATTCCGGTTATGTCCAACTATTTCAACACGCGACTCAATCCATTCATTTTTCACGTACACGTTCGCGCTTTGTATCTTCCGACCCAGCCTAACGGAAGCCATTAAACCTTCCATTAATCACCCAACTGAAATAGAACACCGGCGATCCGCGGGACTATTGAAAGCCGATTAATTGCGTTCCTTTCTTCTCTTTCAAGCGCCGTGAACTGATAAAGAAATCGATCGGAAACACTTGACGATAAACTGCCCGAGGGGACATTCCGAGCCACCATATTCCGGCCCGGTTCGATTCGGAACAGCGACGAAAATTGCGCGGCAGGGCGAAAGTTTTTCAATAACCCTTTAAAAGCAACGCGATGATGTCAATTTGACTAACAATTTAGCGTCTCGTGATTGCTTTGGCGACCCCGACGAAACAGGCGATAACCCAGTGTCCTTAAGTGCATTCAAATAGCCCGAACAAAGAAGCGAGACGATGAAGTAATTAAAGAATGACAAAAGACGGGAGATCCCGACACGAAATTACGCACGCAAGTGTCTCGAAATGAAATTCAAAACGGACAGAGATTAGCACGTGCAAAAACCCTCTTTCTTACGAACGCAGTCGCGCGGCGAGGCGCCTCGCGGGTGAAGAGACCGTGGCAAAACACTGAAGAGTCCATTATGCAAAATACGATCCGCGGAAAAATTAAATGGCCATCCGTAGATATTCGTCCCATTCGTGCGGAGTCGTAAGAGGAGAGGCGTTTTGAACTAAAACTATTCTGGACTAAAATTATTTCTTTGTCTGCGAATGACGCGAGATGGAATGTGATAATGTACGGCTACAGCGACATAAAAAACGGGAAGGAAATTTAAGAAAAACGCGTGCATATCGCGAATTGTCGCACTCGATTGCGAATAGAAAAGGGGAGACTCTTCAACGAGAAAATCTGTGCCTTTTATTCTCTCGCAGTCAGATGTCGATTCCTGCCGTTTCACGGCAGGAAGAGCAAAGCAAGAATGAAGCAATTCCAGGCTGTTTTGGACCAGGCTAACTAAACTCAAGTACGATTCAAGTAAGACATATCCCGCAGTAGAGAGAACTTCGATACCACTACGAATTGCGTCGCGTAGTGGCGCGACTGGAGAACGTTATAATTAAACGTCTGTGCGCGACGTCGGAAGAAACGCGGAAAGAAACGGTCCCGCTTCTGCTTGTTTAACGAGAACTTGATTAATTCCGCAAACACCGGTCGTTCCTTTTGCATCCGTCGCCGGCAAATATAAATACACTTCCTCAAAAAATCCTCGCGAAGTTTCAAGAATATAAATGGCTAAGGAAAGCACTTCTCTCTCACGGTTAATTTCACACGAATCTCGAACTATTCTGCACGTTATTGTACGAGAAGAATTTGAAAAATTGCGACATATAACAACCGATACAGAAATATTGGTTTTAGATTTATCGAAAAGTTTGTAGCTAAAGCGCAAAAATGCAATAATTATCGGATCCATTCTATTAAACGCATCAATCAATATCATTATTTTTACTACGTTTCGCGAAAAAGAAGTGATTAATAAAGTAAATGCCAATAACATTTGCCTATCTAATTTGTAATTTATTATAGTTCGAATAAAATACGGAAATATTTAAGCTAATTTATCTTGAGACTTTCTTTTTCAAAATTAGCTCCAGCGAATAACACATATTTTTTTTAGCTTCCTTCTCAATTATTCCAATCAGAACTCGCGTCGTTTTCAATTACTGAATTTTCATATCACTTTTCTTCTCCTCTTTTCTAAGAATTAATGTGCTTTTCTTACCGTACCTCATTAACATACTTCTCATTAAATATAATAATAATGAAAAATTTTAATGCGCTTGGTACGACACAAAAAAGATAATGATCAATCATCAATGTTTAAAACCAGCTTCTGATAATTTTATGAAAAGTTCTGCTGGTAGATTAATGGATTTACATTCTTTTGTATATTACGTGCGCATTGGGCATTTATGATATTAACGAAAATCATCATAATAGCGAGTTTATCTTGACAATTATCATTCACATAATATTTATATTGTTAATTTTATCAGGCCTGCTACGCGCGATTACACGAGCTATTTTCCCGGCATTAATTATCCGCTTCGTTGGCGCATCTCATTTATATGAGTTTGATAAGCGCGATTGAAAATATATTTGTCATGTTGCCAGTTTATAATGCATGTACCGCACGACGCGTCGCGCGTGTAATTTGCATAACATAACACCGGAACAAGATCTAGTTTGCCGTGCGGAAAACGTCGAGCTAATTAGCGCTCGCGATGTAAGCCGGCGTGACCTTTTGATAACAAATTCAACCACTTATAACGCCGCTTATTTAACGGCACCATCGTATATATGCGCATCGACAAAGTGTCGTCACGGAAACTGCAAATATTTTCCAGCATCCTCCTACGGTTAAATTCACGGACAAATTTCTCCGTTCCGAGATGCGCGCACACGTACGCGTGCGTACATACGCAGAATATTCGCTAAACTCGCGAAAGCTATTTACGAAGACCCGCGTGTAAAAGCGACGATACGCCGCCGACACGGCGCGGCGGACAAGTCCACCTCGCGAATTTGAATCTTATGCATACTGCAGCACTGTCGGTTTCCAGGCATCGTGATATCAACGCGCGAATACGTGTTTGTTAATCTCCGTGAAATCCCGGATTGGCGGGCTGAAATCTTCTGAAATCGAGAGCTTTCGGCATGGCGCTTCGCGCCGACGCTCGGATGCTTTTAAGCCGCTCGCGAGAAACGCGCCGGGACGGCGAGGATATTTTTAATGCATATTTCTTCGTGTGTAACGCTAAACACGCGTAATTGGAATGAAATTGAATAGCGACCGCAATATGACACGCGGGATGAGACGACGGATTAAAGAAATAATATATACGAGACATTATGGAAATCTCAGAAATGGAAATCTCTTCTCTTGAAAGAATATCGAGATAATTATACAAACTTTTAGCCGGAAGAAACATAAACGCAATAAATAGGGGAAAACAAATTAAAGGCAGCTGGATCGCAGACCGAGTTTATTCTAAATTACGTTGCTGTTATTTTTAAATGCCCTCTGTGGAATTTTGTACGATATTTCAAATACTCGTCGTATATTTTATCATAATCTCATTTCGTATAAATCGATAGACATAATTCATCTCGACGAAAATAAAAAACAATTATGAACCATACTGGCTATGTGCCATTCCGGCTCACGTCGAAAGAGTAATCCGCCGGTGGACGAACGTCAAACGTCGAAAAATATTGACTTGAAACCGAAGTGGTTGTTAAATTGACAATTTCAACTTAATCCGCTCAGCGCAACGTTCCGAAATCCGACAACGAACGTGTCCGTAACTGTGCCGGATTGTCAGCGCAGCGACGCGCAGTGCCGGAATTTTCGCCATCGTCGCCGGATGATCGATTAATTTTTCGATCCTGACGATGCGAAATAACGATCAAGCGCTTCGCCACGCGCGCAGTAATTTGCGCGACGAGTTGTCGGCGGGGTTCCTTCGGGGAATAATTAGACAGCGGTAATTTCGGCGCCGCGCGTGCGTGATTAATAGCCGAACTTCACGGTAATGAGCAAGTGAAGCATCATTTTCGTAACTATCTAAGATATAGACAATGATACGCAATGAGTCAATCGAGTTCTCGAAGGAGTCAATTTAGAATGCGTTTAATATGTTGTTGCATCAGGGATCGTTATTTATTTTTAGACTCCTGCAACTGTAAATTAAAAGTTACCTATTTTTCCTCGTTTCTTTTATACAAAAGATCATTTTGTGTGATTTCTAAATGTGAAAAATACTCGGCTTTTGCGATTGATTCACGCTGACAGTGAAAACGCAAACGGAAAACAGAAACGTATTCTCGAAAACGTAGTCTCGCTTTCGGCGCCAAAAAAAAAAACTTTGCGGTCCAATGTTATTCATTAATAGTTTGCTGACACTGCCACGTACACTGCATGATCTTTTCGATCGAACATTATTTATTAAGGGATTTCTCGAGGGATAAGAAAGCATCGGGTGGAACGAAGCTCCAGCGGGACTTCGGCTTAAGAGACTAACGTTAAATTCTATTCTGTTCGGAACAGCGAAAATTTTCCACGAGGTTGGACCGGATGCTATTAACGTGGGTTTATTATGTCGTACATTCGAGTGAACTCCGATTTAGTATCCAATGTCCTTATTGTTCGCATAATTTTCAATAAAAGGGAAGAAACAGAATTAATTTTGGACTAACGAAAGATTCAAACAATTGGATTGCTCGCTCGAGAGTTTTGAGAATTAATGTTTTCTGTAAATCAGAGTTTTCGTAAAATTATAGATTGATATTCGGAAACGATGTTTGTAGCGTATCGCACCGACGCGACCGAATTAAACGTCGAATTCCTTGTGAATACAACGAATTAGCTCTGAATTACCATTTGAGTTACGATGCGATTGATTCAGGGAAGCCGTCGCTTGTGCAAATCGACCGTAGCTCGCACGCCGGAACGTGCTCCGGCGAAGAGAGCAGCGGCAGATAGGGAGACGAAGACGGTGATGCAGAGGGCGACGGGGGTGGAGAGCGCGCGTTAAAATTTGCATTTAAACTTAGGCTGGTGCGGACCAAGTTTTCCATGGCGTCGGTGCCGTGCGCCATTAGCGCGGCCCACGGCATTATTATATTTTGTATTTAACCAAAACTTCGACTGCCTGTTCCCGGAGTTAAGCCTCCGCCGCCTCGCGCGGGGCTTGCCAAGGGCTTCCAAGTTATCGCGGCAGCTTTCGCGTTTCATCCTTCGCCGATGAAGGAATTCACCATCGCGAAAGAGGGAGGGAAAGAGAGGAGTAAACGCCACCGTTTGCTTTTCAAAGGAACGGACGATTCTACCCTCTTTTGTTGATCCTTTTGTTACGCTCGCGCGCGTGTCTCTAAATGTACCGCTTCTCTCCGTTTGCTTTCTTTGTCGAAACAGTCGCCAGAACGACGGCCGAAAATGTTTCAAACTTCTCTCATCCCATTTCGCGTTTACAGTACTATTTCACGCTAAGCGTCACGCTACGTCTTCTACATTTTATTTATTTTTAAAAGGGGCACAGACACTAAACTAGATACTATCAGATTATTCTGAAAGTATTGATCGTATTTTAATCGTAATGAATATATTATTTAACAAATCAACATTTACTTAGCAAATTTATTAGCGCAAAGAATGAAACGAAAATAATAAACGTGGATATATTTTCTGTTTCCCAATTAATCCAAATCGAAACTGTGAAACAAATCTGCGATATAGAAAGGGATCTGGATTAAAAGAGAAATAAAATATCAATAATCGCGTGCAAAAACAATTAATTCTTGTTTCATGCATTTTAATTAAAACAATTACAACATCAAATTGTATTAAAGCACAAGATATTAATTATATTAAATATAATTATTACAATTAAAGTATATTGTATATAATAGTACAACAATCAATCGCGTATGAGATAACAGTTTAATTAGAGCATTGATTTTTAATATCCCGAGCCTCAGAATACTTTTAATAATCCCTCAATAAATTCATATTATTTTAGGGTAAAATTATCGTGAAATATATATAATACAAAGTACGCAACTTAGTTTGAAGTCATAGAAAAATAATAATTATATTGGCGGCACGGTATCACACGATGTAACATAACGTAACGTGACGTAACATGACGTAACGTGACGCAGCGGCCACGTGGTCTAAGACGCAGCATCACATTGAACGGTATTCTGTGTGTACATATTTTTCTTATCGCGAGTGAATGTCGACAGTCGGAATCAGTCACGGGCGAGCTTACGACGGTGCGTTAACTGATCCGTGCGATCGTAATCAGTGTTCTCCGATATTTAGTGATCGAGGGGGTAGGTTAACGAAATAGTAAGCGGTCGGCGCATACCAGCATGAAGTTCGAATCAACGCTTCTCAGGAATTCAAATTTTCCGCTTGCGTAGTGCCTTGGCAGCAAGGGAAGATCCCGTTTCTCACGTTATTCGCTCGCCCTAAATGCGTGCGTATGCGCGACGACATTTCGAGACGGTGAAAGCAGTCGACGAGGAATTTTCTCAGAGGAGATGTCAGACGCCTGCGATCACCTGGATCTCTGCTTCTTTTCATTTTTTTTTACGATCGGAATCGTTTGTCCGTTTACATCAGTACGACGTCACGTTTTTCGCGGCCTCGACAATGAACGCGTGGCGAATAACTAAGCCACTAAGTTGTCTGAGAAAGTGCACCCGCGACATGCACGGCGGCGGTTAACGTCGACGGGGAATTTGCGAAATGGTCGACGACGTAAATTTCGCCGGCCGTTTCGCGGGCCCGCGATGTCTGACGCGCGCATAATTTATAATTTTAATAACCGCGGCAAGCGTCAGGACGCCGGGACGCCTCCATCGCCGGGACCCCACCGACTTTGCTCGTTCCACCCTTACGTGATGACAATCTGCCTGAGTAATGGCGCTAACGAGAAGAACTTTCAAAGAAACTCAGTCCGGCGACCTCAACCGCCACATTGCTGATAGGATTGGACCACAGTTGCTTTTTAGAAATCTCAGATTAATATCAAATTAATTATTTCGTTTCAAATTGTATATGTTTTATTGATTTTGTATCTAATTTGATTGTATATGTTTTATTGATCTTGTATTCAAACGTGTTTTACTTTTAGAAAAAGAATAGCAAAAAATAAACAATCTTTTTAAAATGTAAGGAGTATACACGGAGAAAATTTTCTACGGCAGTAACCGCGAACCATGAAGCTGTAAATGTGAAAAACATAAAAAAATTTTTACAATTTCTTCATGATACGCGGCTACTGTCGTACATAGTAATTTTTAATGTAAAATTTTCTTCGTGTAAATAAAAAAAATTTAGCTGTCACTTCAATGTACTTGATTGTTCTGATTTGTACATACTGCGCAAACTGCTATTGTAATATACCGACTTTTAATTAAATCGCAATTGCTTTGGCCTTTTTAGAAATTTTAGATTAATATTGGAATTGTGAAGCAAATTATTTTTTACTGTTCTTGCTTCTAAGACATTGTGATTTGTTTTTAAGAAAAAATATCAAAGCAATTAAGAATCTTTTTTTAATTTAAGGAACTTACGAATTAAAGAGTTTTTAATAATTAAACTTTAAAAGCAAAAACAGATAGCAAAACTTTATTCTTTGTTTTATTTAAATATTACTTTAACAAATTTGGGAATTAATAAGTGCAATGATGCTAAATTTTAAAATTACGGTAGTTGTATCCTTTTTCGATATTTTTGGGGAAATTTATGTTTTAAAATCATTATTCGTATTATCATCTTCAAATTAATCAAGCACCCGTAATTAAAGAATAATAGAATAGCGCTGAAACATCTTATAAATTAAATTGCACAAATTAATATATTGTACATATATGCATATATATAAAACAATTCGTAAGAAGAGGATAATACGTAATTAATTTTACATCAATTTTCAATGCGTTTCCTCGTCTTCGACCGCGTAAACGCGCAAATTTCGGCCATGTAAACGATAAGATCGTAAAAAGGAACAGTTACGAAAGTTTCATAATCTTAACTATAGTCGTCCTAAAAACTTTCCAATGTCTTTGGGCGAGTAACTTCCTGGGCTGTGTGATCTTATTAAAGTATCATCTTTAAATTGCGCTATGCGCCTGAAAACTTAAATGAAAATTTATAAGTATCAGAAAAGTCTTTCAAGGCAGATGTTTTTCTTTAGTTATTGACTTTCGGTTACTACTATCAGCTCCCGTTTACCATAAATTCTCTTTACACGCGCAGAGGTAATATTTTATCCTAACCACGTTGCATTTTTTGTCGCAATAAATGTTGTCATAAATCGATTGTGACACGTACATCCGCGCTGTAAGTCGAAGTGGCCTCGATACGTAAAAATTAGGCGCGAAATAACGAGCGTTTATGACAAATTTCGCGAATTCTCGTTCGCCAAGACATGAAATATGTACCGCATTAACAAACGGTCGTGACGAACGCTCGTGCTTCGACAATATGTTGACACGTCGTTTCAAATGTCCTACTGGGATCTTGTTAGAGCAACGGCAATTATCCGCAGGCAAGTTTGCGTATTAGCGACGAACTAGAAAATATTGCTGTGAAAAGCTGTAAACAATTCTGAACTGTTTTCGCTCCAGATTAACAAATAGGCATATTTTATTTCTACATTTATATTAGTGTCATCTTGTCTCGCAAGCGAGTTCCACCAAAAATAGAACACCTGATTATCACATTATTATTTAGTTTTAACGATACGAAGAAATACATTATTCTGACATAATACGTGAATGCACTCCATTTGCATGTAACGCGTGCACTAGAGCAAGAATTTAAAGTACAAACGTAAATTAACATCACAGTCTGTCCGACGGTATAATTTCGTCAGAATTGTCAGAATAGGCAAGAAAGCGTGTCATTTTCCATGTTCACAGCAAGCAAATGAAATTATACAAACGTGTGTTTTTTTTCACGCTTTTTTCTTTGCGTTGCACATTTTGAAAACAGAATTCGCATTCATATTTTAATGAGTTTCTCTCGACAAGATGTATCATAATAAGAAAGTAAGTTTAAAAAAAAATTGTTGCGACGAGAAGACTTTATTTACATTCTTTTTCGCGCTTTACGATTTTTTTTTTTTGCGCACTCTCGATGTCACCGCTCGAAAGAAGGAAGAAATCTGCATTATGCAAAATTAACACACGTTGCGGTTGGAACGCGCGGGCGTTCGTCCGCGTGGAACATCCGAGCCGAGATACAATCATCGGAGATTTTCCTCGGTACGTCGCATGTATAATCGCGTTGACCTAAACGCGCCGCAATACACAACGTTATAGTCACGTGCAGCGTCGTTTATGTCGGCGATTGCAATTGCGGAAGGGAATCGGGGGGGGAGGTGCCAAATGTAGGTCATGGCACATGAGTCCTTGCCTCTTCGGTGCATGATGTGACGTATCTGCATTAGGGCGCAGATTGTAGAGATGCGATCGTTGCATGCAGACTAAAAACAATAAGTTCGAGCGTAGTATTTGTGGAAAAGGCGAAGTATTCGAGATCGAATTGTATACTTAAAATCATCGCGAATCCTTTTAACGACAAGTTCGATCCTTTGGTCAATTTGAAGATTTTTTTTTAGTATCATAGTATCGATGATTTTCGATTGTGAAAATATCACGAAAACTTGATAGAACCAAACTAAAAAAACCGCAACCTTCGGTTTTAATTTTAAATAAAAAATTTACACTATAGAATTTAAAACAAAATATTGCATTTAATTCAATGTAAAATAAAGTATTGCGATGAAAAGATGCGAAAAATTGGACTTGAAATTGCATTTACAAATTGCTAAGTATTAAAAATCAACATTTCCGCTCAACTGAATTTTATACATTTATTATTTAATCTCTAGAAAAATTATTTTGAAATGCAATAATTTACATTTGCATTCTTCTGTTTCTTTTCTACCATATGTATCCATCGATCCTATTTGTAGTGAGCCGAATGACTTTACAATGTTGTAACTGCATCAGCCGCGACGCAATGTTTTCCCATAGGCAGGAAATCATTACGTAATCGATACCTGCAGACTATTTTTATCTCCAATTTATGCGCTCGTCGAATTTACGACATGGCTGTATCGGGATAATCGCCACTGCATAATCCTGCAGCGAATTCGATTTTGCTCGGATGAGGTAAAACAAGCCGTACTATTTAGCTATTGTGGAATATAATTCAAATCCCATTCCGCAATTACTTTGTAGATATTCGTTGCACTAATTGAACATTGTTAGCTAATCTGCTAATGGAGCCTTGACACACATTTTCTACACAATCTATAAATGAAACTAGAACCACATATCCTGGGATGATAGCCATCACAAAAACTCTTTTTCTTAATACCCTTATATTTTCATCAAAATTTATTTTATTTTATTATATGTAAAGTAATGTATTTAAAGGACATCAGTTGTATAATCGCGTTATATCCTATATTTATTATATCCGCGTACTTCGATGTTGTGGCTACATCGAAGTTTAGTTTCCTGAATACCTGCTGAAGTTATTATCTGCTGTTACATACAGGCTACGTACAGGCTATCATCAGATAATTAAGCATTATCGTGTATTAATACGTGATTAATATCTAATCTCTCTTTCTCTCTCTTCTTCCTCAAAAATCATGTCTCTTTTACGTAATATTTATTCGTACAATCGAGTATGATCAAACCATGTTAACTTCACTTAAGTGTTCTTAATTCAATTTTTACATTTTATTTTCACTCTCTGTGCATTTCCCTCCATCTACGAGAGAGACATTTCATATGACGCGACAACTGAACTACATGAAAAGAACGGTTTTGCTGAAATAAAATTTTAACTGGATATTAATCAGAAAAGTAATTTTGAACTATCAAAATAATTACGTAGAACGCTCAAACTAGTTGCTAAAATCAATATTTTTTTGCAGCATTTGCTCATTATCTTTAAAGTTCCAACAACATTATTTTCAGATTTGTCCAGCAAAATTTTAGATTCCAAATCGTTTTTTCCATGTACGTATGCGATATTTAATGCGCAATTATTCCTGACATTATACATTAAGTCGCGCATTCTGTGAATGTAGTCCTGTACTATAATACAATATAGCGTTAGGGAAAGCATGGTACGGTCCATAATACAACTGCGCGGATGCACGATTTCCTGGTTCTATCGCGTATGAAGTTACTATCTGGCATCGTATAGTCTGGTACAGTTCTCGCGACAAATGAAATGATACGATTAGAGATTAAAGTTGCTTTAATTTAAAAAATAACCGACTTCTCTCTTTGTAATAACTATCGGAAAGCAAAAACAAAGGATATTCCTGAAATAGGTATATTTACAAATTGAAAACTCCCGCAGGGATGACTGATTCGCACAGTCATTTGGGCTTAGCGAACCCACGGACCCGAGCTCAATACACTGCGGACATTCACGTACATTTATTCATCATATACACTCATGTACACACACGTGTTTCTGCGAGCGATAAATGCAATTAATATTTGAGGAAAAGTGGAAGCAAAATATAAGCTAATTAAAAAATAATAAGAGGAATAAGAACAAGATCCATACGTGTAATTTAATATAGGTAGAGCAGGATAGCAAAAGCTGAAACTTGCTATATATCTCTTAATTAAAAAGTAGAATAAAATTTTAGAATTTATTCATTTACGCAAAAGTCTGCTATCGACACCAATTATTATCGGATCGAAGTTATTTACGTAGTGGTTTTATTCCGAGATAAATATTTGGATAGCGAAAAAGAAAATGCGACTTCTAATCGATAAAAGTGCATCTCCAATACAGGTGCACGTGACACGGGTACGAAACCCATGTCAGATATGTAGGTCACGCGATGCATTTTCTTGCACCCTTTGCACGGTCAAATGAACGGTCACGTAACTGGCCGTTAGGCAGCCTAACTCTAATTACATTTTGTCTGCCAATACTCCTGTAACTGGTTTTTTATCTTAATGCACGCTTCATAAATTATAAAAGCGTAAGCAGTCCGCGATTTTCTGAAGGAAAGAAGGAAAGACAATGAAAAGCGTGGTGTGAAAATTTCGAAATATTTACGTAAAATGATTAACGTAAATAAAATTGCAACATAGGAATGCATTTACTAATAAATAATTTATGTAATCAAGTTACATATTCAAATAGTAGCTATGTCACTTTATAATTCTTGATTCAAAATGTAATTCAATTCGAGCTTGCTTTTCCAAACCCTTTAATTAACGTTCAAATTTTTGCACATTCTACGCGAAAGCGCGACGCAATTTATAATGCAGATAATTCAAAGTTGCAAAAAATTTTCAACTAGGACAGACTTTAGTAATTACCAGTACGTAAATGAAATTTTTAATCATAACAAGCAGTTTTTTCTCGATAAATAAGTCGCTGATTTTTAACATATTTTGTTACAATATCGATTTATTTACTACAATTTTCTTACAATTAGGATACAATATAAGATAATTATTATTATCGCTTTCGTTTACGCAGAAATAGATCCAGAAAAATTACGAGTCGGGAAGTGTCTCTAAATTCTAGCGTCGACTATACACTTTCATCGATTTAATCTGACAAAACTCGTGCATGTATCGTATAAATGATTCCGACTATCTCGCCGTAGACCAAAGCGGCGATGACGTTGAAAAGGAGTCAGCTAAAAAGAAAAAAAAAGAATACAAGACGCAATCGATACTCCTTCCATCTCGCGTGAACTTCCCTCCGAGCATCCCACGCCCCCGCATCGCTCGTTGATGCACCCACGTATACGAATTTATCCCGGCGTTTCCGCGAAACTCCTCTTCTCGGCCCGACGTCACAATATAGAATGCATTTCCGTTCACGGCCGAGCCGTTTCGCGATCCCTTTTGTACGCGGGTCTTTTTCACGCCAGATTCTCCCCCTCTCCGCTCCTCGCTCATCCACCCCGGGAATGTTTTACCCGGCGGATGACGTATATCCCGAATGCATTCCCGTATGCAAATCGCGCGAGAAGCGAAACTTTTCCGCGAATTCCAGGCTATCGAGAAGGTGTTATCAACGTAACGCCGAGTAACAAGAGATCGCGTGAGCATCCCCATATGATTTTTTTATTCTTTTTTCCAGAATAGGAAATTTATCGTATTTCGAATATTATCACGGTATATTATTCATGTACTAAATTATGATATTTTCGCAGCGATTATATAAAATTTATCTGTTTAATATGAGAAAAGAGAATATGTATTTAATAATTTAATTTCCGTCGAGTAAATTTAATGTATATTACTTAACGGAGATTTGAATAATGCTTTTCTGAGAGAATCAAAGATGATATTATTTAATACGTGTAATATTTCGTGACGTTGTCGCTCTTTGTTGTTTTCGATTTTGCAAAAGTTTAAATTATTTGAAATAATTATTACGTGCTGTTCCGGGGAATGTTCCAGTCTTATTTTCCGAACGTGGTTTCGTGCGATGGCGATCGAGGCTTACGGTTCCATGAGCTCTTCATGGTCGTGGCCGCACCGGAGCGAGAAGTTACGCGAACCTTATTTACGATCTATAAGGGAGTTAGTTATGGAGTTTTGCCGTGGGTATTTCGCGATCACTTTTTTTATTCGCGGATCGCCTGCAAGCGATATAGAGTGCCTACATGCGCGGATCTATAGGGATCAAGAGAGCGCAAGAAAGCTCTTAAGGGAAAATTGAGGCTTTCGTAAATCGATGCGGTACACGAACCTTGAACTTTTTAGGAATTCCCATGTTGTGTGATAGGTTTTCTATTGTTGTCCCTCGTATAACTCCCCGAGAAGCGTGGAAGACGGGCGTCGAACGTTCGTAGAAATTTTTCAGCAAAAAAAATTCCTCTTCAACAATTACAACATATGGTATTACATGGCAAACGAAAATTGATTGTTTTTCTCACAGTGCGACGCTATCCGTGTGTGAATGGACAGGTGTGCATTTATACATCCGGTGCAATGTGCATATCGCAATCGATGCGAATTAGCGATGCATTAACATCATCTAAATCGGGAATACGGATCACTACGTTCGAAAATCTATCGTATCGCCAGACCGTACAATTAAATTTGTCTCTCTATGCGACATCGCGCAGAAAATAGTCCTTCACATTAGCCATTAGCGCTTCCGTCAGTTGCAAGGCTTTTTCCATGCAAATGGATATTTATTATACGGTCGCTCCGTTCTCTCTCTCTTTCTCTCTCTCTCTCTCTCTCTCTCTCTCTCTCTCTCTGACGCATAAAAGTTTTACTACGTTCTTAAAATGTGCACATTTTTTTCAATGTTCGAAATGCATGGCGCTTCATTACGACATGAATACAGAATAACGTTACAGCGATGTGATGAATTAAAAGCATAAATATTTCATACAAATTTTCCGTAGCTTTACGAAAACTAAAGGGGACACTATTTTTACAAAAATTCAGTCATATTCATAAATATTTTATTATTTTCTATTCTGCAGTATACAGGATCAAACCAACTGTGTTTTTAATTTAAACAAATTTGCGCAAACTGAATGTTAAAATTGATAATAAATAACAAAATGTTATTCTTCAGATAATTCCAAAAATTACGCTTTAATTGTATTTTTATTTAAGCTCATTTATAAATATTTAATATTGAAAATTATTAATTATTAAATGATGATAAATTTATTTTATAAAAAGATTTTAGAGAAAACCAAATTAAAAATAATCCATGAGTTTCTAATCGAAAGAAAATGTTAGTTCATGAGATCAATTTGTGGGATTCTCATATTGAGTAATGAATATATTCATTAATCAATTAAATGATGCGTGATTCATTCACACGCAATACTAAACCAATATCGCGACCAATGATATTGGATTTTAAAATCGATAATAATTTTAACACATTATAAATATCTCCCTTTCCGGCTGCCCTTTCAATTATGATATGCAAATTTGCCTGATAACCTCTATACAGGAAGTTTTTTTCTATTAAAACTTCTATCGACGTCCATAAAGCATCGGCTCAGCCAGCGTTTTATTTTTATCTCAAGCATACAGGTTCTCCAATTTAACTCTTTTAATTTGTTTCATAAAAGACACGCGCCATTAAATATATATATATATATATATATATATATATATATATATATATATATATATATAGAGAGAGAGAGAGAGAGAGAGAGAGAGAGAGAGAGAGAGAAATTGCATGAAAAGTATAATATATAAATAATGTATAAAAATATAAAACGCAATTAAAAATATATGAATGTTGACATTATCTTATTCTGATAGGCAGCATCTGCGAAATAAGCTTTACAGCAACGAAATTGGTTTTATAGATTTCAACCGAATACATGCTTGTATTATTCATGATGTATCTACGATGTACGATCGAGCGGTGTCAAACTTCGAAAGCTGTATCTGACGGAACGTCGAAACAAGTTAACATGAGTAACGTACCATTACTTTATATTTGAATGTTTAAAATGTGTCACGATGACGTCCTCTTGCGCGTGTAACATGTGAAAAATTCATACGCGTTCATTTCAATGCGAAAGCCATTTAGACGGCGAGAGGATATCAAAGGACACAGAGCGAGATTAGTCGATTATCCCTATTTGCGTCGGATCGAAATTAATTGTTTCAAGCACAGCATAAATTCATATTATTAAGATAATCGTATCATGGGACCTCGCGTTGAAACGGCCGCTCCACCTAAACCTCTCTATTCTTGCACTCTGTTGACCCGCGAGTATGCTCGGTTATGCGAATACCAATATGTGGATACCATATGCGTTCGATATGACCCTCTCTCGCGTTATACCTCGTTGTACGCATAACGGACAGCTCTCAGAACTCCGTGCGGACAGAACTTTTTAATTTGTGGCAAACCCGTGGCTTTCTATCGTCATCAACCTTCCTTTGCATGCGTCATTATGCATTGCTTTCTGCACTGCAGATTTTTTTGTCCCTCTCTTTTTTTCTTATAGAGAGGGCGCTTGCGTTTTATGCACGCGCATTGCTCGATTGTAAAAGCATATTGGATGGAAAATAATAAAGTCGCATTTGCAAGGCAGAACGTGAAGATACAAAATATGATATAAAATATGTTTAAAAGATATGTATGATTGAAGCAATATATTGCAATATGAGAAGACAATAAAATATGAATTGCAAACATTTTTTTAGATTACTATTAGATATCTCAAACAAATCAAATATAAAATCTCGTACATTTTAATTTTTATTGATTGCAAAATATTTAAATGTAATATCCATTGTGGAGATTATAATATGTAGAATTTACTGATTTCTTTTCTATAATTATGTATAATAATTATTATATATAATATTTTAACTCTTTGAGTCATCAATCTCTCTGTGTGTAGTATTATTATTTTTTCTTTACTTCATTTCTCATCATCGAATATTATTTGCAAGTATTTATTTACATAATTTTAAGCTTTTTAAAACTTTTGAAAAATTAAAGTCTTTAAATTGATATAAATATTCCTCATCGTGAGAAAGTGAAAGAAGATATAATAGATATAAAAGAAGCTCTGATAAAATGGATAAACTTATTTTTCTAAATGAATCAAATAAAATTCCGTGTCTTAAAATTAGTTGTCCTTTTCT